>JARFJB010002500.1:0-10000 GCA_036346205.1 Vesta saturnalis | reverse complement strand
TGATTTTACAAATAAAAGAATGTACTTTTCAATCGATTTTAATGAAGAATTTTACATGGGCTATAAAGGAAGTTCTGTATCCAAAGGTGTATTTTCTACAACATTGACGGCATTAAAACCCATCAACCCTCCATATAGAAGAGAGTTCACTATTATTGCAACTGTAAGTAACCATGTGTATACCGTTACAGACAATAATGATTTAAGGAAATCCTTTTAGGATGGTGGCGAACCACCTATAAGTGCCACAGCGTCTTTAATTATTACTGTAAATAATACCTGTATTCCTTCTACAGTGTAAAAGAAAATAATGTGTTTAGATTTACTAGTGTGCTATGTTAAATTATAAAACTACTGTAAAAACCGTAGTTTAATTTCGCTTAACAACTAATAAAAATCTTTTAACACAAAAGAAACTGGAAACTATTTTTATTCAAAAGGCGTATTTAGTCCGTATGCAACTTAACGTGCTTAAAGTGTTAGTAAAACGCAGAGAAATTTATTGACCCTTTTTTAACTAATTTTAACTATGCAACCACTTTACGAAAATAGACAACATTGTAAAAGCAATCACAACAATCTATATCAAACAGACGTTTAAAACTTCATGTCAGATAGAGTTTAATAGACAGCTAGATACTAACTAATGAAAAAAATTTCAATGCAGCCAGGTTCTATAAAAATATCGATAATACAGTTACCCATATAGACAAGGTGAACCAAACTTACCATTATTTTAATATAACACCCTGTACAGTTCACATTTTTGGATTCTTCTCGATTTACTCGTTTCGGCAACATAATATTTTGCAATGTTATACGAGGTAGTTTAAAAGATATAAGCACTTTTTTATTAATTTCATTTATTATTATTAAACATTAATTGAAACAAGAATTGGGTGAAATTTTATTAGGTTGACCGTGGAAATGTTGAACCAAAAATGATTTTTGGAAAAAAAAATTAGGTAATTAATAGTTGGTGAGATCAAAATACCTATGTAGTTAGATTGTTGGTGTGCAAAACATTTAAAAAGACACACAGTATTCTGGTTGGTTATGACTGTGACAATTAAGCTGTGAAGATAATAGGTATTCGTATCACGATTATTTTACGAAATCTAAACTGTATACCCATTAACAAATAAACATAAAGTGAAGTAACGTTTAATATTGAAGTAAAAAAAATTAAATAAAAAGTTAAAAAATGTTCTTTCTTAACAAAAATAACAAGAAAAACGTTTAATTTACAATAAATGTTCAAAATGGCCTCGGTCGACGTCGATACATAATTGCAAAAGAGCGACTAACATTTGTTAACACATTTCTGTTCAATCTCATACATTCATTTCTAATTCTCTCCTTTTTCTTTAGTTGCAGGAGGTGTTTTATACACGTTATGTTTTATATAGTCCCAGAAAAAAGTCTAACTTGTTTAACTATAGAGATTGCGGCGACCACCATATGGCCCCTCCCTCTCCAATCTATCTTCTAGGAAAATTATGATTTAAATGCTCATTCACTAAAAAATTGGGATGTACTTATAATAAAGTAGTGGTGTAAATGGTGTAATAAATTTAATAATAAATAAATGTAATAAGGAAATAGAGAATAAAAAAATCTCCAAACACAAATCATTAAACTAACAGGAGATACTAACTATTCACCACAAATAATGCCTTTGTCCCAGTCGGTAGTTTAAAGTGGGCCGATTCATTATTTTGATTTGCTTGATTACCACGACATCTGCTAGCTTACTTCCATAGAACATCAATATAAAAAATTGCAATGTAACACTAATAAAATGATTTCGGACGCCAACTTATTTTTTTTTATAATACTCTGAATAACTAAACCGAGTTCTACACTAAAAATTTATCAAAATGTAAAACAATAAAAAATATACAACTATGTTTATTAAATATATAAAGTGAAAGGGTTAAATAAAATATATCTTAAAAACTATTTGTAAAAACCTTAAAATACTAAAAAAATCATTAAACATTAAATACCTGTTACTAAATATACAAAATCTTCTTGAGAATCCCTGGTATTATAAAAAATAATGCGGAAATGTAAACCAACATGACTTAATCCTGGTGTAATGTTGCGCAATATATTGCAATAACAATACTTTTATGCTATCAGCCACACCCAAATTGGAATTATCCTTAAAAATTTTCTTCTTGAAATGGAATAATCCATTTAATGCATTATCTTGAAATTTTTCAATAAAATTTGCAATCATAAAATGAACAGTAAAATTAAATGCGTAATTAAAATGTAATCAAAGTAAAAATAAAAGTAACAGTAAAAAACTGAACTAAAATAAAAGTGCCTGAAAAGATCAAATGTTTTAATTTTTTGTATAACGAGTTAAAAGATATCTTCACCATCAAATTAATGGCACTTTACACTAAAATTTAGGTGGAAAACCAAAACAAAGCTTCCTGCTTCAACATGCATCAGGAAGTAAGCAAAATGGATGCTTTCAAAGTTCGATGATGTAGTGGTGCGCAAAAGATATGAGCAGGATTAAATCAATCATGACGTAATGCGCGAATAAAATGATCAGAAAAATAATTTGAAGTCGGAGTATAAACCTTTAAGAAATATATACCCTTAAGAAGATATGCAAATTAAGTTGCCTACCACATATCTATAATGTCAAAATCATTAAAATTTTTCTTATATTTACAACTGAACGAATAAAAGACCTTAAATTAAGGTATATTTTAATACAACTCAAAAAGGGTTGTTACATACTGGCCGTCATGTAATATCAACATTCTCTGACGTACCTTCAACGGTAGTGCTTCCAATAGTTCCAGAAAGTCGTTGTCCAGATAATGTAGATACATTTCTCCGTTTAGTTAATCCTCCAAAACGTAGGGTCCGATGACATCATTTCCAATAATTCCACGACATTCAACGACCATCTTATCTGACTGTGGATGAGATTGCGGTGCGGATTAGAAGTTGAGTAAAAGTGGAAATTATGTCTGTTATATCATGCTTATGGAAAGTATCTTCATCTCCAAATGAAACATATTCAAAAAACAATGCATCATTCTGAATTTGATTCTGCATCCACCGACAAATTTCTACTCTTTATCATAATCGTCCTCATTAAGCTCCTGATGCAATTGTGCATGATATGGATGCATCATATTTGCTAAAATTCTCCCTACACTGCGACCACTAATTTCAAAAGTATTTGCAATTTCCCTCCTATTAATATGCGGATTCTCGGTAAAACTAAGAATTAAATTTAATGCATTTTCTTCAGTTACTACAGTTTTTATTCGCTAAGATTTCTCGTAATGTACATGTCCAGTCCGTTGAAATCGTTTTACAATAAACTTTGAAAAGCTTCTGTTCATGGTTGTCGTCTATCAGGGAGTTGCTGATGATAAATTATTCTTGCCTGTAGCACATTTTTGTAACACGCTCCTAACACAAAAACCGCAGCTGTCAGTTCTTTCTGAGAAAAATTCATGTTAGTAATAGTAAAAAAAGCAATAGGAACCAATAAAAGTAGTCTAATATCAAAACTTTTGAACAAATTTAATGTCAAAATCATAGCCAACTAGAATATTGTGTGTTTTTATTAACGTTTTACACAATAACAATATTAACTACTTAGGTATTTTGATACCTTACCAAATATCCAATTAATGAATAGTCTACATTATTATGTAACTTTTTCTCGAAAACTTATTTTTAGTTCGACAATTTCACGGCCAGCCTAATAAAATTTCACATAATTCGTGTTTCAATTAATCTTTGGCTGAAAGAATCACGAATCACTCACAAATTAAGGCAATTAGGTATAAGAAATGCTTAAAAAATAATAAAGTACCATAAAACAACATTTCATCACAATACTAAAATACAGGGTGTTTCGTTCAAAAACCCAGAAAGTAATCATTTGAATTTTTAACTAACCCTGTATACAGAAAAGAAACATTTCGTTATGTTAATAATTTTGGACAATATTAAAAATAGTTTGAACGTGAATATACTTTCTTATGTCAAATCTGCACAATGCTACATGATACTAATGTTGCTACGAAATTAATAAAAAAAGTGTTTATATCTTTTAAACTACCTCGTATTACATTGCAAAAGCTTATATTACATTATCACATGACAGAGGTAATGAGTTATTAGAATTTATTAATAATTATCACCCTAAACTACAGTTTACGATTGAATTAGAAGAATATAGCAAAATATCATTTTGAGTTGAAAAATATGGAACACCAACGTACTACACAAAATTAAAAAACACCGAACGCTATCATCATCAGCGGTCAACTAGAATTTTTAGACACACTTGTTATAAGAGATAGAAATTCTTTACAATTGTTTAAAATTTAATTGCTATAATAAACCCACACATAATTGGATTTAATTTTCATTCTAATCATCCTTATAATACAAAAATTAATGTAATTAGTCACATCGTTGATAGATTCCTATACCTTTCGGATTCAATGTTAGACAAAATCAACTTAAAAGAATTATTTGCGCTTTTGTAAGTAACAGTTACACCAGATTTTTAGTTTTAAACATTATTAAAAAAAGAGTTCATAGATTATACAATAATTATAAAAATATTGACGTCCATAATCAAAATTTCAAATATATTTCAATCCCTTATTCAAATAAAAAATCTATTTTATTTAAGAATTTGACTAAATTTAATTTAAAATCTGCATTTGAATCACATAATGTTAACTTTTCCTTATTTTCTAAAATAAAATCTTCAGTACTGAAAGAACAAACCACAAATACCATTTACAAATTCTATGTAACAATTGCCAAAATATTTATATTGGTACTTCCATGCAACGATTGTATAATCGTTTAGTACAACATAAATCTGTTGTAACAGTGAAAGCAACCAGTACTGCTTTGGATACACATATAATTGATGATAAACACAATTTGATTATCACAAAACCGAGATTATATGTGCTGAACAGAATTATGAAAAACGTTTATTACTGGAAATGTTATATACCAAAATTAATGAAAAAAGTGTTTGTAACTTTAAAAAAGGCCTGGATAATTTTTCATCAACATACGACGTTATTTTAAAAAGAATTTAAATATGTATCGTATATGTAACTGTCATATTTAATTATATCAATTTGTCCTACCACTGACGATGACATCAACCGACGTCGAACTATGTGGTTTCCACTTCTTGTGTTTTATTTATTTAAACCAACAATTTAAAGTTGCTGAGATACAGTGTTGAAATTTTGAGATCAAAGTAAAAAATTTGCCATAAATCAAAAACGCCTTTAAATATTTGTTCCAAATTTGGTGATATGCTCTTTAGGAAACCTTTGAACAATTTAACCAGTGGAACGCTATCGGGGTTAGTGGAAACTCTTATCCCCTATGTTGGACGCCACTTTTTTTAAATTCTCTGTTCATTTTTAAAAAAAAAGTAATAACCTTTTATAAAGCCAAAATGAACGGTGTTGTAGAGATTTGCTTCTAAACAAAAGTCTGCAAGTACTCAGACAATTAACAAATAATGATTTGTAGTGTAATTCACCCGATTTAAACCCTATCGACTTTTTTTATCTGGGGCTGCATGAAGTCCTTAGAGAACAAAACCATCGTAAAATTTGAAATGGCATGGTAATAGTGTAATACCAAGAAGTCTCAAACGTAACTGTAATTTCTTCAACACAAAATAATTGTACTTTTTGATCAATTAATTACTTCCATCAAATAAAATTTGTTAATTAGTTTTGGTAAGAAATCTAAGCTTAGACTTGTTACACTATCAGTATGTAACTTTGACATTCTGTTTTTCCTCTGAGTTGCATAATAATTAGTAATGCACTGGAAATTCATGTAAATCATATTTGTTATCAATTTGTGCAAAGTACATACAAAAACTATTATACATTATGACCATCTAAATAATGGTATAAATTTACATGATAAATGGTATCTAAGATACTATATCATTTTACGTGAGAATTTTAAATAGAGATAACATCTCTTATTAACGATTCTAATAATACAGAGTCTTTTATTTTATATACTCATCAGTGATAACATTAATTAAAGCAATGGAGGAATCAACACTATTTTTCCTGTTTTTAACCTTAACATGCTTAATTACTGGATTTGGAAGTAAGTTTATAAATCAGTCATAACAAGGATAACATTAATTTTTATTGCATTAGGGACTTGTGAGATCGAAGGGCTTGGTGATTATGATTGGATGTCCGAGGGTTATAATTTACTTAAACCTATAAACGACTCCCATGTAGGTGATGTTGCCAGATTAAAAGTAAAAAAATTTCAAAGTAGGTTATATGAATAATAATTATGTTCGTCACTACAATTGTTACTTACAGAATTTCTTGGTGCTAAAAAGAGTAAATATTTAAGTGCAAGAATGGAAAACGATGAAGTAATTGTATTCACCACCGCTAATTTTTCAAAATTTGAAGAAGAAAACCCTGGTGTTAAGAAAAAAATAAGCCTTGAGCTCCATTTTATGTGCGACGATGATTATCCTGATGAATTTGTAAGTAAAATTTATGCTCAATACATATTTTCTTAATAGTTTATGATATTATGTAAGGCTCGGGTTTTTCTACTTTTCGTATTACCAAAAATTTTTTCTTTACTTTCAAACTAGACAGGAAATAGCGTAGTGCAGTCCCAAAAATTAACTTCCACTTAAGGTTTAAAGGCAAACATATACTTATTATCCCTGAACCCGAAAGACCAAAATTATTAAGTTGATACTAATATAACCAGTGCGATTTTTTAAAGTAATTTTAGTAAGTCTAACGCAATAATCATCTGAAAAATTACATTACCATAACATCATCTTATCCATACACCATTATGTTTAAACACTCCTGCAATTTTTAAACACTTTTAACACATTTTTCTATATCATGATAGAAAATTTATCAAGAAGTTATCGATATCAACACCCATAATCCAGTCTTAAGCAAAGTCTACGAATACAACATTGGAATGACAATAGAGGAAGGTTTTGACTTAACAAACTTGTTAGCAATAAATGCTAGTGACGTAGATTTTACAAACGACATGATTTACTTCACCATGGATTATAATGATGACTTTACTATCGATTATCTGGGGAAGAGCAAGGGTAATGGTGTATTTTCAACGAGTATAAAAACACAAAGATTTATCGCACCTCCTTATAGAAGAAAATATACTATTGTTGCAACAGTAAGTAAAACTTCCCAGTATATTTGTTTTTTAATAAATTTAGTTTTAGGATAATGGTATTCCAACTATCAATACAACAGCAACTTTAATTGTAAATGTCTATAGCGTTGAAAGGGTTTGCGTTCCTTTCAACCATGGTGGAGGGGCAAGTACAATTGGTATAAATATGCTATTGTTTTTAATGCCTGTTGTAATTGGAACTATGAAAGCGATACCTTAAGTGTTATTATTGTACGATATTTATCTTTAAGAATAAACCAATAGTCACAGAAATGTATAGGTTTTTATTGGTAAACGCAGTTTTAATCACTTTATACGTTTAATACGCATATTCCTTAACCATAGTGATAACTAATACATCGGGTGTTAATCGCTGATGTGTAGTAAACAAAAGAGATGGTGGAGGGTCCACGAGGAAGTGGATTTAGCCTAATTTGCTTATACCGAATCTAACCCCTATGTCTCTTAACGGACCATCCCACCAAATTACTTCAAAGTCCAACTGTAGACATTTGTTCAGTCTTACATTGCCAACTTGATGTTCTTGACGTCGTATATCCTTCTCCGGTTTTCACTTTGCTTTAAATGTTTGCGCTATCCCAGGTTTAAGATTGGAATCGTATTAACCACAATGACGTTAATGACAGGTGAAGTTATTACCGAATAACGTTATTGTGTATTATAACCACATAAAAGGTCGTGTGCTCTAAAACTTATTATCCCATGTGTTTGGGAATAAAACCTAAATTGTAAGAATTAATAAACAGGTTTCATTGTGTATTCAGAAAAGAGAGGACAGCAATGTGTCTTATTCCCTCCTCTAAAGTGAGGGCGGAGTCCTCACGCTCCTTCATCCACAGCGATAGATTCCCAGTATACATACAGTATATATGCATGGTGGGACTAAAGATGAGTACCGTCAGGATATGATAGGAAGGAATGGAGTTAGGGTTCTTAGGGGAAAGGTACTACTCTAGCAGGCGACTAAATAACCTCACGTGATGTGCGTATACGCAGTGATCTCGTTGCTAGATGTGTATGAAGAAACCCCCTGAAAAAATCTCTTACAAGGTGGACGGTAACGGGGATCGAAACCACTACCTCCCAAACGCTAGGTGTACTGTGTTACCTCAGATCCAACTAGCTCGGTGTGTGAATTTTTCATGAATGTGCACGGGTAGGTTCTTCAAATGGAACACTCTGTACATCATTAATATATCAGATTGACGTATAAGTAATGCCGTTTTTATTTTAAAAAAATATATATTTTACTACAAAAATTTACAAAATATGAATCAATTATATATTCTCCGTTGTTGTTAACGACTTCGTCCCAGCGTTCAACATTTCTCGATAGCTGTACGGTAAAAATCATTCGGCCTTGACTCAAAAAAATGATGCAACCAAGTACGTAATTCCACATCATTATTGAACGAAACACCCCACAAACTGTTCGAAAGTGATCGAAATAGGTGAAAATCTGACGGAACCAAATCAGGAGAATACGGCGGGTGCGGCAATACTTCCCAACCAAGCGTTTGTCATATTAGCAATGTGAGGACGAGCGTTGTCGTTATGAAGAAGGTCATGCTGCCGATGGGGTCGTTTTTCCCGAATAGCTTCGTAGAAGCGATGAATTTGTTCAACATATAGCTCTGCATTGACTGTTTGGTAACGCCCGAGCAATTGCTCACTATGAATTCATAGCCTTACCAGCCCACCAAAAGCATAATATCTTTCGAGGGTGAAGATTTTGTTTCACTCTAGGCGTCGCTTGTTCATTGGGACTTAGCCATTGCTTTATCTGCTTCATATTCACATACAAACACCATTGCTCGTCGCCGCGAACGATTCGGCAAAGGAACTTCTAATTGTGACCATGAGTAGCACGATTCCGAGCGAGCAATCCAACGGAAATTGTAGAACGTTAATTTTTGTTGTTCTCGCTCAAAACATGAGGAACCCAAGCGTCAAGTTTCTGAACTTTCACTAAGGATTTCAGATGTCGACATATCGTTGATTGGTCAAATTTCATTTCCTGGACCAACTGCCTAGTTGATTGGCGTAAATTTTCATGAAGAAGTTGATTCAATCGCTTTTCATCGAACCTAACAGGACGTCCTGAACGATCCATATCATTAAGGTCGAAAACTCCGCTTTTGAAACGTTTAAACCAATTTTGCGTCGTCCTAACAGGTATTGCACTTTCACCGTAAACATCGCAAATCTAACGAGCAGCTTCACTGGCTTTGGTACCTCGATTAAACGCGAAAAGTAGATAACGTCGGTAATGCTGGTTTCTGTCCATTAGACATGCCACTATAATAAGGTTAAACTTCAACAATTAAGAACGAAATACAAAAGCAAACACACTATATGACCGAACTACTAATTATCTGACAAGCTGAATATTGAGTAATCATAAATTTGTTAATTCAGAGAGAACTTTTAAATTAAAAAAAACGCCATTACCTATGCATCAGCCTATTACATACGTACGTACTAACTGCAGAACGTTTTTAATTGTAAAATAAATGTATAAATTATAATTAGATTTCTCGATCGAACGCAGCTTAATGCAGCTTTATCAAGTTATGAATACCGCATATACCACTGAAACCAGTAGACTTAATAAACATCCTTAAGATAAAACCCTGGATCCACATGTGACACACACATTCACACACACACTCACACACACACACACACACACACACACACACACACACACACACACACACACACACACACACGC
>JARFJB010002499.1:320000-348128 GCA_036346205.1 Vesta saturnalis | reverse complement strand
CTGTGGGTACAAACGCTAACGCTGGCCATAACTTTAGTTTTAATGCAAATTCCGCATCGGTTTGGTACTGGTTCTGTAGACCGTGTGCCTTAATTTTCTAAAGATGCACTGGAAAAATGGAAGAAGCATCCACGATGCTTTGAAGCTGGAAATTCTACGGTAAAATCACTTGTCAGCCCATTTTCAAAATCCGTGAGGATGGTAGCCCGTGACACACCAGGCATAAATTCTTTAACTTTTGCAGCAAAAGAATGTAAGAATTCTTTGTTTTGTCTGGTAATAGTACATACACCAATGGAACCGAAATGTTTTCTTTAACATGTGTAGCATGAATAGTTGGTAAAACAAGTGTGGCACTGCTTTAAATGTTTCATCTCCATACCACTGTTCGCTTATAGCTATCAGTGAAAGATTTCTCCGTACTGAAGATCAGTAGTCTGTCGTCATTTGGTCCAGAATCGTACAGCAAAAAGCATTTTTTGTTGTGTGTTAATGTGTATTCTTGTGGAACAACTATGTCTCTTCGATGGAGTTGCAAAATTGGAGCACCTTCTGCCTTTGTGCGGATATTTCTTACAGTTCTCTTTATGCTGGAAACTTTCGGCAAATAGGCTGCAATGAGCAAGTTAAGTCCAATAGGTGCAGTCAAGATAACAAGATGTGGTGCGTCTTGGATACTTGTTGCGTTTTCCCATACCTTATTATAAAATTTTGTTTTTTCTACTTCTCGGACATCGGCTGTATGATTATACTCTCTTTATTAACAGTATTGTCAAGCGTTGTAACTCGAGCATTGCATTTTATTTTGTAATAATAGTCACATTTTCAAAAAGTTTTTTCATCTCCTTTGTCTTTGTGATATAAATATCCGTCAAGCAATAACTTTTTCTTACCTTTTTCACTAACATCTGTTCACGATGTTAATGGTCACACGATCTTTTTGGAGGGGGGGAGGTCGGCCTGATCGAGCTTTCCAAGCTCCTTCAGCCAAAATCATGGATTCCCAGCATACATAGATTACGTATATATGCGTGCTGGGATTAAGGATGGGTGTGGTCAGGATAGGATCGGAAGGAACGGAGTTAGGGTTCTGAGGGGGAAAATACTACCCCAGAATTCGCCTAAGTAGCCGCAGATGGTGTACATATACGCAGTGACCATGCTACAACATGTGTATGAGAAAAACCACCTGAAAAAACCTCATACAAGGTACACGGTAACGGGAATCGAACGCATTACCACCCGAATGCTAAGCAGGTCGTGTCACCACTACGCTACTAGCTCGGTAAATCGTAGAAAGTTGTTATCTGTTTAAATACCAGAAATTAACATTCATTTAACAAAGTGAGGGTCCATAGGAACAATGGAGTCATTAGCTATAATGTGTAAACGTTATTAAAATGACATCATACATACAATAAACAATTTGAAGATATTAGTGGGGCCCAAAAAATTCCCCGAAATTAGTATCTTTTTAACAACCACATTAATATCCTATTTCATAATTTTTAGGCTTTAAAATGTCGTACACTTTTATCTTAGAGCCTTAAGTTTATGCTAAAAATGAAGAAAACGTATAGGTTGGTTTAAAACTGATGTCCAGAAGCTTTAGTTATATGCGGCTCTTGCAGGGTGTGTATTTGTCGGGAAATTTTCCGCTCGGTGAATTGTTTGTCTAGGACTTTCGCTGTCGGGAAATTTTCCTGTCAGGAAATTTTCCAGTTTGGAAATTGTCGGTGAATTTTCCGGTACCGAAATAATATTAAACGCGAGAGATCAACTCAACAAGTTGAGAAACGAGGGAAAAGCAACATTCCCTGGAGAAAATTTTTAACGCATTTCGTAGTAGCCAACTAACCGAACAATAACTGCTCGGATCGGCAGGATATTCAATCTCAAATTGAACAGAACCTGCACCTGGACAGTTTCAATCTCAGGTTGAACAGGGCGATATTTGCCATCATTAGTAATTAAGTTAAATTCGTAATTATAGTTTAGCACAAAGAAATTGTAACGTAAACATTAGTCAGTAGTGTTACTAGGTTTATAATAAATAAAATTAAGAACACAACGCAGCATAATGTAGCAGCATTTATGCGCCACATTAAGTTGCAAGAATTGTTCATTTTTGTAAATAGGGAAGCGGTTATTATTAAACAGTAAAGTTAAATACTACTAGTTCCATTACTCACGGAGTCCAAGGATCGGTATACGTGATGGTGTACCCCAACACATTTGATCTATCAGGGAAGCGGTTTGAAATAAACTGTTCCAAAATTTCTTATTAATTATTGTTATTTTTGATATACATGTACGTGAGTAGAAACTAGCTTAAACTAAGTGTTAATTAAACAAAAATCTTAATTAAAATACTTGTCTTTTGGATATGTAATCATGTACTTTTAATATTTATTTACAAATTTAACTAACCTTTTTTACTATTACTATTTACTGCAGACGATAACTGTAATTGTTGTCGAAACGTTAAATTAACGAAAATACACGATACCCAGAAGATAAGTATTTTAATTATGAGTGATAATCGTGGAAGTTTGTATTTTCATATAAACATAAGCGTTTGTAACACTGTACTAGTACTTCTGTAAACTTGGACCGTGTTGATATAAACGTGATGTAGGCATTGTTGTGTTAATAAATTTATCAAGTATTTAACTACATCAAAAATTAACATCATTTTGATTTTGCAGGTATGTCAGTTTCCGCAGCACTTAAGGTAATGGTTAGCGCTATACCGAATACTTCACCATGGTTTATTCTACTAACCATACTTCCTTCATGTCTGACTGGGGGAATACCTTCCGCCGTAACTGCCATATTGTGTTATATAACCGATGTGACAACTGAACAGGAAAGGCCAATTAAGATGTACTTTTTTGAAGGATTATTAGGAGTAGGAAGTATAATCGGAAATTTGGTTTGCGCTCAAGCCTTATTGGTCTTAAATTACTTTGGAATTTTTGGAATTTCGACAGTATGTATTATGGTAGCGTGGATCTATACATTGTTCTTTCTTCCCGAATCAGTACAAAATGTTCAAACTCAGGTATTATATACTTGCATATAATTTATGACCAAAATTATTTTGCAGGGAAGAATTAGAAACTTATTTAGTTCATCAACTCTTATTGAAACAGTGAAAACTATTGGTAAAAAGAGGGATAATTACGAGCGAGGATTACTCATAGCAATATTTATACTTCTCACTATTTGTGTGTTTATATTTTTTGGAGAGAGTGATATATTATTTTTGTTTTTGAGACAAAGATTTGCCTGGACTATTCAAAAATACACCTTATTTAGCACTATTACGGGAGTGATTGCAATATTTGGTGGAATTTTTAGCGTATGTGTGTTATACAAATTGTTGCGTTTTAAAGAGACTACAATTATTATTTTGAGTATTTTAATTTGTATGGTAGGGACATTATTTCAAAGTGTAGCTGTGAAAGATTGGGGAATATATGTGGGTGAGTTTAATAGTTTAATGGTTGTTATTGAGGTTTGATATTGTTATTTTAGGTGGAAGTATAAAATTGCTCAGTGGGGCAGTAAGTCCAATGGCCCGTAGTTTTCTGTCAAAAATTGTACCAGTTCAAGATATCGGAAGAGTGTTTTCTGTGTTAATTGCCCTTGAAACTGCCGGGGGTATACTTGGAATGGTTGTATATACAGCTCTTTACAAGTTTACCATTCATGTATTTCCGTCTGCATTTTTCTTTTTAACGATTGGGGTAGATGTTATTGCTGTAGCTATATTAAGGTTTGTATTATATTTTAAAATGTATATGTATGACATAATTTTCTTAACTTTTCAGTGTTATTGTAATACTTCAAAGGTATAGTAGTCAAATTACTTACACTAACATTGAAAAGGAACTTAAAATTATATATCTTATGTACAGGGTGACCATCTCAAAAGTTCGAGATTAAATTGGATTTTATTGCCGACGTTGATTTACTTACAGTGAAAATTTGATATAAACAAAGGCGAGGTGTGCAACTGTTCGGTCACACTCTTTTACATTATAGGAAAACAAATTTTCACGGGAATCAAATTTCCAAAATATGGCTCTGATATCACTTTTTTTAATTATTGCTAAAAAGTCAATTAATATTTCTAAACGAATTCATGCAAACGTGTCATCGAATTTAACAATTTTTCTATGTCAACAAAACAGCTCAAACGTTTCTGCAAAACTATGGTTTGAAAATGATTTCGAGTCATAACTAAGTATTTAAGATACTAAAACCTAATAACAACGTACACACATACACCATTCAAATCGTATTTGTGTTTAAACCATAATCGCTAACCTCGTGCGTGACATCAACAACTAACTCTTCCTAATACAAGATATGTACACGATGCTTTTACACTGCAAAGAATTAAACAGTTTTCCATACTGTATTTCATCTTCATGCTTTATATTCAAATCTTGAATCTCTTTTAATGGTCTAGTCCTCTTGGTACAAATGTTTACGCCATAATCACTTCTTGGCAATATCCCATATTGTTAGGAAAAAGTGTATCTTCCAGTAATGTAACAGTTACTGCTTTATTTATGTGTTGTGCTTTATTAACAAACAACAATTTTTAGCTGTCAGTTTATTCAAAGTGGGTTCGAGAGTATGGTGAAGGTAGTCTATTTAAAAATCCAAGATTTACTACATTAAAACAGATTTTTTGTGTATGACCATAATCTATTGACGAAGTTAAAAGTGTGTGTAAAACTGTGCTTACTGCATTATGTGTGACACAAGTACTAACAATACATTACTTCTATATTATACTAGCTATTAATTTATATTTTACTTAGCTGTAAGTACCATGTGATAAAAAAAAAATTGTATTATGTGCTATGGAATTAATTTTTCTGTGTTAATATTATTAGCAATTTAAATCACGTTTTTTATTTTAAAGTTATGAAGTAATGTAATAACCCAAGTAAGAAAGGAAACAAACATAATATTAATTTTTTTTTAAACATTAAATCTGAAAGCACGTTTTTTTTCGATCACACGGTATAGTCAATTATATACTTATTTTCTATTATTGTAAATAATGTTGAAGAATTATAAATTATAAATTTGAGTTTTTTTTTCTTATGACTATTTAAAAAAAATTAATTCCGCTATCTTATTACAGCGCCTAGTCTATCTACTAAAAATAATGTCATCAGGCAACCTCGGTTATTTTTTATTTTAATGCCTTTATTTTAAAATGGACGAAGTTATTCAAATGTTGTTTTCTTAACCCACTATCCACTTACAAACATGTGCAATGCCCAAACCGCGATTCGAACCCTACACCAAAGTATTCGTAGTCAGTCAACCAAGCCTCTGGTCTGTCCGGAACAACTAGCAAAACTGTTGATTCTGAATTTAATTTCTTTGCGCATTTGTTGACAAATGTTACGTCTGTTATACATATACGTACCAATTATAATCTCGAAACGCAAAGATGGGACACCCTTAGAGATGGCGACACTAATATTTTGTTTTAAGTTAGTTTACGTGTGATTTAATATAATATGTTATGACAAAATTGTTGACAAAATAAAATTATACCTAAGTGTTTATTAAAAGATCATAACCATTAGTATTACCGCTAATACTAGTGCTACTCTGAAACGTTTCACGTAGTATGAGATGTAAGTTATTCGACTGGTATTGTATTCTATGGAAATATAATCTTATTAGGGTAAGTAACCATACATTTTCAATAATATATCTGATATCTTGAAGTTCCTGTCGAAATTGTATGTGATTAATTTTGTATAACTTTTCTAAAACATATCGACCTAATACACGGTGTTTCAAAATGTCTGCCAAAATTGCATACTCTGCTCGCAATACTCAATTATTTTATACAGTGGCGGAGATACGGCCAGGTCGAAAGGGTTTTTCAGGTTGAACTTCTACGCCACTGGATGTACTCGAATTTTGTGTCCATTTCCGCATTCGTCAACTCAATATGCATGAATAAGATCACTTGCGATTTTGTGATTTGACGGCTCGTTTCCAAGATAAACAAGAAAATTTTATTTCATGTACGTCATAGCGTACGCCACTGGTTCACTATTTCGATCTGAAAATTTATGAAGATGAGGAAAACATCAAGGCAAAGATTAACTCCAAATGGGATGTTTCTTTAAGTCGCTTCATTTCATTTTATGTTGTTTAAGTACATATTATACATATTTGATTATTATCACACTTCACTTTACGTTTTATTTTTATGTACAACACCCTGTATCTCTGAAACGAAGCGATTTAAAGAAAACCCCTATTTGGAATGTTTCTTTACCTTAATATGTGTCTCATCTTCACAGATCGAAATAGTGAACCAGTGGCGTACGCTACGAAGTACATGAAATCAAATTTTCTTGTTTATCTTGAAACAAGTCGTCAAATCACAAAATCGCAAGTGACCTTATTCGTGTATATTGAGTTGCTAAATACGGAAATGGAAACAAATTTCGAGTACATCCAGTGTCGTAGAAGTTCAACCTGGAAAACCCTTTCAACCTGGCCGTATGTCAGCCACTGTGTCGAATCGGGAGCATCAGTGTATGATTGTGTAGAAAGTGCATCTTAAATGTGGAGTAGAATACAGACATACTAATCTTGGTACTAAAGTTACACTATTATCGATATTATAAATTCAATGTGTACCTTCGACGGGAAGCAAGAGACCCTTAAAGCTAGTACCTTGCAACTCATGTTTTTACCAACACAGCGAACGCTATGGCTATTAGTGCCTATTAATCGTAATTTTAAAACTAAAAAATGCGTCTTAATGATTTAACTAGTTAAAGTAGTCTTTCAAATCTTTCTAATATTATAAATATTTGCCGTTGAACTTCCAAAATTTGGCAGCAGTAGTTGCTAATCAAAGCATTTAAATTTATACTGGAATTGACGATTTGGAATTTTCATTGCTGTAGTCTTATTACGTTGTTGCCAACTTTAATTTTCTTTGAGTGTTTTTTTTTTCGAAGATGTAGTGTTAGATTATATTTATAATATTCGCACGCACAAGCACACGCACCCATACACACACACGCGCGCACACACACACACACACGCTCGCACATAGACATCCTGACCGATCTTGAAGATACTTTGCCAAACCCTGTAAAATGAGATAATAAGTCGATTTAGAGATAGTGAAAAAGCGTATGTACGTGTAGGTTGGAAGGTAAAAATTGTTACGAAATGTAATTATCTCGTCAGAATCATAAAAATTATTTGGCGGGATTTGGAAGGCCCAGCACGAATTGATATGTCAGTATTGCATTAATTAAAGAAGATTAATAAAACTTATTGCCAGGCAGTAGACACGTGAGCCCATGCGGTTCAAGTGGACATATGGCAACAAGTTTAAGATAATATACGAGAATTATTTTCTTACTCTCTTACTGAGTTTGACTCACACAGTTAATTTAACACACAAATACAGCTATATTAAATACATTCTTCAACACAAAAAATCTACTATGAATATGCTTGGCAATAACAAGAAGACATTTATTCTCAGTATAATACACACGCACGCACACTCGCGCGCTACTACACACATGCTTTACAAGTATGTATTGAGAATATGCTGTAGAGAGTTTCACGATATGTCCAATTTTTTACCACGAACTCTCACCATCTGCTTCCCAATACTACTTATGATCACCAATGAGTTCAGTCCCCCAATTTTTTAATAACCTCTTCAGTGAACTGGAGCGGAAATGTTCATTTTTTTGTTACCTTGCTCAATCATAAAAACCCCATGTTCTTTCGTGTAGCGCTCCATTTTTAGTAACCTATAACTGTTGACTATCACGATTTTTTTTCGTCGGAAACTTTACGGCACAAATCATGCAAAATAAAAACCTTGCGTGAATTTTGGAGCACCCAGTACTACTACTACATAAATGAGTGCTTAGAAACCTGTGTCTTTGTTCTGTTCATGTTCAATAAATCTTATGTTTTGGTTCGACTTTGGATCGTCAGTAATTCGCAGTAATTCACTGTTTTCGTAGCAGAAAGTTTAGAGATAATTGAAAATTAGACAAATGAATTAATGGCAGTTCTGGTAACTTGCTTTAATTACCTGCTTCAAAATATATGTGTTACTTTTAACAGCAACTTTTTATTTTCTCATCATATGGACATGATGCTTAATATCAGCCATAAATGTATTGCTTTTGTTAACCGATGTACCAATCATTTTACAACTAGAAAAATCATACTAACACGGCATTTCGCAGTAATAAGTATTTTTTAGCGCAACCTACAAAAGTGGGAGCGCTTACGTCCTTGACTAATTAAATATCCCAATTAAAAACTGTATTACTCCTTTTTAAAAATGTAACTTGTTTTGCCGAATTCAGATAAATTCTATTGAGTTTGTAGGTAGCGGATCGCGAAAATTTTATTATTGCAATAAACTTTTGTCAAATCGCCATTGTTACCACGATAGAAACAATAATTAGTGGATTTTTAATATCTTGATAATACGTCGTAATTTGCTAATGTTTACAAAATATTTGATTTATATATTTTTATGTAAGGAATGTGGGATTGTTAGCAACTGATATTTGTTTAGGGTTGTAAAACACATGTTGTGAGGGTGAGTAGCAGGTGCACGCTTGGCAATGCTTTACTGAAGCGGCGTAACGAATCATTGGAATTTCGTTTGCGCCGGTTCTTAATGTAAAAAAAATTTAACTAGCTTAATAAGCAATTGTGTCGGTGCAGACCGAGATCAAAAGATATCTTTGTTTGTTACTTGGAACTTCGAGAGCTAAATGTAAGGTTGTTACGGACGAATGCATATTTTTAAAATTAAGATGCCGTTAGAGTGTCAATCGAGCCAGATCGGTTTTGCGTTAATTAAATACCTTCATTGTAAACAGTCTGTCTTTAAAATATTTCGTGCTTGTACCTTTTATTTTGAATTAGCCAACACTAATTTGTCTTTTCTTTCGAGTGTTAGTTGTAATGTGTTTTTCAAATATTAATCTATAAATAACAGTCACCCTTTTTAAAGTTAAACCGCGTAGGTTAACGATTTGTGTCTGTGATCAATTAAAGGAGTAGGTATTCAAGTATAAGTGGTATTTTTATATAAATGAAAGCTCGCAGCAAATCATTTACCAGCCTAGATAACCTATTAACTACCAAACATTGCCTTGCAAAAGTATCTTATTCGTACGCGGACTCATTAAGCTGAAATCTGATAAAATAAAAGACAGTACAGGGCCTTCTCACTCTGGTATTTGTGCGAATTAGCAATGTTGGTTGTTGTTTATATTTATATTTGTGTAGAGGTGGGCTAATGAACGGGTACATGATACCGCTTTGGTAACTAAGTATCAAAGGCAATTACCAAGTGTGTACACACTCCCGAGATCAGATAACCATTCAACACCTCGAATTTTATTTTTATTGTTGTATAGATGAATGTGTAACCTCAGAAAAGAGCACTGTATTTTTCTAACACTCAAACTTATACGGTCACGATGTCGTGATCTGATTTCTTTTTGTATGTGTTTTATTGTAATTTGATTTATGTATTTTGTGCTTTGGTCGTCACTAAACAATTGGGTATGGGTAAATCCCTTGTCAGTTTTCTTTTGTCCTAGCCTTTACCTTATTATCATCTGTGCAATTTTACTGTAGTATTTTATATGTACCGTAATTTGCTTTATCGTTTTATATGCTTATTTACTTAAAGACCGGCATGATTGGCTTTAAAGGACCACATGTTTGGTATTACGATTTTCATTGTGATTTTAACTTTGATTATTTATGACCCAATTGTTCGTGTGACTACATGTGTTTTTTTTATTATTGTGTTTCTGTGTAACTAAACTGCTTTTTATTATTTCTTAATGTTATAATTTTGTACGCACTTTAACCTGATTTAATGGTGTTCTGTTATATATTTAAGCCTTTCTTTTTTTTGTGTTATTTGCTTTATTAATGTACTTGTGCAATTACTTATTTATGAATAAAGTGGGTTTTATAGGTGGTTCTTTCCCACAATAGTATATTAACGGGGAGAACCACCGCCGCGCAACGCTCGTTAATTTTAATTTGAGTAGTTTCATTTTTTTACCTTCCCCTCATGATGCAACACTTACCTCATCCAGCCTATCTAATTTAGATAGCACAACATACCTACCATTAGATGGCCACTTCGTTTGATCAGATTTGAGGTTTGCGAGTAATTAAATATCTGACTTGTAGATAAACACTAATGTTTTAATTATTGCCCGGAAAGTCATAGTAAGGCAGGCAATTAATATGTCGGTTGCTGAAACAGATAACTTCATTATGTTCACACACCTATACATATTTCGCCGTCATATCTCTCATTGAAGACATCGAAACTGTTTAGTCTACAATTACATTCATTTCACCTGGTTATCAAGGCAGTTAATTTATGATAACTAATTATATACTAATCTGCTACCTGTTTGCACTAGAGTTGATTAGATGAACCAATTATATATATATATATATATATATATATATATATATATATATATATATATATATATATATATATGTATACATATTCTCTAGTTTATATAAGTGTGTAACTTGAATATAGCTGTTAACCATTGTTTACTTCTTTAGTCTGTCAATTTACATTGACAAAATATATTGGTTACTCTTGTAACGCTGATAAAGATACATAATTTAAATTCTATTTTATTTGTATTTATCTTTCACTTAGGGTACGGAGTTGGTGCTACGACCATTTATTTTTCTTTATTATGAGCTAGAAATACAGACAGTTTGACATAAATATCGGTTCGTTTAGGGTAAAATTGTAGTATATAAACCCTTGAGCTCGACGGTCTACGTTTCTTTTAGTTTTACTTATAATTATTGCGTTGAGTAAACAATAATCTTTACAGATAACTAATTACTTTGATGTGTTGCTTAAATTATTAATGTCTCGTTTTCAATTGTTCTTTTACTAACTTTTTAATTTGTGTCTTATTCATGAAACATTATTGAGTAACTTAATATTACTAATTCTATATGGCTTACTCTTTACCTAACTATACACATTTAATTCATGCAAATAATAAATCTTCTGACCACGCATGCAAAGTGCTCTACCTACTTCGCTAGATGCTGGGTTATGCTTTCTAGTTTGTAATCTTATATTATAACAAATAAAAATATAGCTATTTGAATTTGAACATTAAAAGGACAAGTTTGCACCACGGTCTAGCTCAGCAAGGTACATTGCTTACGAAACTTACTGTAGGTTGAGAGCTCATTTTATCAGGTTGTGAGGGAGGCAGAGATATGTCCACAGCTATAGTCAATTAGTATTCGTCAGGTGCCATTTTATAGGTTAAATAATTAAAATGCAACAAAAATTCGTTGTACATTAATACCGCTGGTAATCTGAATAACACTAAAACAGCCGTATTTATTTGTATATTTAATAAAACAAAATAATATCTGATTACATAAAAGGCTTTACGATATTAACTAATTGTTAATTCTTACACAAAAAATAAAGTATATTTGACCCATGTCAACAAACATTACAGTTACAAGGTTGTGCACTCAAATACTTTTATCTTAGAAAACGTTAATCGAAGTCAGCTGTTTCTTTTCGTCATAACTGTATCAAAACAACACTATACTGACTTTTCATCTATTTAAAACATACTTTGCATTAAAAAGATACGTACTGTCATGCACGCCATTTTAAGTATTTAACTTGATGTCATCGACTACGCTTTCCTATACGATCAATTACGATACGAAATTCATTAACACATGGGGTATTTGCTAATTTCAGGAGCTTTTCTTGATGACAGGGGCTCCCCCTTATAGAAGGGAGTAAAACTCAAAAATTATAACGTACTGGATTGGAAGGTAGAACGAACGTAAATGAAGTCGCGTTGCGCAAAGAACAACAAATTTTCTGTGGCTAAGATAGCCATTATAGACGATAACAATATATACACGAACGTTCGTAATTATATACACTAAAGAGAAAATATCGACATATACCAAAATTTAATTATTGAAAGAAAAAAATGAAATACTTAAAAATACCAACGTAATATAAATATATTTACCAATAATAACACAAATTCAAAACTTAAATTATGGTAACAATAGCCAGGAATTGGCACGTTACAACATGCCCGAAATAAAGATGGTTTTATTGAGAGTAACAGTTTAATATTCGCCGAAAACTCAAAATCATATGATTATCACAACAACATGGTCGCGACAAATTTTGTTAGGTGGTTGAATGATCAGCCATTACCAAACCTATAGGAGCCACCTTTAATTATTACAGACAGCGTTGCTTACCTTTCGCATTAGTACAAGAAAATACAATCTTCTTATGCTGGCTGATGTCGCAGTGCTCCAATTTGGGCAGAACCGTTGAATAAGTATGATGGTAACACTCGGAAAAAGACAAAATACCTACCAAAAAAATAATATGAAAGTGGCGGTCTCGAGCAATTGAGATGAAGTTGATGAATAATTTTATGCTTATCTTATGTTAACAATTTCTTTGTCCTGTTTTTTATTTAATAAATAGTTATATTAATTTTGTTTGATGTTAATTCCTATTTGTAAACATAGTTAATTAGTCTATTATTAGCTTATGTACCGGGTGGCCAATTAAGAATGAACGCCGGTTACATCTCGGGAACTGTCAATCTGACAACATTGCTGACACTATTTTCACGTATTGATTCCAATTTTATTTTCACACCCTATTAACGTTTATGACGGATGCCTTCGCTAATAAACGATTATTATTTACTTCGGTTGCATTGTATTCTCTTCTTGTTCATAAATTGTCGGTTTTGAGAAAGATGAAGGTTTATAGGACTTTCATTTTCTATTTATTACCTACCGTAGTAAATTTGCTTTTTTATATTGGTTTTTCTGTTGATGTTTTAAATGTCGAAAAACTTTTTTCCAAGACCTGTTTCATGTTTTTTATGAAATCGTCGAAGACCGCTGGAGTACGAGTTTAGTTTTTTTTTTGGATACCGTGCAGCATAAACTTTTGCAGCAACAGTTGAATTCTTACTGCATTCGAAATATTCAGTAAGCGTATCAAATGCTATTTCATTTGTTAATGACATTTTGAAATCAACGGTTCGTTAATCAAACTCTAAAAACTTTAATGGCGCTAATATTATTTTGGCGCAAAGCAATATTTAAAGTGGCTATTGTTTTGTGTTACTTTTGGAATTTTAAGACCTACTTGTTTTAACTGCTATTTTGTCTATGCGTGAGAGAATGCAGGTCTGTATTGAACAGTACGGGTGACAGTTTGAACATTTGGGGCGTCATTAGTTCTTCAATATTAGGGCTGTTGCACATCATTCTTCTATAACATCGGTCCTTCTTTATCCGCTCTAAATTAAAGATACGCCCCCATGGGACATTTAGTATATTAAATTTTATTCCTTTGTTTTAATAGCTTAATAATTAATAAATTTTAATAATTAATGACAGTGTAACCTGCTCTCTAATTTTGTTACTTGTAAAATATATTTTTTCATATCTGTGTAACGAAAGAAGATATCACTTGCGGTTTTCACCAATTTCTATATTCTTTCACGCTCTTTTTCGTGAGTTAAAAATAATTATACCCTTACATTTAAAATTATTGAAAGAATTGCAAACATTCACGGCTTTGTGACAAAACGCCATCTACCGACTAGAAAAAAAACTAAACCGACAATGTGAATACTAATTAGAGCATCCGAGCAGCCTCTCTCAAACGAGGCTCAGGTTATAAAAATAGGTTGAGTTAAAAAGAAGTTATGGAATTTTTTCAAGTTAACATTTACCTCCCCTCCCCTCATTTAACAAAATAGAGAAAAATGCTAAAAAAAGAAAATGTTTCTAAGCTTACGTAGTTTATAATAAAACTATTTTGGACATACCGTGGTAATGCCGATTTAAGAGAAACAGACGATTTTTTAATTTGGTGTTAGTGTACGCCCCCTAGCGGCCTTGGCAGGAACTTGAAAATAATTTCCAGCGATTTCTCTTGGCCGATTTACCTATTAGTATTTTTTTCCAATGTTGTCAGATTGACAGTTCACGAGATATAACCGACGTCCATTCTTAGTTGGTTACCCGGTACTTACGCAAAAGTACATATAGAAAAAATAGAATAGTTGTACTTTCTAATATGTTTCTTATGTCTCTATCGCTAGATCAGAATTCAATTCTTCCAGCATGTATTAGGAATTAGGTATACCTACTAATTATATTACAAGTTCACATTAAGAAACTAATCTCGTAGTTACTCTAAACGGAAATATTGTATGTGTACTGGTATATAATATAAAACTAATGTAAAGAATCACATACCTTATTAAAATCATATTAAAGTTTTTCATTATTAATCACTATTGCACTATGTAAATTGTCGCTTTCCTTTTAATGATGCATGTAATGTGCAAAACTGTATGCACGTAAAACATTTAAGTGGACGTTTTCATGTTTTGCATTAAACATTATATAATATCCAATGGTGTAGTCTATACTGTATACTAAAGACAAATGCATATAACCACTTATTTGGTATATAAAATAGTTATGAATACGCTTCTGTTTTACTATAGATATAAGGTATAACGGTTTATTTGAAAATGTTTTCTACAAATCGTTACCAAATTTCTGTAGGAGACAAAAAATCCCATTTGGAAAATTGTATTCAGCTTCAAAGTGGTTTTAACTTTTAAGCATTGAAAGTTTAGTTACTCTCATTATCAGCGCGTCTACTGATTCATTAGTCATCGACGTCTCGTGCTCACTTATGTGCTGCCTGAATTCTACATTATCTTTATTTTTATTCTTTGTTTAGGAAAAGAAAATGAAACGCCAAACAATTTACTAAATTTTTTAACCGTTAAAGTTCAGAAAACACGTACGTACAAATTATATGTTACATTACTTTACTACTTACTAATTGTAGATTCTTTTCAAAATTTAACTCTTTATGAAAATCGTTAGGTAGCTCTGTACCTATTGTTCTTCTAAGGAATGATTTTGTTTAATCAAATGGCTATTATTTTATTACAAACTTGCCGTTTCTACGTGTGTTTCGTTCTTTTATTTCACAATGTCAATTACCTTCTGTTCTTTTAGATGTAAGAACTAAGAAGAAAGGCTGTTTTCAATTATACCGATATTTTTTCGCTTTAATTTACTATCTACTTCAGTACCTACACGTTATTTAAGGTTAGGTTTTGTTTCTAAAGTTGTTGCAAGCGGCAGCGGTCTAAAACAATAAAATTAGTTATTAATTATACAATTAATTCGTTAATTCAATCTTACCTTTCATAAATTTGCAGAAAGTCCATCAATCTCATGCTTGATACAAACTAAATATAGCTCAGAATTGTCATTTGTTAGTTTTACATTGTTGGTACAGTTGTCAGCATAAGAAAAGTAAATTCTAACACCTAATGTGTAAAATCAAAATGAGACTTACAATCTCAAATGAAGTGAGCTAGCTTTTTTCAAACCGGAGAACAATTTCTAGAATATAACCCTTGATCTAAAAGAAATGTTTATTAACTTCAAATTCTAAAATAGTATATGTTAAATAATCAACATTATAAACATGACATTAGTTGAGTTTAATGATAATGAAATCTAAATAACATAATTCAATATGCAATAGTCAGGTAGCTCCTAATTCCTAAAACGATTACGGTATTTTCCAATTTGGTGCCCTCAAAGACCAAGGTATAGCCCGATCTCCAGAATTGTGGATCAAAAGTAGAAATCATTCAATGAAAATCGTTCCAATCAAGTGCATCACGCGAAGTAAAAGTAAAAACATCCTGAATCAAGAGCTCATCGGCTTGAGAAGATATTAAGCACAAAGCAACGAAAGACTCTGTGCCGACTTAATAAGAAAAGAATCTAAACAAGTAGATAATGCAACTGTTAGAGTTTTTCAGTGTATTATTTGGCCAAATCAAACACCATTTATTGACTTGGAAGGTTTAATCAACCTTCAGGAACGTAACGATATTAATTTAGGTACGATTCTGCATTCAAGACTCTACTCAAATTGTGGAACACATTTCTATTTAATGAATAAAGGTGACTATGCACTAGTCAGAACAAAGCAAACTTTTCAGTTACCGAGTCTTCCACACTGGACGAAAAGCGTACTTATTATTTATGGATGTGTTGTTTTATCAGTGCAACCTATTTTTATGTTTTTGGATTTGGTAGAACTAGCCAACAAGGCGCTGAACATATAGCCGATATTTTAATTAAGGCACTCAACCAAAATGTTATGTTAAATGATCATTTGTCACAAAACTGGGTATCGTTTTGTGTCTGATCAAGCGTGATGACTGGAAAAAATCTGGTGTTGCTTCCGTATTACATCAAAATTTCCTGCTATTTTGAGTTGACATTGTATGACATAGATTGAATTAGCTGTAGAAATGCTCTGAAAACTGTGACTGCAACAAATTATTTTCAAGCATTTTTAGATTGTGTTTACTCTTTATATAGTCTGTCCAATAAAACCAGGAAGAACTAAGAAATCAGCAGAACTTGAACTTCAGAAGAATATTTGACACTCGTTGGTTAGAACAGTTATAGAACCGTTGAAGCCTTTTGGAGAAATTTTCTGCACTTTATTTGCATTTACAGCAGCGCCAAAGACTTATCACGGGATGGTAGAACAAGGCAGAAGTTTAACGGTCTGGCTGGAAAATTAAATATCTGAATTTTTAAAACAGGAATAATAGTAGATTGTTTAAAAGAATTAGAAATTTACCTTTAGAACTGCAACGCCGAAATACAACCCTAAATCGAGCAGACGTGTATAAAAAAGAACAATAAAGGGTATTAAAATCTTTCAAAACTGAACCAGGTGATAAATGACAAAAGTACTTAACAGCCATTGAAAAACTTTAAACAAATAGTACTAAAAAAACAAGGTTCAGGAAATTAACTCTAGGCAATTTCTACAAAGTTTAATTGATAATATGAAAAGACGACTAACAGATGATCAAGTTATGTTCTAGTGGACTTACAGACATTAGAAAATCATCTTGGCCTGACAATACGTCTATTAGATTTGGTCGAATGAAATCAAAAGATTATGTACAAGATTTAACTTGGATTTTAAAGCCATTAATGGAATGAAGGAATATGTTAGGCTAATGAATATCTACCAGAAGATCTACAAGATCTTCAGTCGATTATTAAACATTTCATGTAGTACAGCAAAATGTGAGATGATTTTCTGCAATGAATTTAATAATGACCAAACTACGTTCATGATTATTAATTGAAAATATTCAGTATTAATAACAATTAAATTAATGGACCACTCATTGCATTTAATCCAGAACAGTATAAATCATGGTTAACAAAACACACATAACCAATCTAGAAGAGTTTGCAAACCGAATATAGATGAAGATGCAATAAAGGAGTTGTGGACAGTATTATAAAACCTAACCTAATAATCAAACTTTAAAATTGTTTGTTGTTTCATAGTCATAGATAATGTACTCGTGGAAATGTAATTCACATGCATTTTGTTAAATATAGATGTATTCTATCACTACTACGACATAAGTTGACGTTTGTGTAATATAAATAGAATTTAAATGTTTTCTTTTTAGCTAACGGTCATAGCGTATACCCACTATTACATTACCACTAAACACTGATAATATCTCTTTTGACCTCACTTTAAAACACTCATAACTTAGAGCGCTGTTCTTAGTTACCAATCGCAGTCATAATCTAGTAACGGATGGGTTAATATGAAAAATATTAGTCAACTTATATCCATAATAATAAATGATTAAAAATCAAACTTAATAAATGATGGCGGTAATGTAGTAATGTTCCCAAACCTCAATATCAAAACAACACTTAGTGGAAAAACTTAAAAATTAAATAATGTTATTGAACTGTAATTTTGTTAAAATCTATTAGAAAGGTTTTTATCGTAACGTAAAAATTAAAGGCCTTTGCCCTTTGTAAGTGTTAGGCGTTATTATACATACAGTATTTAATCTTAATTATAATTGCAGGTGATAATATGAAGTATCGTTTGAAAAATAGCACCTTGACGCGCAGGTGGATGAAAATTGAAAATATGTAAAACACTGATTTTACAAAATTTACATGTGATTAGTAATTATTATGACATTTGTAGGTTATATACCGGGTGATTCTTTCATACTTATGACAGATTGAATTTCGCGCGTACGATTCTGGTTTTTACGGTGTTGCATTGGCGGTTAAATATTTTTTTGCGATCGTTCATATTTGTCAACTTACTGTCACTGTTTTGACAACAGTAGGTGGCATTTTCTGTTTAATGAGTCTAACTGAACGGTAGTAATTTACCGTTCAGCGAAATAAGTGAAATTCATAACCTTGATTAGCAATTTCTGACACAATTATTTACAACTGTCACATTAACATTCAAGTTACTAAGGAAACAATGCATACGCTTGTGGCTCGGCTTGTGGTCATCTTTTAAGCAATTTTGAGATAAAATAAAATGTGTTTTGCCTACATTTGCCATCAAGTGTATTGTTGATCGCAAAAATAGCATAAGCATTTCGAACAGAAGTTTATCGATCTCCGCCAAACATTGTCGTCGATCGGTAAACTGTCCTTACTGTTCTTAATATAATATACTAATTAGTTACTTTATTCGTTCTTTTCCGGTTTTGTTCTGTTTTACCGACTTTATTATTTTTACCATTACCAAAAAAATTTCACTACGATATGCTAGATTTATATTACGTCATACGTCATAATACATACAAATATTTATACAGAAGTTCTACCGATCGATGTTGTTACTAATTACGCATATAATACGAAATATTTTCAATAGAGATGTTAATATAATTACACTTAAATATTTTGTAGTTAATTAAACTTATTAATTCATTAAAGGTACACATTTGTTATCACACTTTGCTTTACAGCATATGTTCAAAATGACCGCCATAAAGAAGTCTCGTAAATAATTAATTGTAGCCTGTGCAGTATGTGGGGTAGCGGAGTCATGCTGGAAATACCCGTTTCGTAATTCACGATCATCCAAATTATTAATAAATGGTTCTAAAAGTATTTCCCTGGTCCAAATATTCGTTGTCGCGACATTGCTATCCAGACACCGACCTTAACAGCGTGTAAGGTAGTTTCTCGAAATACATGTGGATTTTCTGCAGACCACGTACGATAATTTTGGCCATTTATGTAACCGGACAGATGAAACCAAGCTTCATCATGAAAAAAAGATACATCCAGTAAATCATTGTTCATCGTATTGTTGAACCATTGACAGTAGTTTACTCTAAGCTGAAAATCTCTATCTCGCAGCTGTTGTAATACCGACGCCTTGTACGGGTACAAATTTAAATTCTTCTTTACTGCAATGTGGACACTTCCATAGGATACATCTAAAAATTATTTATGTAAAATTATGTTTGTATGGTAAAATTTTTCATACGTGTTTGTGCAGATAGTTTTCGCAAAGATTTATTGGGGCTTGCATTCATCCTTGCTTGGATATCTGCTAAGGTGTCCTCTGTTAAGACAGTAGCCGAAGCTTCACGTTTGCGTTTTAAAACACTACCAGTTTCCATGAATCGAGCTATCAATCGATTACGATGTTGACTAAATGTTTCGTAACTCATTGGGGTACTCAACAGTAAATTGATCGATGCATGATTGCAATGAATAATGCCATTGCCCATTACCATCTTGGAAGCCGCTGCGAAAATGAGCCACAACAATGAATGTGTCGTGTTGGATTGAAAACGGCATGACGATTAAATTCGACATCACAATTTGAAATTCAGAATATATAATTTGTCTTGATACAGACAGTTTGTAAATAACTCAAGAAAATACAAAAGTGAAAAACGCAGGTATAATATGACATAAACTGACATAAACTAAAACGACTAAAACCACACTAAAAATCCAATGCAGCCAACTGCAAAACACAACAATATTAACAACTAGGGATTTTTGTCCTACCACTACAGTACACTTGAGTTTGATCACGTTGTATTTATACAGAAGTTCTACCGATCGATGTTGTTACTAATTACGCATATGTGTAATACGAAATCTCTTCAATAGAGATGTAATATAATTACACTTAAATATTTTGTAGTTAATTAAACTTAATTATATTCATTGAAACATGTAAAAATATGTTTTACTTAATTAGTTTATCACATTTATTTAAAATTGTAATTTATAATTTATCAGTATTCTTAAAACCCTAGATATAATTATTATGTTGTTCAATGTTATATAATTTGTATATAACGTTATGTAATCTTCAGAATTTTGAAAATAAACTTTGTTACTTAAGTCGAAAATTGTAACAATATCATTTCTATCAAAATACTTTACGTGATGAAACTCAAGTGGTGGAAAAGGTGCACTAATTCTTGAGTAAAAATAGCAAAGAATAACACTGACAATGTTTACCAACAGATATATGCTGGAGTAAATTGTAAATGTTTTTTTTTCTTAGCAAAACAAACATATTCATTCTTTTGTCAAAAAATATGCGGATAAAAATAACGTCAAGAATGCTATTAATAACCATAATGTCAGCTGCCTCTTTCTTTACACGTATCTGAAATTATATTGATAAATATGTTGCACTTTTTACATAAAGGAATCTTGATCAATGCTTATTCTTATAGGTAATTTTTATTGTTTCTTACATAGAACACTCGCTTATCAGCATTAAATTTTGATAATAATATGCTCAAAATGATTTCTTTGGGGGGGGGGGCTGTAGGATTTAAATTTTAATCACAGTTTTGAATTAAAAATGAGACCTTCATAATCTTTTCATGAATTTAATTTATAGAAGTTTCAACTCAACCTTTTTTAAGTCCATCTTTCAGTTTTATATTTATTTTACTTAAACAGTTATGTATGTACCAAATTACATAAATACTATTTTCTTCGTTTACTGCAGGAATGACTCACCGTCACGATTCTTCTCGAGTCGATTGTTCACTATCGATATTAATATAACCTCTGCGATGACAATTTTGCATACTTAAGATTGCTCTGAAAAATTCATAACTTTACCTGAAAAAAAAGGAAGAATGGCTAACTTACATTGTTAAGATCACCTCGAATATATACAAACCAGCTGTTACAAAACAAAATGCTTGTGGGTAGGTTGATAACGTGCGATTATATAGGTAAGTGAATAACGAATTCCCAATATGGCCAGTAATTGATTCTAAAGCGACAACTAATCCAAACACTTTGCCAATGTCTTTTTTTTGTATAAGTTTTGAAAGTAAAAGTCTTGCCATTGGGTTAATCGACCCAATTAGACCTTTGAAGCAACCCGCTGTAAAGAATTATTAATTTTTCTACAAAATTGTGTATGATTTTTACCGATGTAAATTTGCCAATTTGCGTTCGCTATTCCCAGTAGCATATAATAGCACATTGTTGTAAGAAACGATAGTATCAGTACAATAGCTTCTTTAACTTGAAGTACCTTATTTAAGAGAAATGTTCCGACTATACTTCCAATCACTGCAATTGTACATTTTACTGATGTATATAAGGTGAATCGTTTTAAAGACCATCCAAAAGTTTGCCTTAAATATAGAAATAATATACTGTGGTCAGAAAATCTTGCAATAATAAATATTAACATTAGCGACATGATGGAAATAATCATAATCTTATCGAGATTATTTTTTCCTTCAAAAGCACTCTTCATAGTTTTCTTTACCAAAGATATTTTAAAAATATTTTTCATTTTGTTCTAAAATAATTTTATTAGCGGAAAAGTACTAATTCATGGATACCATACTTCTGTTTCAACATTTACAACCGATTCAGAAATTAGTAATAAAATAAACAACCAAGCTATTATTGTGCAACCAGTACAAATTAGGTATACACCTAAATAACCATATGCTTTTAAAGCAAAAGAACTGCAAGATGTTCCTAATAAAACTCCTAAAGTAAATGCCGCTTCAATACTTCCTAATCTAGAAGTGACTGGTTTAGGATTCTATAAAATTAGAGGAAGTGACGATGTGTACCGAACACCACGATCCTTCTCTTCAGTAATGTCTGTAATGTAACTAACGCTTGTTGTTACTACTAGTGGAAAACCACCAGATATACAGATAGGAATAAGTGACATTAATATATACCATGGAGATGAATGGGGTAGTCCAGTTATAATTAGCATCATCACTATGTAACTTCCAATATAACCTATAATAAAAATGGGTGTTAAATAACTTATGTTTAAAGTAATAGTAACTTATCTAACTAGTATATAAAATAAAGTTCTATGCTAAAAGTCGTTTCGTAGTAAGACCAAACGAACATCACTTAGCTTTTTTCACACATACTACATACAATACTTTCTCCCACATAATTCAAATTAAACTTAAAAACATAGTTCGTATCAAATCCATTAATTTTTTGATGTTCGTCACACAAATCATTAACTGTATTTCTTTTAAAATTAACTTGTAAAAGATTAACTCGAATGGGACTTGAACCCACAACCTCTACTCTACTAGAGTACGGCTCTCCCAACTGATCTATCGAGGAGGTAAGTCATACTCGATTTAAACTTAAATTGTATGTACCTCACTAGTTCTGATGTATTATTTTATAAATATTGAAGGATCACAGTCAACTTTTGTGTATGGCATGTGAGTCCGCAATTAGCTAAGGTTTCGTACATGAAAACACGTGACTGATTGTTAATTTTTATTTGCTATAAACCATATTAATAAACAACTAAATGCGTTTTTTTATAAATCATTGTAGACATGAACAGACTAAATTTGGCCTATTGTGCTAAAGCACTCAGGAACACTTAGGAGGATGGTTAGAGGGACATTGATTGGCAGGAGATGCCTATGAACAGCTACCTTAAATTTTTTCATATCATAAGTAAGAAGAAAACAGGAACTAGGGAGATCATTCCAGAGTTTAGAAGCCGTACAGAAGAATGTAGATTGCACCCCTTTGGTGCGACACGTGATGATTTGTACTGCATACTGAAGATATGAATGTGGGAACCGATTATTCCTAGCAAAGGTAGCCCGAGATGGTATCAAAGAATGTAATTCGGCAGCGCAATAGCCATTGTAATACTGATAATACAAAGAAAGAACTGAAACGATTTTTCTATGGTCAAGCGGAATTAAGGATAGCAGAAATTATTTCTATTAGACAATGGTCAGATAGACCCAGAGGAGAAAGTTTTATAAACAAGTGGGTTTGATGTAAGAAAGAGATCTAGAAGATGTGGAGTATGGCTAGAGTTATCACGGATTCTTGTGGGTTCAGAAATCATTTGTGTGAGATCACAAACAATAGCAAATGTTTCTGCACTATGACCAACTGGATTAGTAGTACATGAAAATTGAAGCCAATTAAAGTTATGCACAATGATATCTCCTACAATTGAGATATCGCAAGATGGAAACTGAGACATAAGATAGTCAACTTTCAAACTTAGGTAATCGAAGAAGTCTTGAAAGTTACTGTCATTAGGAGACCAGAATGTTTAAACCAAAACACGTCGAAAGTTTTACTTTCCAAGGAAGATATCCTCTTGCAAATAATACTGTCCTTGTTATAGGCACATATACCTCCGTTATATCGAAAGCTAGAGTGAAGGTTGTATTGGGGATATTACAAGTCGGATGAATCGGAGCTTTCAAAGGAGACTTGTGCTTCAGATAGAAACAAAATGTCAGGTTGTGATTGTTGAAGATCTTGGTGAACAGCATTAAGGTTAAACCTCATACCACGGATGTTGCAATGAATGAGCAGTAGTTTAACGTAATAATCATTAACTTTTTTTTTTCTTTTTTACTTATAGTATTCCCGAATAGGCTAAGATTTGCCTAACGTGCTAAAGCACTCAGGAACACTGGGAGAGTTTAGGGATATTGTTAGGCTGCCGAGAAATTGCTACCTTAAATTGACTTAAAGTCAAAGTTTGTAGGAAAACAGGAACTGGGTAGTACATTCCACAATTTGGTCGCCGTGTGGAAAAATGTAGATTGAGCCCGTTTAGTGCGACACGATGGAATTTTGAGTGCGTAATTATGGGGTGAATGGGCAAACCGAGGGTTCCTAGTGAGGATAGCCTGTGAAGTTATTAAGGAGTGTGTTTCGGAGGCACACTTGCCATGGTAATAGCGATAGAACAAGGAAAGAACCGAAACTGTTCTTCTATGCTCAAGAGACTGTAGGTCAGAAGTCAGACGGGTCATTTATAAACCATATAGCTCTTTTCTGGATACGGTTTACCGTATCAAGGGCGTATTGGGGAGCACTGACGCAGAGGTGGGAATTGTATTCCAGATGAGGTCGAATTTGAGCCTTATACAGTAAATGGAGTTGTTGCGAAGTGAAGTACTGTTTAGATCTGTATAGAAAGCCCAGTTTACGGGCTGATGTTTTGCTGGCTGACAAAAGGTGATCAACCCATCAAAGGTTCAACCCATGAAATGGGTGTATTTCTTTTAAAAATAACTTTTAAAGCACATACAGTAAAAGATTAGCTCAAGAGAAACATGAACCCACTATCCCTGCTTTGCTAGAGCAGCGATCTTCCAACGAGCTATCAAGGAGACAAGTCACAATAATTATGGGTTTGTTATTTATTTTCTATACTAATTTAAACGTTTCATTAACAATTACAGCTATGGTCCGTAGTAAATTTCAATAGCTGAAAAACAAAAGAAAAATTGAGTTGTCAAATAAATATATGAAATACCAAAACGCAAATACAAGTCTAATGTAATAGTTAGGCACGAAGAATTAATTAAGATGTCAAACTAAATTTATGAAATATGAAAACGCAAATATAAGCTTGCAGGCTTTAATATATTAATAATACAACAGTTTGTTAAACGTCTACAGCCAACTATGCAATCTAATTCTATTTTATTTTAGCAAAGTATTTAATAGATTAAATATCATTAAACTGCATTAAAGAAAAATTTAACAATATTTAATCAAGTTATGATGTAAGTGTAAAATTGTGAAAATCTTTAAATTGAAATTGAGAAAAGTTAAACCTAACAAAGCAATAGTTTTCAGTTGTTAATAATTGTAGTTGTTATTGTACACTGAAAACACAATGTGTACGTTTAATATGATTTTAATTTTGGCTCCATATGTTAAATTATTGTAGTGCTGTGGTAACTTAACATACTTAATTGGTAAAGCATTTACTTCAAGGTCTAGGAAAAAATAGCAAAAAAATTAAGACTTACCATTATGCCTTTTTTTTAATTACATAATTATAAGCTGGCAAGACGTATTTACTCGGAGATTTTCTTCTTGCATATTGGATGTTTATATGTCGCATGTTCACATTGTAAACAAACATAGAATGAATTTATCTTGATAATATCTCTGTATCATCAAATTGAATGTCATCATTTAAATTATTTCAAGTATGCTCAGCAACCACAGACTTTTCTGCTTGACCCACCCTAGCAAATCCCATATGATCTTTACGTCGAGTATCAGAACAAAGTCTTGCGGTTCCAATATATACTTTTCCACAAGAACAACATAACTTATACACTCCGGAAGATGACAATGGATTCAAATATTTTCAAGTGGCCGTAAATGTCCTTTCATCCTTCTTGTGGGTTTAAAAACAGTCCTAATGCCATGATCAATTAGGAATGTTTCAATTCTACCTCCTAACATTAGTTATAAAACGAAGAAACGCAGTACCAACATTAATAACTAGTCTTCCTTTATGGATGTCTAGCAGGTGTAATTACACTATTAATATGTGAATATCCATTAGCTTGTAGTGATTTTGTTAAATATTTATATTCATCTTTCTCAATTTTAACTATATATGTTAAATCATTGCAATATTGTGATAATATGTCATACTTAATTGTAAAGCATTTACTTCGAGGACAAGGAAAACACTGCACAAATCCTAGACATACCAAAATTAAAATTAAAACTAAAACATATCATTCTGTTTATTTTTTTATTATTACAAGACGCTAAAACTCATATACTCGGAGTTTTTCTTTTTGTCTGTTCAAGTTATTTAGATGTTTATATATTTTGATAGCTTCTCACTGTAAAAGTACATAATAAAAGTTTGCCTTGAAAGCATTTCAATATTATCAAATTGATTGTTATGATTTGAATTTTTTAACGCATGGTCAGCTAGGACACATTTCTCATATATTCTTTACATCTAGTATCAAAGCTACGTTTTGTGGTTCCAACATTCCAGTTGATAATGGATTGGAAGTACCTTTAGGTGATCTTAATTGTTCTTAACATTTTTCAATTGTTATCCATAACGTTAGTTATGGAAGGGCTCTGTCTAAATTAAGCGGTAATTGTTAGTTACGGGTACGGCTAACTGGTTTAATTATATTATTAATTGGAAATAGGTAGGTTTACTACTGGCCAACAGACCAGAATTAAGGTTACTACATCAAAAAACGAAATGAGTTATAAAAGCTTGACGTTTCGTTCAGCCTCTAAACTTTTTTAAAAGGTCAAAATTAATGGAATTACTAAACAAGAACTTGTTCATTCTTAACAATAACTTGGTATACTATCCATTAAAAAATTTGTGGGGTCTCACTCCACCACTAGAAATTAGACAAAAAGACTATTTCTAACACAAATGACTCCATGACTTTGTATGAATAATATTAAAGCTATGAAATTTAATATCCTAAGACAACTGTTAGACATTAAATAAGTAAGTAAGAAACCGGATGTAATATATACATATACATTGTAATGTAATGTAATTTCAGGGAACTACAGTTAAATTGTATTGTTGTGTTTGTATTTGTGTTTGCGTTTGCGTTTGCGTCTGCGGTTCCGTTTGCGTTTGTTGGTGTTCGCGTCCGCGTCGGATTATAAGTTCGCGTTTGCTTTTGTGGGCGTGCATGTGTGTGTGTGTGTGTGTGTGTGTGTGTGTGTGCGTGCGTGCGTGCGTGCGTGCGTGCGTGCGTGCGTGCGTGAGTGCGTACGTGCGTGCGTGCGTGCGTGTGTGTGTGGGCGCACGCGCGCGTATGTGTGCGCGCGTGTGTGTGTGCGTGCGTGTGTGGGAAAGCGCGAGTGCGCGTGCGCGTGTGCGCGTGTGCACGTGTGTGCATGTGCGCGTGTGCACGTGTGTGCTTGTGCGCGTGTGTGCGTGTGCGCGTGTGTGCGTGTATGCGTGTATGCGCGTGTGTGTGTGTGTGTGTATGTGTATGTCGTGTATAGTCTTGTTAATATAGCTTTCGGTTTTTTTAATATTCCAGTATTTTATGAATAATCCTTATAGCCCAGTAAATAAAGGTTTTTTGTCGGAAGTAATTAGTGAAAAACTGAGTTTTTCATGGATGTTAGATGATTATATAAGCTATATTTTCAGAAAAGTCACCGCCCCCCTCCTTGTTTCCCTACTGATTTTACATATGGCAAGTAGCCTGATGTATGGAAATATGGGAGCATTTCAGTTTGCACTTTAAACGCAGGGCCCAGTCTCCTGTCCTTTCGGCATACACAAACTTAAGAGCTTAGAAGCTGTACCCACAACCTCGCTGTTCTGCTTGTCTTTTTAATGTTTTTTAGACAACCATCTAATTGATGTAGTATTTATGTCAACAAGAGGTCCTTTAATGCATCTTCGGTCGACATTTCTCTTGAAACAACTTGACGACAAACTTCTTCTACTTGTTCAAAACAGTGTTGGATTTCTGGAAACTGCTCTCTAGCAATATTCATTAGAGCTGTCGCTGTAAGTGTAAATGCTCGAAGACATCTGGCATACGCGAGCCCATTCATCATGTGACTTATAGTAGCGTTTCCGTACACTGGGATCCAGAGGTCTTCAAGACCACTTCCTTTCATAATTTTTCCAACAGCTCCAAAAAAAGACATTAATAAATGAAACCCTCCCAAACGGACAACAATCTTTGAAATATTACTGTCTGTATCCGAGGCAGCCACTATATCCATTGCTTTTAAGAATAAAGGCTGATCGAAGGTAACAAT
>JARFJB010002499.1:182500-315000 GCA_036346205.1 Vesta saturnalis | reverse complement strand
GGTAAATTTGATTGCGTGTTCATCCGTATTTCGGAAATATCGTATGTTCTTACTGATTTTCGATCCCGAAAATTGTGCTTTCTTAATGCGACGGATTTCTCTTGTAGTTAAATGTTTGTGGTGGTGTGAAGCTGATTGAGTGTGTGTGTGTGTGTGTGTGATGTGTGTGTGTGCTGCTGAATGTGTAGTGTGGTGTGTGTTCCGTGTGCCTTGTGTGTGTGTGTGTGTTTGTGATGTGTGTCCCAATCGTCGCTGTTTGATGTGTTGTGTGGTGTCTGTGTGTGTGTGTGAATGCTGTTGTTGGCTGATTGTGTTAATGAAAAATGGGATTGGCGATGTTGTTGTGATGTGAGAGTCGTTGAGTGGCAATCGTAAGTGATTGGAAAGTATTGTGTGTGTCGTGTGTGTGTGATGTGTGTGAATTGAATAGAGTGAAAGTGATGCTTGGTGCGGTGTGGTGTGTGTGTTAAACAATTGTCAATATACTTTTGATTTTCGAATATTCCAGTATTTTATGAATAATCCTTATAGCCCATTGAATAAAGGGTTTTGATCGTACCTAATTAGTGAAAAACTGATTTTTCATGGACTTTTGATAATTAAGTATGAATCAATCCGAAATAGTCAAAGGCCCCATCATTAGAATCCTTATAAATACTTGTGAAAAATGTTCTTTGCTTTAATCGATAAAATAATTATTTCAGTGTTTTTAAATTTTAAAATTTACCAAATTGTCTGAATAATTACATGTTCAGCTGTTTTTTTTGATGTAAGACAAGTTATTATAAACTGACTCAAATAAAACTTTTAGGAAATTTTTCATCCTTTAGAATGTATAAGTTTTATATATGTTAATGCAGCCAGTTAACATAGAGCTCAAATGCTAGGCCGGATCAGCGTTGCATATCTGCTGTAAATGTCTCGCAAAATGGATTTTGTATAGCTGGTCTAATCATTATATTTTAATAATACAATTGGTCATAATCTGTATTGTATCTGATTTATTTGATAATATTCTTAATTTATGTTCTAGTATTTATTATTGACTGATAAACACGCATATGATTTCTTAGTGTTATAAATACAGTAATATTAATAAAATATTAATGTTAAATGTTAATTAGAGTAGTTTTGGTTCGGGGATTATTCCAGCCTTAATTATTAGGCCGTTCCATTATCCACCACCTATGGACCCGTGTCGCAAACGAAGTTTAAGAGAACTGGATTTCCTCTTCGAGATATAAATCTTTTAAGAGTGGCTAGAAAAGCCTCAGTTGACAGATTTGAACTAGCTCGATGTGAACTGCTTTAATCGCCATGCATACGAATATAGCTATGTAGCATTTCATTACCGGTGCCTTGCGTAGATGGGAGGACTTTATGAAGAACGGTCCACCAAAATCGACTCCGACTTTTGGAATGGTCGTGTGGAGTCACTCTGTCTTTGGCAAATTAGCCATGATCTGTTGCACTGATTGTGCATTAAATCGAAAACAAATAGTGCAATTCCGAATAATTCGTTTTATGTGACGCAGTCCGTCTAGTGGCCAATACCGTAATCGAACATTGGAAAGTACATTCTGAGGACCAGCGTGGCATAATCGAAGATGTTCAAACTTCAATAAGAGAGAAACAACGTGATCCTTAGAGGGCAGGAGAAGAGGATGTTTTTGTTCAAACAAAATTTCTGCATTTTCCAACCTACCACCCACACGCAGCAGTCCAAGATTGTCCAAAAAGGGTTTTAATGAGCGAAGTTGTCAAGTTCCAAGATTTGTTGAGAAAAATGTTCTTGTTGAACCTTTTTTATAATTACAGTGAGCGCGGAATCCAACTCCGAAATAGTCAAAGGGCCTGTTGTTTTTGCTTGAGAATTAGTGACGTTGTGAACAAAGCGTAGCACATATGCAATTGTTCTATGCAATCGAGAAAATGACGAGAAACGTGTAAATATTGAATTCCAAAAGTGTTCTAAAAATTGATTGACGATTAAAGATATTTTTCTTTCCTCAGGAGGATTGTCAACCGAGAAAGGAAAATTCTCTACATTTCGCACTTCAAATTTAGGATTGAGCAAATATTTGGGCCCGTGAAACCAAAAAGTTAAATCATCAGAGTTCAAATGACCACGGGACAGCATGTCTGCGGGATTATCCGCTGATTTTACATAATTCCACTTATAGTCATGAGTAAGTTCTTGAATTTCAGACACTCGATGCGACACAAATGCTGCCCATCGACTTGAGTGGCTTTTACACCAGTATAATGCAATTTGCGAGTCTGTCCAAAGTGTGACAGAGGTAGGAATTAGTTTATTTTTATAAATCGACACTATTTTATTAATCAATTTTGATAATAACAGCATGGCACAAAGTTCGAGTTTGGGGATTGTAATTGTCTTGATTGGAGCTACGCGCGATTTAGATGACAATAAATTACAAGACACCGAGTTGTCTGAGTACATGGTTCTAATATACACACAAGCTCCATAAGCAAGATTACTTGCATCAGAGAACCCATGAAATTCTACATTTGCAATATTTTTACTAGAAAATAAACACCGAGAGATTGTGAGATTTTTTAATCGAGAAAAGAGTTCGCAGAGAGCTTTCCATTCTGTTAAAATCGAAATGTCACGTATTTCTTCATCCCATTCTACCTTATGTAACCACAATTTTTGCATAAGAATTTTTCCTTTAACTATAAGAGGATTCACCAATCCAATAGGGTCAAAGCATTGAGCGAGATAAGATAAAATTTTTCTTTTCGAAATGGGGCAATCTTGTAGAGATTGTGAAGGAATAAAGATTTGAAAATTGTCTGATGAGGGATTCCACTTCAAGCCGAGAATTTTACATGGGGATTTTTCCAGATTGAAGTCCACTTCTGTGGTTTGAGGGTGAGATATATTTTTTAAGAAATCATTTGAGTTTGAACACCATTTGTGCAAGTGAAACCCGTGCTTAGAGAGAAGAGAGGTTAATTGAGAATAAAGTTTAGGTAAATCTTTTTCCGTTTCACATCCCGACAGAATGTCGTCCACATAAGTTTGAGTAAGCAGAGCATCTGATGCTAAGGGATAATCGGAATTATTGAGAGCGATATCATTTAAAACCCGAGTGGCAGCATAGGGAGCAAAGTTTGTTCCGTATGTGATGGTTTGAAGTTCCAAACATTTTAAAGATTGACGAGGTGAGTCACGCCAAATAATGTTTTGCAGAAAATTTAGGCGAGGATTCGTGAAAATCTGCCGATACATTTTCTCAATGTCAGCGGTGAGTACAAACCTAAACGAGCGAAACCTACACAAAATGTCATATAGATCTGGTTGAACTTGAAATCCTTTTAAGGTAACATCGTTTAATGAGAGTCCTGAAGATGTTTTACAAGACGCATCAAAAACCACACGCAACTTTCTTTCTGATTACGCACAAATGAGGAATAAAGTATTTCCTTTCTAACCTACTGTTAGTCGGAAATAGCAGAACATATTTTGCATGACCTAATGACACATATTCATCGATGAATTTTTTATATTCGTGAAAGAGGGAGGATCTTTTTCAAATCGTTTTTCAAGAGAAAAGAATCTTTTTGCGATAAAGAAAGAGAATCGCCGAGTTTATGATGTTCATTTGTAGATTTCAGAGGAATATCTACTTGATAATGTCCATTTTAAGGATGCGAGAAGTAGTATTAAAAATTTGTTCAGACTTTTATCTTCTGGAGAGAGCAAGGGAGGTTCGGAGAGTTCTTCAATTTTCCAGAATTTTGTTAAGAGAGTTTCTAATTCATCTGTATCATTTGAGTGGTTAGTGGAATGATGAGAATAGGATGTTGAAGTAGATGGTTCAAATGTATATTTTTAGGAACGGTTCCTGATATAATCCAGCCCAGATGCGTATTTAACAAAGTAGGATAACCTCTGCCTAATTTCACTATGCCGTACGTGAGAAGTGTGTAGTAACTATCTGCTCCAATAAGCAAATCTATATCGGATGGAGTGTGAAAATTAGGGTCAGCTAGAGTCATCTTAATATGATCTGGGATTTGTAACTTATCCGAGTGAATTTTTATTTGTGGAAGTTTATGAGTTATCTGTTCTAATATAGCACAAGAAACTTTGAATCTTTTAGAGCGGTCTACGTTTGAGTGTATAAACATATTCACCGCTTTATTTGAGAAAGTTTTGTTTTGAGAAATTCCAGAAATATTCAAAGCTGTATTAAAGGTTTTATATCGGAGCTGATTAACCAGTGTTTGAGTACAAAACGAGTTCTGACTTCCGTTATCTAGTAGTATTCTTGCTTGGATAGGTCGTCCTTGCGCAGTAAACAAAGTTACTTGAGCTGTGGCTAGTAATACGTGGCAATTTTTGGGGGAAAGAGCGGAAAAACTGGATAAATTTTCAGCCGGTTGCTGATTTGCTTGCGAAGTTGACGCTCTGTTTATGTCTTGATAATGAAGTGGAGTTGAAATTGGGTGATTGTTTGATGGTTGAGGTTTATTTGAATGCACAGAATGTTCATTTTTTGGTACATTACGGCCGAAACCGTTATTTTGTGCATTTGAGTAAGAAATTGTGGGTTTATGATGAGTTTGAGAAAAACCTAATTTTCCTGAACTATTGAAGGGGACATTTTGTATGTGTAGCGCAGTGTGATGCTTCTTAGAGCAATGAAAACAAGTTGCACTTGAAGAACAATTTTTCACTGTATGCTTTGTGCCTAAACAGTTTAAGCACATTTTTTTACTTTGAACAAACTTTAATCTTTCTTGAGGAGATATTTCTAAAAATTGTGGACACCCGTAAATTTTATGAGATTTATCGCAAAAAATGCACGAGAGAGCGTAACTGTCACTTTTCGAGTATAGTGTTACTTTACTACATTTTGAGTTGACTGGTGTTTCATTCCCTGAAATGTTTTCTAACACTACACAACGATTTTCGAGAAACTCAAAAAATTCTGCTAAATTTGGCAATGTCTTTAAATCACGACCTTCCTCAAACAATTTCTTAGAGCCGAAATCTAGTTTTTTTTTTAAAAGAAAAATAAGTAATGATTCAAAATTACATTTATCAGAGAGCTTCATGTTTTTTAGTGATTCTAGGTTTTTCTTACAGGTTGTAACCAATTCTCTCAAATTTTGTGAATTACATTTTGTTATACAAGGAGCATTTAACAAATTTTCGAAATGGGAATTAACAATCTTATTTTTGTTTTCATATCTTTGCTTAAGTAATAAAAGAGCTGAAGAGAAATTTTCATTAGTCAATGACAATGATTCAATTAAACTAAAAGCTTCACCTTTTACCAGTGTTTTTAGATAATAAAAACGTTCCACATTTGAGAATTGTGGGTTGTTTATTATTAACGCATCAAAGAGATCTAAAAAGGGCTTCCAATCGTGCAAATTTCCTGTAAAGTTGGGAATATTAATTTGTGGCAATTTTATATTCGAATTGTGTATATGCGAGCTATTTCTAATTGAATCATTGTTGTGACTTACAGTGACATTTTGAGGAGATAATTTTTGTATACATTTTTCAATAAGGGCTAACGTTGTAAAATACTGATTTTCAATTTTTTCACGATCTTCTACATCTGAATTATCTTCAAATTCTAATAAATATGAATCTATCTCGTCTTGAGCACATTCGTATTCAGAAAACGCGGCTTCCAATCTTTTTTGTCTACATGAAAATTCTTGAACATCTAATGTCAAATTTTGATAGCTCTGCACCCAATTCTGAATACGAGTGATTTTGCTTTTAGCACTTGTGCGAGTAGTTTTTAATTGTTTGAAATCCATGACCATTCAAAACAAACAATAAATAACAGAGTTAAATAAATGTGAATGCGTATTTACTATTTGAGAGTTTTGCAATAGTTTTATGTAAACAATTTAGTTCACTAACCTTTTCTCAGAGTTTTAATCCAAACAAATGATCACTTTAACTTACTGGCATCTTTCGTAGTGTGGATTTGACTTGGGCATATGCGGAGGGCGTCAGCTAATAGGAGTTCACACGTAACTGGAACTTCAAATCAACCATGTGCCAGGGATAGGGAAAACGTTGAGATCTTTTTACTTGTGTGGGAGATTTTTGAGTGGAGATCCGGCTCGATGAAGACCAAGCGCGAAAACGGTGCCTTCCTTCGATAGTTAAGGCTCCCCGTTTGCGTCAACTACTTCTTCGAACATTCAATATGCTAAATAAATACGAAGGACCAGTTGTAATTAAAATTAATTTATTACAACAACTTATATTAAAAAACTTTGTTACATTTTTCATTTTTTTCACTGACTTTGAGAGAGTTGATCTATTACAAACAAAATATATAATTGCGTTGTTGCGATGTTTCGCAACAATTAGTATAATATTATTTTTGTTTGGATTGCGTGTGTATGTGTGGTGTGTACGTGTAGTGTGTAAATGAGGCGTGTGTGTGAGGTGTGTGGTATGTGTTATCGATTCCTTGGTCGTTGCAGTGGTCGTCTTGGATTTTACCTAAGGGCGTAAGGAATATCATCTAGGAGGTTTTCGAATTCCTCGGGGAGGTTTTCGAGATTCTGGGTCAGGATAGTTGGAGGGTGCTTGAATTAATTTTTGGGTTTTCTCCTGTGGGTTCTTAGGTATTGGATGTGGGTTAGGGGCGTATATGGAATGCGGAGGACGTTTTTGGTAACTTCTGTGGCGCCGAATATCCTACGGTGGGTGTAGTTTGATTGAAGTTTTTGGAGCCGTTGGGTGATAGGTGTGATGTTAGAGTGTTGAATGGTGATTTCATTGGGAGTTCTATAATGTAACCGGTGTATTCTCCGTAGGACTCGGCGTTCACACGAGGCTATGGATTTTAGGTCTTTGGGTTTTAGAGTAGCGTACAATGGAGCACGGTAATCTATTACGGGCCGTATAAAGGTCTTATAGGTGTGTTGAAGGGTTTCTGGTTGACATCCCCCTATGCGGCCCCTAAGGGCGCCCAGGAGGTTGGATCGGTTTCGCATTTTGTTTAGGGTTTTTTTTCAGATCAGCGTTCCAGCTAAGGTTTTTGGGGAATGTGATTCCTAGGTATGTTACTTCCTCGCGAAGAGGCAACCGTTCCCCTTGCAGAAAAATGGTTATATCGTCCTTGGAGAGTAATTTGTGTCGGGTATAGTGAGGGTGCCGGAATAGAATGGCTTGGGTTTTGGTAGGGTTTATGGAGACTCTCCATTGGTTGGCCCAATTGGAGAAGTTCTGTAGGGTTCTGGACAAACTGTTGGATGCGTTTTTCGTTGACCGATTGGCTGCCCAGAAGGCAATGTCGTCGGCGAACTGTACCAAGGATATTCCGGGTGTGGTTACGTTGGGGATATCATTGGCGAAAATGAGGTATAGGATAGGTGCCAAGGCAGAACCCTGGGGTACGCCTGCTTGAGGGGTGAAACTTTCTGAGTGGGATGAACCCACTCGGACTCGTACCGTCCTATCTGTTAGATACGACAGTAGGAGCTTCGTGAGCTCAGGGGGATACCTAATTCTCGGATTTTGTGAACTAGACCAGCATGCCAGACTCTGTCAAAGGCCTGCTTTATATCTAAGAACACGGCAAGGTTACACTAACGGTGGTTAAATGCACGTCATGTTTCCGCTAGGAGTTTTAGCAATAGGTCCTGACAGGATCTATTGAGTCGGAAGCCGAATTGGCTGTCGGGTAATAGGTTATTGGATTATATATGATCTCCCAGCCTTCGGGCTAGGATCTGCTCTAATCATTTCCCTAGGCAGCTGAGGAGGGAGATCGGTCTGTACGATGAGAGATCTGTCAACTCTGACAAGTTTTTGGGGATCATGACGGTCGAGGCGGATTTCCACTCCGTCGGGAAGTAAGAGAGGGAGAGGCATTTTTATATATGCGTGTTAGGCGTCTGATAGCAGGAGGTGGCAGGTGTCTCAGTATGAGCCGGTTGAGACCGTCCTATCCGGGAGCGGATATTTTGCCTTTTTTGAAATAATTGAGGGTTTGAGTTGGAGTAATTGGACAGAAGAACGGGTCATTCTCATCCAGAATTTTTTCGGGTAATTCGGAGTCGTTGTCGAACGAAGGATCGTTAGGTGAAGTATATACAGATTGGAGGTGGTGGCGAAAAATATCGGCTTTGTCTTGATCGGTGGAGATTAGGTTACCCTGAGGATCGGTTAGGTGGAACTTGAGTTTGGTTTTCCTTTTGGTGAGAATATTGAAGGTGTGCCAGAAGTTCTTGTCATCTCTATAGTTGAGATTGGAGGTGACCTGAACCCATTTTCTTTCGGTGTAGGTATTAGTTTCACGACGAATTAGGGCATTTAATCGGTTATATTCGGTCTTGAGAGCGGAGTCCCTTGATCTCAGAAACTCGCGATTTACCCGTCTCTTCCCTTTGATCAAGGTTACGATGTATTGTGGGAGAGGTTTTCGGGAGATATCTATTGATTTTAAGGGGATTGAGGTTTCGACCGCTTCCGCGATAACGGAAGTTAAGTCGGTGACCGCCCTCTCGACATCGTTGGGGGTGTGAATATCGTAAGCCTGAAGGTTATTGGAGATGTATTCGCCAAATACATTCCAATCGGCGTTTTGGAAATCTTTACGAATAATGTGGGTGGAAAGAGGGGGAGGGACGGGGCCGAGGGATGTTTTAACTAGGAGAGGCAGGTGGTCCGAAGTAATGGTTTCACCTATGTGGCAATAGGAAGATATATGTTGTATTAGTGACTCGGTGCATATAATGTGATCGATTATAGAGGCACCTTGATGACTAATGAAGGTGGGATTGGTGTTCCTTATTCGAAGCAGTGGTAGAGTGAGGATATGGTGGGCTCGGCGGATACCGTTTCTATTGGTTATGGAATCTCCAAATTGGATATGACGGGCATTAAGAACTCCTAGGAGGATAGCATTGGGCAGCGTGGAGATGTGGTCAAGTAGGTCATTAGAAATAGCTTCTTCGGGAGGATTGTAATAGCAGAAAAGGGTGACGGGAAGGGGAAAGTGCACCGTTGCAGCAACACATTCGAGATGCTGTAGGTGCGGCGGAAGAAGATAAGGGGTGACAGGAAATTTTATTATGAGGGCTATGCCTCGCAAACTATTGTGGAAGCTAAATTGAAGGAAAGAATTATAGGAGGCAAAGTCAAGGGTACTTCAGGTGGTTAGTTTTGTTTCGGTAATTGCTAGGACTTGGATTTGGTTTGTGGTTAATACATTTTTAATGAGGGGGCGCTTCCGGCGGACACCCCTCGCATTGATTGTACCTATTATTAAATCCATTGTACATAGGGTGAAGGAGAGGGATTAGATGAGGGGTTAGGTATAGGATTAGGATCGGATGTTGTGGGTGGTGATTGCTATACCACTGCCAACAAAGTTGACCCTAGTACGACGTTTTAAATATGCCCTGGACGTATAGTCGATAACTTTCGCTATATGGACCCTACGCTCAGGAAACAGTTGTATCAAGGTGAGGGTAAGGGAGGCGATGAAGTCGGATATGGAAACCGGAGGTTTGGGTTTATCGTCATCCTCGGTGTCTTACGTGGAATGAGGAAGTGGTTTGGGAATGGCAGTCGCTGCCGCGGTGGTAGGGATCGCACGACGAGTCGCGCAGGAAAAGGAGTACTTTGCGTGAGGTCCGCCGCAGTTGTTACACTTTGGCGTATTCACGCGTGTACAGGAAGAGGCTTTGTGGCTTTCACCACAGGTAGGGCAACGGAGGGTACGCGTGGGGCACTCGTCGGAAATATGCCCCACCTGCGTGCAAGTGGAGCAATATTTCAGGGTAGGATTAGGGATGCGGGATTGCTGACAAGCGTAGTGTCTACCGAAAAGGTAAACACCGTTGGTTAGGAGGTGGTTGAGGGTGGATTAGGAAGGGGTGATAAGGCGTATGAAAGAGGTAGGAGCGTTGGTAGATTTGGAGATGATCCGGATCGCTTTCGTGGCCCGGGGTAGGTCAACGGAAGCTCGGATCTCCTCCGGAAGGATATCCTTATCTACGCCGCGAATGACGCAGGAAAAGGACATAGGTTTAAGGTTGGGGTTAAGGTAGGGTGCGGACGTTCGGGGACCCAACAGCTACGTCAGCGTCAATGCAGGCTCACCGAGGTGATGCTGCATTGTACGCTGCATCGCAGCAGGGAGGGCCTCGCTCGTTTCAAGGAGGCAGGTCTGGTTGTCGTTGAGCTTTACGTTCAGCCACGGAAGACGGAGAGGGCGAGGGCTTGGAAAAAGGATTTCTGCGTGTTGAAACACAGTTCTTTTTTGAGAAGTTGCTTTAGAGTGCAATAAAAATCGCAATGCTCTTAAGCGAGGTAGGGGCTTACGTTCGTGACCGTGGTACAAACTGCCCTCCTATAGTTATCGTGTTTTGAACGTTTTTATAGAGGCGAGCAATATTCCGTGGAAGGGGGGGGACAAGAGGTGGAGGGTTGGGGAATTTTGTGAAAATACTCCTCTTATAATAATGTAACATCTTACAAAATTTCAGTTTTTCACTAATTACTTCCATCAAAGGCCTATTTTTCCCCTTTATTGACTGGGCTATTAAGTAGATTTTGTGAATATCACGAGAAATGTTAACTTTATAGAAAAGTAACAATTAAACGTAGTCAGCATTTTTGACACCATTTATTCAATATAATGCGTACGCATTGTGTGAGTGCGCGCGAGTGCCTGAGTATTGTCAGTTTGATTGTTTATGTAATATCTTATTTTATCAGAGTCGCAAAATTTTTACAAGGCTTATTTTTTTTAATTTATTGTAAGAAGATAAATAAGTTCTACCTAACCGTTCTCCAACTGTTTGAATCATTTCCCCATATGTTATACAAAATGCCCCATATGTTTGCTAATACAAAATGGCAGGCATAAGATTATTATGTGCTGGTCACATCAGATTTTTTGTTTATTACTGAAATCCGTATTTAGGACACTATCGGTTGCCCAATATCTAACTATGTAATACTTATCAATAAAAATTCAAATACAAATATCTTATTGCAATTACAACCATCACTAAGAAATAAATTCCATTTAAAACCTTCATCTTAAGTAAACATGAACTGTATTGCACAGAAACAAAGATTATGTAATAATGTTCAATAAGGTTTTCATTATATCGAAACTATTAATATTGTATATAATTTGTAGAGTTTTTGATTCTAATGTATCATTTTTAGATGGAATATGGCAAATTAGACGTCTCTTTAATTTTGCGTATTTTAATGTATAATTGTAGGTCGTGTTATAATAAGCGTTTACGTTCATTATCTATTTTAGTTAATTAGGTACATGGGAATTCTAAATGTATTTTTCCTTGTGAAGGTAAAGCAATCTATTAGATGTTAATTACTAAATACTTCCTGCAGACAATTTATCTCTAGCTGAAAACAATAGTTATAGGGAGTAGCCGAAAACTATCAAAAAACGGCCATGTTTTTATTTTTTACTTGGAATTTCTAATGGCAGTTTTATTCGAAAGGTTAAACAGGCCTAGAGCACAGAATTTTGCCAGCTTTAATTTAATTTCGTTTTATTTGTGTGCTACCCAGGTTATAAATGGATTGAGATTTATGGGAATTGCAAATTTCCAAACTTTAATGTAAGGTTACCTGAAGTTATTCCAATGTTGTTATCCTTACAGACCTTGTGGTATAATTTTGAAATGATAGGAGTAATTAATGTTGATAGTGTTGGAAATTGAGGGTTTATGTAAACACATTAGCACGTAATTAAATATTATTGAGGACATCCCATGAAATTTTAATGCCTTCAACATATTTACCGAAGTACTGTATTCTCTGTATGAACAAGATTACATTATCTTGTTCTGTTAAGCTGTGATTGTTGTAATATACTATGGTATGTTTTTAAAATTTACGCTTTTTATTAAATAAGGATTCGCTACAGTTAAGTTAAGTTAATCACATTCATCAATAGGTAATTATTATTATGTTATTTTGCTTGGCTTTCACGAAATATACCATTTTGAGTATTTTTGAACACTTCTGAGATAATGTGCCACGTGTCTAACCACCACACTGCATAAAACGGGAGAAATTAATGAGCTCGGCTAAAACTCAATCAAACAGTCCGAAGATCGCAGAGCACTCGTATGCATGGGTGTTTTTGAGGTACCGATAAAGTTAGAATCCGGTTAGTGAGGAAAGAACCGAAATAGGCGCCACAAGCCTTAAAGAAAGGAGGAAAAGAAAATAGGCTCTTATTGCTTGAAAGAGGGCGAGAACCTGTAAAGCTTGAAACAAGGAGTAATAGGAATAGTAATTAAGTGACAATTCCCTCAACAAACGTAAATTTATTTTTTTCTTTAACTTCCCAACAAAGGAGGCAATAAGCAAAACGTTAATGTATAGCTATATAAATATATGAATAATAAATAAAATAAATTATACACAGTGTGTATGTTATCCCCAAAATCAACAAGATATAAGTTAAAATTAGATTGACGAGGGCAGTCGTGAGCTCGTACTTACGCCCACAGTAATTTATAATTACAATACCAAAAACAACAATATCCCTTCCGGCCGACGCAAGATCTTGCGTACCTTAGCCTGAAAAAGCCAATTTAATAAACTTATTAAATCAGTTACTTACAAGAAAGAAAACTTAAATAATTCAGCTTTCCTTTCGTTTAACAAAACGGACTACAAGCCCCTTTTTGATTAAATTACACAAATACAATTGGAAAAGCTTGTTCAGTCCACTAAATTTATCTCGAATAAAAAATATTAGTAATTCAGCAATTTAAATTATAAAAAGAAATTGGTCCGAATAACCTTATCCACAAAACTATAGTGTATATTATATATTTAAGCTACCGAGTAGCATTTAAACTAGCACGAAATCTCGCGTCAACATTTGACATAATTCAATATCACGATACACAAAAAGTTACATCTGGTATAAACATAAAAGTTGCAGCAAAGCTACTGCGCACGACGACATGAACAGTAGTACACTATTAATTATCCCCAAAACATGAACTCCATACTGGGTGTGGCACATAAAACCAATTTTAACAAAAAATATTCAAAATTTTGATTGTTGATTGTGCGTAAAATATTAAAGAAGGGTTTAACTAACATATAGCAGTTCAACATGAGAGAAATTGTATTAAAGTTGGCTGAAGTCGAGTATCAAGCTGACACCGAACTTACATTACAGGTAACATGTTTAACAAATACTCGCTGACAGAATTAATATAAATGTATTTAATTTCGTTGTAGGCGATCATAACCTGCTTAAGGCAATTTAGGTACGAGTTGTATTCGGAGGTAAAATGTTTGTCAAATACTTGCTAACAGAATTAAGGTAAATGTACTTAATTTCGTTGCAGACAATCGTAATCTGCTGAAGGCAATTTATACATGTGATAAAGGAAAGATCTAACCTGTGTTATCAGCAGCACAATCTAAACAATAAGCCGAAGAGATACAGAACGGGTAATCTTGTTGCATCCATAAAGACAAAATCAGATGTAAACGAGGTTAACGAGATCTCATACGGCTTACCGAAAATGTGTGGATGGAGTGAATTATTTCTATTACATCCGCCTTTCATAGCGATTATATCACTTCTATACAAAAAATCGATACTATATTGTGAAAATTTTCCACAAAAAATGATACTTAACATCTACGAAATAGAACAAGGAAAATTTTCTAGAAATTTCAAACATTCCACAGCAATGGCGGATTTGAAAAGAAAGCCAACTCCTCAAGAAGCAATTTTACAACTTGAAAAATATTCCTATCACATCATTGTTACTAAATGGAATTTTATGTATTGTGAACAAAATAAACCGTTATTTATACAGTGTAATAATAAGAAATAGCCCCATCGATATTTTGAAACAGCAAAATAACGGATCCCTTTTCAGAGCTAAGTATACCAATCACCAGAACTACGTACATCTCAGAGATGGCTCTAAAGGTATTAATTTGAATTAATTTTTGTAAATGGTAACTGACCACAGAAAGCTTTAATACGTTAAACTAGCGGAACTAAAAACGAGTAAACTTTTGAAATACAAAGGTGGATACGAGAGAGAAATAATTTTCGTATAACGTAGAAACGTACACGCCATAAAAGAAAATCATATGTGAAGCAGAAATTAGCTACAGTGAAGGAATATTTTTAATATATACATTTAATTACTAAGCAAATGTAGTTTCATGCTCATTTCATATTAACGACCCAATCGTTTAATATTAAGCTATATTATCGTGATCTGCAAAAATTAAGAAAAACGGTTATGGTAACGGTAACGAAAAACGAGGCGTGAGTGACTGTGTGTGCACGCGTGTGTGCGTGTGTGGGTGTGGGCGTGTGTGCGAGTGTGCGTGTGTGCGTACGTTCGTGTGTTCGTGTGTAGTAGTGTCGCTGTGTTGGTATGTTAGTGCATTGGTGTGTTGGTGTGTTGGTGTGTTGGCATGTTGGTATTTTGGTGTGTTGGTATGTTAGTGCGTTGGTGTGTTGGTGTATGGGTCTGCTGATGTGTAGGTTTTGTGTTGGTGTATTTATGTGCTGGTGTGTTGGTCTATTTATGTGTTGGTGTGCTGATGTGTTGGTGTGCTGGTGTGTTGCAGCATTGGTGTGTTGGTGTTGGTGTATTGGTGTGTTAATGTGTGGTTTTGCGTTGGATTTTGTGTTGGTATGCTAGTGTGTTGATGTGTTGGTGTGTTAGTGCGTTGGTGTTTTGGTGTGTTGGTGTGTTGGTCTGCTGATGTGCAGGTTTTGTGTTGGTGTGTGGGTGTATTTATGTGTTGGTGTATTTATGTGTTGGTGTGCTGATGTGTTGGTGTGTTGATGTGTTGGTGAGTTGGTGTGTTGGTGATGGTGTATTGGTGTATTGATGTGTGGTTTTGCGTTGGATTTTGTGTTGGTATGTTGGTGTGTTGATGTGTTGTGTTAGTGCGTTGGTGTGTAGTCGATGTGTTGTGTGTGTATTGCATGTGTGTACATGCATTGGTGTAGTGATGCATGTTGGCATTGATGCGTATGTATGCTGATGCATTGCATGCACATGCATGTAGGTTTTGTGGTGCATTGCACATGCAGTGCTTGTACATGATTGGGACTGAGTGTGGTTGCGCGTCACCTGGTAGGAGTACATTGGTATGTGCTAAGGTAGTCGTTGGTTGTTGTAGCACAGTGTTGACACAGTGGTGAATATGCACAGGCACAGGCAGATGGCAGGCGAGCAGTATTGCACAGGCACAAGCACGGCACAGGCTGGACAGGCACAGTGGAGGAACAATTTTAAGGTGTTAACCATACGGTTTTTACTTATTATATTTATATTACTCTCACAGATCTTGATCTCTAAAGCGTAGGTGTAGTATCGTCATATGATGTTAAACGTCGTCAGTGTTTATTTTAATGACTCAATTTCAATTGTTGTAATTTTATCTCATTTAACCAACCTTTGTTAGAACTGCGCAACATTGTCTTAATGTTTTATCTGGATGCACATCAAGACTAATTTTAAATGAACAACACCAGCAAGTAACAATTGAAACGACACGTAGTGAAATGAACTGTAATAGCAAAGGGTATATAATTCGTTATTATACTATCCTTCACTACACATTATAAACCGAAAAGCTAGTAGACTTATTGAGATCCATTAAAATCAATGCATTTGTGAGATTGCAAATAAGTGTTGTTTTTAAAATATTTATCTTCTTTGAGTTTCTTAATTATGTATTTGTATATTAAAGTTATACAATCTGAACGTTTTTTGAAGTTTTTTGAAATTTGAGAAATTGAAAACGTAAACATAAGTCTACTATTAATATAACAGTTTGATAAACGTATAAAGCCAACTGTGGAATATAATTTTAGTAAAGGATAACTAGATCATTAAAGAATTAAATATTGTTAAACTGCCTTGAGGATGACAAACGGTCGAAGGCTAACGGTGAAAAATGTCATACCCAAAAAAACAAATTTTACAAAATTTAATCAAGTTATGATGTAAGTGTAAAGTTTTGAAAAAATTCAATTTAAAATTGATAAAAGCATTCACAAATTCCATAGTTGGTTTATACGTTTATCAAACTGTTATACCCCTTTTACATGCAGCTCACTTCCGCGGCAGTGAGCAGGGAATTGGGCAGGGAAGTGGGCAGCGCAAGAACGTAAACACGTCGCTCGGGCTGCCATCGCTCATGTTACTGGCGGAGCTGCATGCTCCCTTCAGTGACAGTATTTTTAACGGAAATCAAAGGACAGGTAGCATGAGCAGCAGCTACTATTTACATGCTGCTCGCTGTCCTATCCTTCAGTTGCTACACTTGCACGAAGAGAAATTTATTTGTTTGTTGTTTGGTTAATTATTCGCGTTAAAAACATTTTAACCATGATTGAATGGAGCAAGAACAGCGTGCTAAAGTTTTTCGAGATGTATGCAACTGAGAGAGAGATTATTATGGGATTATTCAAGTAAAGATCACAAAAAAAAACACACAGTAGACGATGTGTGGAAAAGGATAAGCGAAAACCTATCCCAATTGAAGTCGAAGAAAAAATCGCTAATGGCAACATTCGACATCGACGTTTTTTTTTGTACCACATTTCTTTTTAAAACATTAATATAAATTTAGAAACCCAAAACACATAGTGCTGTCACCGTGGCAATTTCTTCGTCTATTAACTGCAGGAGAATAAATGCTGCGCGGAAGCTGTATGTAAACAGTCACTTGCTGCAAAGGCTGGCATGGAATTCATTCAGAGCAAACAGCGCGAGTAGCAGCGGCAGTAGCTGCATGTAAGGCCCATGTTATATTAATAGCAGGCTTATGTTTATGTTTTCATATTTCACAAAATCGTTTCAACATCTTTAACAATTTTAGTAGATAATATCCTTGTTTATATGTATATAAACAAGGATAATATTACTACTGAAGAAGATAACTGTTATCAAAACGTTTAGATTGTATAACTTTAATATACAAATATACAATTTAAAAACCCCAAACAAGATAAGTATTTTAATATGGATAATAATGGTAAAAGTTTACATTTTCATAAGTGTTGTTTTTAGTTCGAGAAATTATAAATAGAGGAATTTTAATTTTTTCAAATTGAAAGAAACTTAATTTCACATATCACAAGCGAAGTCGTGCGATTCAATCAGATGTTATCCCCACTCTCGCCATTTGACAGCTGGTATAGATACTGAAATTTTAAAAAATCCGAAATGCGCCTCCATCTCCATACCTTAATTTAATAAATAAATCATTACCAAAGGTGTAGTATTACACTTTGGCGTATAAATGTTTTTCGAAGAAATTTCTTAGAGAAATTTTAAAAATCGAGTAAGATAGCAGACTTGGTCTAAAGTAAATAAAATTGATATTGATTTTTCGATTTTTTATGTAAGGGCATTTACTGGTTTGTGGGAAGTAATTGCTAATATAGGTAATGCAGTAGTGAATAATACGACAACGTGGAAGTAAAGTACCCAATACTAAATGCGTTAAATCATCACTAAATAACAGAAACAATAAGGGTCTTGACCCCTTGAGGTGCTAATATTTGAGAAATCGTTTCTTCAAAGTTTACAAATAGTTGACTGCCTCGATAAATATGAAGAAATCATTATTAAATTACTGAGATCAGAACTGTTAAGTATCAAATTCACCAATTATAATACAGAATGAAATACTATCAAACTTCCTTAGATTTTATCCTTTTGGTAAGAATGCGTTATTACATTAATGACGAAATCGTATCTGTAGTGAATATGTTGCAATTCCACGTGAAAAATCAGTATTTTTACCATAGTAACAACTTTTTTATCTATTAAGATACCCCAGGTCAAAGATTTATTAATATCCTCTCCTTGATCAAAATGTAGAAACCTTAACATATACTACACTTCGGACAAAAAATAATAAATAGGACAGAAGCATGAAAGTTTTGTTCCTAATGTTAAATAATAAATACATTAATTTAATTTTGGTACGAATAGTCCTAAATTTAATTTTATCGGTTATTGGTAAGATATGACCATAAATATACATTATATGCATATGTAGTACTGGTCATAATTTGTTGTAAAATATTAAGGTTCGAAAAAATTCTGTTTTAATGACAACTATTTAAAAATAATAACTATATATATATATATATATATATATATATATATATATATATATATATATATATATATATATATATAAAATTATATTTCCACAATGTTTTATATAAATATTTCAACGTTTCAATACAACGTATCATCATTGACTTTAAGCAAAGCGCAATAAATACATTTTATTGCTCTTTGCTTTAAGTATTGAATAAGAATAATTTCATTTTTATTAATTAATAATAGCATTCTCACCGAACAAAAGTTCGGTATATGAATTCGTTAAATCTGTGCGTCTGTGTGCGTGTGTAGCTTTTTTGTGTTAAGGAGTATTGAAAATCTGACTTCAGATTCTGAAAGAAGATCAAAAAATAATGGGGGCCACCATTTGTAAGTAATTACGTGACAAATGCTTTAGAAAATTGTTCGCAGGTAGATGTCACTTATACAGGTTTTTCCAAGACATTTGACAAGTTGAACCATGGAATTCTCTTAAAAAAACTTCGTAGTTTCGTATTTCACGGTTCATTAATACGAATATGTACTGGGGGATTACTTATGTAACAGAAATATGTTTGTATGTATTGACAACTATCAATCCGACATGTTCACCGCTTTGTCAGGAGTATCTCAGGGAAGTAATTTGGGGCCTCTTCTATTTCTATTATTTGTAAATGACGTTAGTGCACTATATACAAACAAGCAAACTCTTTTTGTTTGCGGATGACCTTAAAATTTTTACAATCGTAAAAGGTACTCACCATCGTCACAGCTTACATCATGACATTAACAGGCTAGTTAAATGGACCTATGATAATAAATTGTATTTTAATACATCTAAATTCAAAGTGTTATCATTCACTAGGAAAATTAATAAAATCTCATTTGATTACTCAATTAATGAACGTGTGAGTGAAATTAAAGACTTGGGGGTCATATTCGACTCAAAGCTAAATTATATAAGTCACATTAATGACATCTGTAAACGTTCGTTGCGGTTATTGGGCTTTCTATACCGCAATTTTAAAGTCTTTAAAACCACTGCTCCATTCGTAATTTTATATAACTCCTTAGTACGTACCAAACTAGAGTTCTATAATTTGGTCACCGTACTTCGATAAATATTAATTGTATCTGGAACGTACTCAATTTAGATTTTTTAAACTTTTATTTTATATAGAACACAAACGATTCCCTCAACATATTCCATATTCAGAATTAGTTTCAATAAACAGTTTAGACACGTTAAAAAAGCGTAGAGTATGTAACGGTAAAATATTTCTTTATAAATTGTTAAATGACGACTCATGTTTGTTACAAAAGATACGTTTTAAAGTACCTAATATTGGAACACATTTTACTTCTACATTTTTTATAAGAATTCCTAGAACAGATCATTTTAATATGTCCATTAACTTCATTCTAGCAAATCATAATAAATATATTAATGATGTGGACGTTTTTATGTTGAACGAATATAATTACAGAAAACTCATTCATGATAAAATAAGTGATTAGCACTCGGTAAATTTACTTATTCCACATTTGTGATTGGCGATTATACTGTACCACTCTGTTATGTTTTATATCATATGCTTTTAACTTGAATTGTGCCTAATTGATATCTTCTGCATTACGACCTAGTCTATTCTATGTTATTTTAAGCATTGCCTTAATTGTTTTAATTAAGATCTCTATTTATACTCTGTAAATGGATGCAACACTTATAATGTAAATAATTATTATATATGTACGAATGCTTATCTTTTGGGTTAAACATGTGCAAATGTAGCATATAAAATTATATATATCTATATATATTATATATACAGTATATCTATGATCATATAATTTATGATTAAGGTATTTAAATTATTAGTTAAATGTTGCAGTACGATTTTGTTCGAATATGGCAATAGCTAGAAGAGCATTCTCAACTTAAATGGCTTTATATTAGACCATGCATACCTAGTGCTAGGTTTGCTTGAATGAATTCCACGGCAGCTTAGCAAGTGACTGTATTGACATGTATTCCGCCGCCATTTACTTCTGCGAGCATTTAATCAGACGAGAAATTTCCCATACACATTGTTGGCATTATTATAACGTGTACGCTCGTTATGTACGGTCATTAAGGCAATGGCGAGGCAAATAACCTCGATCTCGAATGAACCCTGACTTTTTCTACGGATCTATCTGGGATCAGCTCCTTCATCCCACCATGCCATCACTGTATAAATAATAGTAATAGTTCAAGCAATGCTCTACCTCTATGGTGAGGGTATGAATGGTTCTAAACTTAGTTTCCTATTTTACTGAAGATTCGGCTGACAATGCTAGAAGGAAACATATCTACAACTTATCTTTATATTAGATACCTCTACCTAGTGTAGGTTTGTTGTAATGCTGTATTATTGACATTTATTCCCGCCAACTCTAGACTATTAATCAGGGGTTTTCCATACAGACTGTCATGGCATGATTATAACGTGTATCAGTAATAGTCATATGTACGGTCATTAAGAATGCTGACCTCTTCAAAACCGACTTTTCCTGTCAGCCATCCTTCATCCCACCATGCCATCACTGTAGAAGAAGAGCTAGTAAAGTTCAAGCAATCCGCTCTCCTCCTTGGTGAGGGTATGAATGGCTCACACTTTTCCTTTTTTACTGAAGATAGTACACATTTAGAAGGAAACATATTACAATTTGTATTAATGAATAACGATTAACTTTTTGGGTTTTAATGGTGTATATTTAGCATTTATGCTTAAAATACGTTACGATAATGACTTACAGTTATTGTCAATCGAGTAATAGTCATATGTTTTAGAATTGTTTAAGATGTTGCAACAAATTTATGAAATTAGAAAAAGTGAAAACGCAAACGTAAGATTGCTATTAATAGATAAACGTATTGATAAACGTATAAAGCCAACTAAACAATACAATTTTATAATGAATAACGATTATATTTTTTAAATTTTATTAGCATTGCTTAATAGTTACTAATGGTGTTTTTCAACTCGAGTTTAAAGTTTAAACGAGAGTTGAAAAAACACAGTAATGAAGTTTGCTACATAACTTGTCATGCATGTAGTAAGTAATGTAGACTTGGCGACTATGTTTTTAATTTTTTAGGTTAGTTTCTGTTTATTTAATGGTTTTTTGTTTAGTGGTTTTTTAGTATAAAAATGTTAAATTAATATTTAAGAAGTAGAAATTAACTAAAAAGAACTAATCTGTCACTTTTGTAGGTTAAGTGTGTAGGCACACAGAACCGGACAATGGTGGGGCCGTTGAAAAACCTGTAGGATGCGGAAAAAAGAAATTGGTAAGGGCGTGTTCCAATTTTAAATGCCATTATTAATGCGGCAACATTGTTTTATACTTTCCTCACTAGAGAGGAAAATCCCATTTTCCTCACTCATTCTAGCGTCGAAAGTAATTGTTTCTAAGGTGGTTTCAGAAGAAAAAATATAATCAGATTCTTTTCTTTTCAGCAAATTCGTGATGAATTTTTAAAAAATGAAAACGTGCGGACTACATAAGGATTATTAAAACCAAAGATAATGACTTTTTATATATTACTAAAAGAACTAATCTGACACTTTTGTAGGTTAAGTGTGTAGGCACACAGAATCGGACAATGGTGGTGCCAGTTGAAAACTATAGGGTGCGGAATAAAGAAATTGGTAAGGGCGTGTTCCAATTTTAAATCTCATTATTAACGCAACATGTTTATACTTTCCTCACTAGAGAGGAAAATCCCATTTTCCTCACTCATTCTAGCGTCGAAAGTAATTGTTTCTAAGGTGGTTTCAGAAGAAAAAATATAATCAGATTCTTTTCTTTTCAGCAAATTCGTGATGAATTTTTAAAAAATGAAAACGTGCGGACTACATAAGGATTATAAAAAGCCAAAGATAATGACTTTTTTATATTGATTTGACTTTCAGTCATCGTCCAACTGAAGCTTCTTGCTTTTTATATTTTGTTATGTTCAAACATTTTGAACAATAAAATAACATTTACTAACTTTTTCATTTTTATAACATTGTTCTAATGCTTGCTTTTGTCCAAACTGCGAAACAAGGTAGACGCTAATAATGCAGTACTTAGAAAATATAACCCACATATTCTACATATATGTATGTCTCCCGACCACGTAATTTTGAATAGATTTTTTTGGTATTTTTCACAGAAGCAGATCGGGCTAATCTATACATACATCGGAAGTATTATTTGTCAAACTAATACTATATTAATGATACAGATAATGTTAATGACACCAGAAATTAATTTTAAAAATCAAATAATGGGATTGCGTACCAATTTTTATGAGGTCAGTAATAAACCTTTTTATCATAGTAGAAATACGTAATAAACATTTTATACTACAATTAATTGAATGATTTTTGCTTCTTAAAAAAACCTAATACTAACCTCCAAAACTACTTAGAAGGATTGGTTTTCTACCAAATTTATCGGACCATGATCCAAGAAAAAAACAGAAAGCTGGTTGAATAAGCGCGTGGATTAATGATTGTACCATTATTAATATTGAGGCGTGCGGTTGTACCATTTTTTCCAAAAGTACAGTTTCATTATTCTTGCATCCAGTGCCTAATACGGCGCATTGGGTTGCATTAAAGCCTAATGTTACATGGCACGTTTTATATAAGATTAAATGCGTGTAAATAGATGCTAAAATAAACAGAACTGATCAATTAAGATGTATACAATTTAAAACTTACCTTCAAACATCACAGCGAAAGACAGTAACAATACTGGTATTTCGACATACACTTTCATTCCCTTCATTCAGTATGTCATTTATTTTCTACTATCACAGATTTAAGTATCCATAAAATACTTATTCTATAAAAAAAAAGTTATCAAAACGACGCACTTTTAACATTTTTTCTTATATTAACAGTAATCCGCACTGGCACTGAACTACCTAAATTTTTAAACTAATTTGTATTTAAATGCTGTGAATTTGATAGTTTATCAGAGGTCGTAGATATACAATAATTAAGAGTACCGAAACTTATACAGTAAAATTATTTCGCCTCTTTTGCAATTAAAAAATATAGCAAAAGCTGCATTTAGTTTTGCAATAATATTACAGCTACAAACATGTTGCACCAAACCACATTTAATTTAAAAGATAGTCGATATCACTTATTATCTACGTAAGTTTAACACCCTTTTTAATTATCCATATAAAGTGCCGTATATTTTTAAATATTGAAACTATCATACCTGTTGAAATAGAAAATTATTTTCAAACTTCGTATGCATAATAACAGATTATAGGAAGTAATAATACTAATAAAATATTTACTAACATTAATAAAACATCATGTAAAATAAAAGTAAACGCTCCATTATTATTAAGAAATTGTTTATTCGCATCTTCTACCTCGGGCGCACTAGTTTGTTGACAATATGGTAGTTTGATCAGGGGCGGACGGGCAAATAAAATTCTACCGGGAAAATAAACGTCGACGGCCCAAAATTAGCATATATATATATATATATATATATATATATATATATATATATATATATATATATTCCATGACTATTTGATCAAAAATTAACCGTTTTATCGCCTTCATGGCACTCTGGATAGAAAATTAAAAATATTTGGAGGTTAGGTGTCGGAAATTGGCAAATGGGGTGTCATTGTAGTCATTTTCTATTCAAATAAGCAAAAATATACCGAGTGTCCCATTTTAAATAACAAAGTGAAGGTCATTTCCGGTTAAACAGGAAGTGATAGAAAACAATTTAATATGTCAAAGAATGCATATTTATGTCGCGTATGTACGTAGCCAATTCCAATTATTTATCTTTAAAAACAAAAAAGTTATAGGGATGAGCCACATGCTAGGGACACCCGGTATATATAACCATGAGAGGTTTTTTGATTTTTTAGAACTTGAAGGAATTTGGAATCTAAAATACAGTTTGCTCCAAAAAAAGTTCTATACTAAGATATTAGATATATAAATAAAAAATTAATATTTTATAAGCTATAAATAAAATATTGTTTTACATATAATATGGCTATCACTAAATGGTTATTTATTATATTAATACATTAATTTGGTTGGTTGGCCCAAGCGATTAATAATTTCATCATTGTTGGTGTTGCTCAGTATCTCAGTTTCAATATTCATCAGCATGAATGATTCGAGTCTATTGTCAGACAAGGAGTTTCGTAATCTATTTTGATAAATTGTTGAAAATGATCGTTCATATGCTACCTATGAGATGGGCAATGAAAGTATATATTGCCAATACCAGCGTGGAATAAGTCCCCTTAAACAAATTATATTTTAAAATGGAACAGTAGCAACAAATGACACAGTTCTGACATTTTTAGGTTCGTTGCAGAGGAATCAAACTGTATTAATTTTTCTGACAATATTTTTAGAGAATTTTTAGGTAGCTCACCTTTGGCGAGTTCTTAAAAATTATTTGGATCGAGACTGTTCAGATCCCTACATAATTTAGCGTTGTTTGTGAATCTTCTACTGATTGATTCTACTGCAGTATCAGCAATAACGTTAAAAAAACAATTCTAAAATTTTCTTTTGGGCTTATTGGGGCTTCATCAGAAGATTTCTCATCAAAGAATTTCTTTTTCTTTTTTGAACGAAATTCTGGCAATTGTTCTTCAATAAAAAATTCGAAATCTCTTCTTTCAAAAGTGAGATTAGCCCACCCCACAAATTTATTTGCAGTTGCTTCAATGTCTGGAAGATTTTGTTGCATTTTTTTTTTAATTTAGTATAGAGTCATCAACCATAAAGTTACATTTTAATAAATCTAACCCTGCTGTTTGAATATACCTTGATAAAGGGCCTGTTAGAGACAGTTTTAATAATATATGTGCAATTAAAATATTTTCGTATTTCAGTAATTGTACCTTGTAATTTTCAGCAGTCGCTCTTGTATCTGGTTTAATAATTTTTTGTGAATTTTGAATTGTGTTAAGGACATCAATTAAGCCAACGTACAATGCTTTATCAGGTTCATTAAAATTACCAAAAATTTTACTGAGCGCTCCTTCCTTTGACCACCAGCGAGTTTCTCCTATCAACTGGAGTTTCTTTGATCTAGGATTGTTGTCAATGTTCAACCAGTAACCCATGCGTTGATGCGGTTCTTTAAAAAATGCTGCTATACAATTCAGTAATGAAGAAAACGATGCTGCCTTGATGTGGGATTTGAAAATGTCTGCCAGAACAAGGTTTAGAATATGCGCATAACACCAAACATGAACACGATTTAAATTTTCCTGGACCGTGAAAGTGGAGAATCCCGAACAGCTTCCTTGCATATTAGCCGCCCCGTCAGTAGAGTTAGCAATACAATTTTTTTCATCCAGGCCATTTTTTTCCAATGTCATGAATCATGGTATGAAATCCCTTCCCTGTTGAATCGTGACAAGGGATAACAGCAAGAAGGCGTTCGTGGATTGTTCCATTATAAACATACTTGAAATAAAATAAAATAAACAAAGATGAACATTACAATATAACATACCTTATTACAACTGAACATTGGTCTGTTACTGAAATATCCTTGAGTGCTGTCTATTTCTATAGAGAACATAGTGGCAGTCTGTATCTGAAGGAATCTTCTTTTGAATAATTTCTGTGATTATGGCAATGATTGAATTTACAGTCGTTTTTGACAAAATGTGTAGAAATTTCCAGCTCGACGTTTGATTTTTTTATTGTGATAACTTTTACTTTTTTCAACAATGGCGTCCAAATGTTTCTTCAAAATAACATCAAATTTCGATAAAAGTAAGAATATTTCCAAAAAATTACCATGATCTAGGTTTTCATTTTCTAGGGTGTACGCAGCTTCATTTGCTGTGCTCAGATAAGAAGGTCCTCGTTTGCCAATTACTTTTATAACATCAATAATAACATCAACCGAATAAGCACATTATAAGGTACATCTTTTTGTGCGGCAGGTACTTCTGGATAATATTAAAAAAATAGCTGTAGTTTATTGGGATCGGGACGGTCGAAGAAAACGGCAGATTCTGTCTGTTCCGACTGTTCTAGCTTTAGTTGTGGCGGTTGCGACTCTTCGACTTTAAGTGCCTTTTTCAGATTAGCGTCACTATCGCTTTGATCACTTGTCTCTATGTCGTCGTCTGAGTCCTCGGGCAGCTTTAACTCGGTTTGAAATTCAGTTTCGGAAACCGGTAAATTTTCTTGGGATTTTTGCTCTTGCTGTTGATTTTATATCACTTTCTACCTCTGCAGTTCAAGAAACAGAAAAACGATTGATGAAATTATCTATAGAGTGTCATTTTGTTGCTATTTCACATCTTTTTTTCTTGTCCCTTTCGAGTTTTTTGTTGTCCTCCTTTTCGTTTTGGTGGCATAATTGAATTTTTATTGACTTAATACTGTTTCTGATGGCTATCATACAACCAGTTTTCGTCTTAACAAATTTCGTAATCATCGAAAAGCTAGAATAGGCGCACTGTGGGCATGTTTGCATGTTTATACAGTTATACAGAGTATTTCATAACTATAACGACAAACTTTGGAAGGTGGTAGGGACATCACAACAAACATTTTTGCTTTATAAACAAACGCCCGAAAATAATTTGTTTGCGAACTAGAAGTTCAGTTAAAATTTTTTGATCGAATGATTTAAACAGGATGCTTGCACCTGCCTAATTTATTAATGCGTTTATTAAAAAAAAGTTATTAACTTTTAGTGCAGAATAACACCTTGCACTGTTTATCCGCGACTTTCTGGACTCGGTGTATAGTAATGAAACACCCTGTATAGTAAAAATTATTTCAAATAATTATTACCTTAAATCTTCCACTCTAATGAATCGACTTCACCACCAACACTACTTAGAAGTAATTGTTATAACGAGTTTATTAACACTATTTATTTCACACTTAAAATAAACGAAAGCTATAAAGTTCTCACACTAACTTAACACTAACTAAATCCAAATTTATGTACACTTATAAATGCACTATCAATACTCAATTAATTTATGTTAACAGGAGCAAAGCTAATATCAGACTCTTGACCGGAAAAGGAAAAGGAAAAGGCCACGTATGTCATTCCCTCTGGGGAGGGCTGCTCGAGCTTTCCAAGCTCCTTCAGCCATAATCATGGATCCCAGACATACATACATTACGTATATATGCATGGTGGGATTAAGGATTGTGGTCAGGATAGGATCGGAAGGAACGGAGTTAAGGTTCTGAGGGGGAAAATACCAGCATTCGCCTAAGTAGCCACATGGTGTGCATATGTGCAGTGACCATGCCGCTACATGGTCTTGACTCTGACACACTTTAGCTCCCTTTTATACGATATTCTATGTTCTCCAGAAGTCTGGAACTGTCTCGAAATTTCTATTACATTCTCGGCTCCCGATTGATTCCCACAACGCGCGCGTGGATATTGGTGCAAACTCAGTTGCCCTTGCCGACTGCCAGGGCGTCATATTTAATATTCTTCTACGTCAGACGCCACTATTTCCCATGTAAAAGGGCACCGCCACCGCACGTAATAAATCAAAATAATTTCTGAATAAGCAACCACTTCGCTCTTCCTATCTTTTGGAACTAATAAGATAAGGCGTAAATTACAATGAGTAATGCAAACTGTAAGCGCTGGACCAGTGTTTTACTTTTAAGAAACGTATACTGTACATACCACATCTGTTTACTTTTGAACGTAATTTATGGTTCATAGTTTAGGTAAATTGATATTAAATCGTAATAATCGTCGAAACGAGAGCGCTAGGTTAATGCTGTTTCCAGTAATATGATGTAGAAATTATACGTTTTGTAATCATACAAATTTCTTCTGTTTCACACTACCGGGCCCGCCAATTGACGCACAGCGGCTCGCTGCGGGCCCGGCACATAGTTTGCTGCTATTCACTTGATTCTACGGTAGCTACCGTGTTTAAGCGGGCCCGGGGCGTGCCCGGTTGAAAACCACCCGCCAGTGTGTGTGAGCCCTTAACCCGCGTCCGGCGCCACCGTATCGATATTTTTACATTATAAAAATCATGTCTTTGCAAAATTAAGCGTTTTAGGCCGTGGCGGTCCACAAACCGACGGCCCACCGGGAAAATTTCCGATATCCCGGTGTGCCCATCCGCCCCTGGGTGTGATTCTTATGAACAGTTAAAGAAAAAACCTTTATATTAAGAAAATAGTTATTTGTTTTATCAGTATAAAGAATGGCAATTTTGGGGAGGAGGAAGAAAGTTTTTTTCCAGTTACTTTTACCTTTATATTCAGCCATTTATTTGCAGATGACTAGGTACCTGTTTGGAAACCCCGTATCTATGTCGCTATCAGTTGAGACGTTTCTATTTTACACCAAATCAGTATTACTCTACTGTTTAGCGAAATAAAAAACTTAACGTGTGGTTTTCAATTAATATTCATTGGATTTTACCTCTATAAATTTGATTCAAATTTGACAGATGTTGTGGAATATGTGAAGACAGATGGCGCCACCGCCGATGGAAGATATACACTCAAAACATTTTAATAACCTTACACTTGCTTAAAACGAGAATAAATAGCTGGTTTGGAACAACGCACTACCTTCCAACCTACGAAATGGAAATTAAAAAGAAATTTATAAGTTTATTACTAAAATAGGCAACATTGTAAAACAAGAACAGTAATCTACGTCCAAAAACTACAGACAAAACATAGACATCCAGATACTCACTTAAACAAAATTCCAAAGCCGCTCGCTTCTATAAAAATTTCCATAATACAGTTTAAGCATTTTCAATCATATTTATTTAATGTTTACACTTATTCCACTGTGTATTACACTTTGTAACAAAAGTTATGTAAAATTAAATTTTCTTTAAAAAATATGTCCACACATTTTCTTATAAAATTCATCATTATTTAGATATTGAAAAAAAATTGAACTAACACTAAAATTGCAGCTTAGGAATTTTTTGCTGCTAAATTACGAGTTTTATATCTTTGACGCTAATTCAGAAATATTTGATAAAAATCAAAAGCAGTCCCTTCTCCGCCGCTGAATTTCTTCCAAAATCTAATCCGTTCCAGGAGAAATGAAAACAAACTTAAATACAACATTTTAAATACGTACGTGTTTTCGTTCTGTAGTTATCGTGTATTTAACATACATGCACACATACATAGACATCATAACCGATCTCGGCGAAACTTAGCCAAACGTTGCAAAATAAGCTAATAAGTCTATTTAGCGATAGATAAAAAGGTCGATTGCATAACTACTTTTACCTGGAAGGTAAAAAGCGAAATTATATTAAATATCATACTTGCTTATGACTGAAAACGTGATGAACATACGAAAATGTTAATATTGTATTTATTAAAGTAATGACATCCTATGAACGTCATTCACGCAAAAATAATGGTTGCTCAAGGTCAAATTGTTGAAGTGAATAACTCTGAAACACTCTATACAACGCAGCTAACTTCACATATGCGTATCTTGCAGTTAGTTGTTGATTTTATAAGCGTCATTTTTATGTGTTTCCTTTATGATTTACATGTAGTAGAGATAATAAAAGGCCACTGACCTGCAAACTTTTGTTTTATAGTAGTATTAAACTCATCAGGTTCACATTCAATGCGCGATATGTGTTATTGAAATCGTTCGGTGAGGTTCGAGGTTAAGTGTACTTGCAGATTTGTTCCGATTTGCAATGTATTAGTACTTAGAATAAGGGACAAGTATGTACAAAACGAATAAGCTAAGTGTTGTACTAAAACTTCATTTTAAATTGAAGCTGCATTTTTTTAGTGTTCAATTTCATCATAACGGTACTTTTGTGTATATACAGGTTGTTGATACTGTGCGAGATCTGTGAACGAACAAAATGGCGGCCACTAAAGGTGATGAAAATTATAACATTAAAAGCTAAAGGAAGCGGAAAATTGGGCGACTTGGCGATGTCATATTGAGATGGTTTCTCAATCTAAGTGCGCACTTGATATTGTCGAGGGCAAACGAGTTCTGCCTCTAGCACAAGATCTCTATAAACCTACAGATGACGAAAGGAAAGCAACAATTGCTAGAGGAACGCCAGTCAGGCAGTTAAATATCAGATTCCTGAATCCATACTGCACTATCGTATCGTATGTTCAACCAGCAATGATTTCTCGGTGCTTAAAGATATCTGGAAGACCAGGGCGTGTAAAGAGCAAACGCTTGTAGCACTTTCAGAACTGCTGTGTTCCTAGGAACAAGAATTACAAACTGGTGGCTCAACTGAGGGTTCGGTGGCGTTCTATGCTCGCAAGCATCCTCGGCAGAAAGATCTGTCGACAGCTCAGGTAAGATCAGCCACAAAACCGGATGAAAGTTCGGGAAGCGGGAAGAAAAATTGATATTAGAACTAATCTCATCATCTGGCGAAAAACCGTCGAAATGAAAAATCAAAAAAATATATAAAGCGTTCAAAACGCCTCGCATCGTAGGCACCGGATGAAAGGATTAAAGTTCGGGAAACGGGAAGAAAAATCGATATTATAACTAATCTCATCATCTGGCGAATAACCGTCGAAATGAAAATCGAAAAATATATAAAGCGTTCAAAACGCCTCGCATCGTAGGCACGTATTCCACAGATGGTTAGTTGTATGCAGTTGGAATGGGTGACATTAACGTGTTGATGGCAATGCGTGGTCAACAGTGCACAGCTACGTTACACGACGTTCTGTGCCAGTTCAGTTCCTGAATAGCATCGAAACACGGCCGTGAGCACATTTTACTTAAACGTAACTTCAGACTCGTAGCAACAGTAATGTGGAAGATCAACGCGTACATCATGCACTTGTGTATTGTACTCATCCGGCAAACGTGTGTTTTACAAAATTGAGCGAAACGCTACAGCCCTGGCACGAACATTATGTGAAAGATGTTCTCTCACGTCTGGGCATTGAAGTCGATTTCGCAGCGACGAGTGAGTTTTGCCACGGATGTGCGCTAGGCAAAGCGCATAGCAAACCTTTTCGTGTTGGAAAGGACCGTGCAGCTAGTGTCGGTGAGTGCATCAATGCGGATCTGAATGGACCTATGTTAGTAGGTGGCGGTAAGCAGCGCTATTTTGTGTGCTTAAAAAACGATTTTAGTAAATATCGGCCATACACCAGAACAGAATGTGGTTGCTGAACGTGAAAATCAGACAATTGTCGAACTAGTTTTGGTTGTGTGCGTGTGCAACCAGCGCGTATGTTTTAAATGCAACAGACAAATCGATGCTTCCGTGTAAAACTTCTCGTGAATTGTGGCGCGTCGAGAAATTCCAAAATTTTGACCATTTGTGTGTTTTCGGTACAGAGCTTGGTAATTAGGTGTCGGCTGAATATCGTACTAGTGTCGCATAACAAATCGAAGTCAACAACCGAATACACCGAAAGTGTTGGTGATAAGATTTGGAGGAAGAACGGCAAAGTCAGTCTTCTAGTACTGAGAAAGACAGTGTTAACGATGCTTCGGAGGAAAATCCAGATGGAAACGTCAACGTGCATGAACGAATGAATATTGCAAATGTGCTTCATGGGCGCGGCGTACCTCGTAAGTCGGAAAGGCAGCGTCAACGCCCGGCAATGTACATACAGGTGAGTTCGAAATTGACTAGACAAATGATGCGTTATACCAAGCTAGTATTGCAAACGCGATCGCGAAAGTCGGTGACAGTATTGCACCCGGGTCTTACGATGGCGCGATGAACTCAGCTGAAAGTGCCAAGTGGAAAGCAGTGTGTGATGACGAGATTGCACCGTTGCACGAAAACAATACGTGGGTGTTATTGGAGAAGCCAAATGGTGTTAAAATAATAAATTGTCGTTGGGTTCTTCGTGCTAAGCTCGACTCGAGTGGAAAAGTTTCACGTTACAAAGCTCAACTGGTCGTAAAGGGCTATAGACAGAAAATGGCATTCACTACGGTGAACTGTCCAGTACCTGGTCGCGCGTTATGACACTACTCGTGTAGTTTTGGATGAAGCAGCACTTCGGAGTTGGAAGCGGCAATGTATGCAAACCGTTAGGCAGCTGGTACGGGATCAAGCAAGCTCTACGATGCTGGAACAAGCTATTGGTCGAAGTTATGAGGAAGTTCGATCTCAAGGCAACGAGCAAGGATCCGTGTCTCTTTACACGACTCTGATAGTGGTTCTTTACGTTGACGTAGGGGACGCTGATCATGATATCCAAACGTACCTGTCAGAACTGAAGCATCACTTCAAGATCATTTGGGTCGTTGGGCAGTTTCAACGTGTACACAAAGCGTATGCTCGAACGTTTTGTCGTGAGTGATGCAAACTTTACATAGACACCGTGCCACATTAACGGTGGAAGCGATGCGAAGGATAAGCCTCAACATGGAATATTTGAAGACTGTACGACGTAGAGATTAGCGGTGGGAGCTTGATGGGCTTGATGACAGCGGCTAGGCCCGATATCGCTTATGCGGTTTCATATGCAGCTCGCAAAATGCAAGAACCTACTCAAGCAGATTGGAACAGAGTGAAGCGCATATTTCGTTACTTGCGTGGGAAATGGCCACTCTCCTTTCTAGGTTAAACAGGTTACGTTTAGTTCGCCTAGTTAAATCTAGGACCGATTTACCTTACTTCTGTATTACACAAGAATCTGAGTAGTCAAGTGCTTGGAAAAAAGTGATAGTGAATGAAGCGGCACGCTTTAAAAACAAAAACTTGTGAAATTAAGCCGATCAACTCAACTAAAATGAATTTTAATAGTATATTTTGAAGAACTTGTTTTTCAAGTTAACTTTGTCATTTCCAGTGGCGTAAGGATTTTTCGTACTTTCAACCGCAACCGAAAATATTAATAAATCAAATGAGGCAGTGCCTACTTGACATATATTGATAGAACTAACGTTTTTGTTTTTTAGATAACAATTTTTGTTGTATTATACCGTCAAACAAACAATTTTTTGTAACAGCAAATTGTTAATGTTTAAATGAGTGATACAAATACACAAAATGTATTACGGAAGCTAAGAAATACTTACCTGTTCAGAGCTTGCTTCCCTCACAAAATTTTATTAAAAATGCGTAGTAATGTAGTTTTAAAAATAATTTAATTCATGCTTTTCTTGAATTTACATAATCATCAGTCGTGATTATTAACTAATAAATAATGCACATTTAACGTCTGAAAAAAGGTTGTCAAAACAATTGATTATAGCAGTATATTATGTACCGGGGACGATAAGTCGCACATTATCACAAGCGCTTTTAAAATTAATATACGTGGTGACAGCCTTACAAGTTCACCGACACTATACAGGGTGTCAGGAAATTCATATGCCAAACTTACGGTACAAAAAAAAACAAATATTTCATATCCGGAAAAGCTTACAGTTACGTAATTTGTTATTTAAAAAAATAAATTGACTAAACGGAGTAAATTAGTCAAAGGAGGCTTTGCAACGTTAGGGTGACAATTAAATATTGTTGACAATCGCTGTCGCATTGACTTCACTTTTAATTGCAAAATTTTGTTAGCGTGATCATAAACATTCAATCCAACAAGCCTAACAAAAATAGCTCCATAAAATAACGCAAAAAAAGTTTTGCAGGTGCGCCATAGAGCAGCCTCTAGCCAGCAATTTTGTCTACCAATCCCATAAGAAGAATTTTTGTATTGATAGTAGTTCAATTACAAAAACCACCTTTAGACCACCATCTTTAAGACACCATAGCTCTTTATTGAAGCATTTCCGGACTTACGCTAATATGAAATTTTCTTCTTATTACCTTCCAACCTACAAATACATATGTAAGTATAGAAGGTTATGCAATCGACTTTTTTTTCACTATCGCTAAATCGAGTTATTAGCTGATTTCACAACGTTTGATCAAGATCGGTGTGTGTGTGTGTGTGTGTGTGTGCGCGTTTGAGTGTGCGTGTGCGTGTGTGTGTGCGTGCGTGCGTGAATGTGTGTCCGTGAGTGCGTGTTGTGCGTGCGTGTCATAAACAGATTACAGAAAAAGTAAGCTATAAATATAGAAAATCATGTTACATTTGTAGATCTCCAAAAGCTTATGATACGTACCAATCTGTAAATTATGGAGGAATTAGAACAATAGCCACATATGTAAAGATCTTAAAGAATTATACAAAGACTCAAAATCTAGGACCAAAATAGGTAAATGCGTCACTCAAGATTTCTTGATTACAAAAGGTCTGTCAGGATATTGCATATCGCCAACTCTTTTAAAATATATGTATCAGCTACACTTAAAACTGAAAAGGAAGGTTTGGTATTGAATTTAATGACAGATGCATGTACACTTCAGTTCAATCAGATGATTATAGCTAATGAAAGACGATATGCATATATATGAAAATTAATAAGAGTACATTTGGGTATCAGTTATATGAAAACACAATACGTTTGCATAGGAAATGAATCTAATGCACTGACCTTGAGAATGGACAAGAAATCACTAGCTGTCAAGTTATATCTATGTAACATTTGATGAATCTGGTACTGATACGAGAGAAATAGAAAACGAATAGTGCAACCAAAGAAAATTATTGACCGCTGCTCACTTGCTCTCATTAAAGAGCCGCCACTGTATCAAGCCATACTCAAATACAAGACTTTTGTAAATTGAAATCTGTTTAGTACGCTAATTTTAACAATCCTTATTTATTATTGTAACAATACTTAATTAATAATTGTGAAATTAATAAGAATTTTTAGCAATAACGATTTATAAATAAATAAAAATAACACTAGTATAATAAAATTAGACACTTTGTTCAAAATGTAAACCGTTCTTTTCAATGCACATTTCACAGCGACGTACAATAGAACGTCTTAAGTTAACTAAATGATGCACCCTTATTTCATTGCAACAAAATATGATACTCCTTGGAAAACAAGTAAGTATTAAATTTTATATTTTGAAACGACAGTTTGACTTTTTACAAACACTTGCTTCATCTTGAATAATTTCACTGTTATTAATTATTGTTTTTAAGTTCAAAAGTTATTTCATTTGATTTGCCAGCTTTTAATTAGTGTAACATGCCGTTTACATTTACAAATAGCGAACAAGCCGCATTCATTTTATTTATGGGTTCGCAAATGGGAATTCAAGGTACGCAGCTAGGGAGTATCGGAGAAGATTTCCAAATAGACGACAACCTCATCATTCCGTTTTTGTGAGTATCCATCGTCGATTTGTTAACCAGGGTTTGAAAAATGTAGATGGGGGCCGACAGAACAACCGTGGACGAGATAGAATTGGAGAGGGTATATTGCGTGAATTTAATAGGAACCCCACGACAAGTACTCGACGTACTGTTGCTCTTGGTATTTCCCAAAGTAAAGTTTCCCGGGTTTTAAAACGGGATCACAGACGCCCATATCATTTTCAACCTGTTCATGGTTTATGTCCAGGTGACGCCGAACGAAGACTTAATTATTGTAGGTGGGTTCTTAACTCCATTCAAAATAATAGAGATTTCTTATCCAACATACTGTGGACTGATGAATCCTGTTTTACTCGTCGTGGTATCGTAAATTTTCACAATCTGCATATATGGGCACATGAAAACCCACATGCCATTCGACCAAGAAGTTTTCAACATGAATTTAGTACAAATGTCTGGATTGGAATTTACGGCAACCACGCGTTTGGACCGTATTTCTTGCCACAACGTGTAAATTCAGAAAATTTCCTACAACTTTTAGAAGAAGGACATGTTAATATGTGAGAAGACATTCCTTTGAATTTAAGAGGACATTCTTGGTTTCAGCTTGATGGATGTCCGGCCCATTATGGCAGAAATGTAAGAAATTGGCTAAACAATTACTACCCGGGGAGGTGGATAGGTCGTGGAAGTCCAGCGGCGTGGCCTCCTAGATACCCTGATTTAACGCCACTTGACTTTTTTGTATGGGGATTCATGAAGGAAAAGTGTATACCACTCCGGTTAATACACTTGAAGAACTTCACAATCGCATCAGAGATGCTTGCAATGAAATAAGGGTGCATCATTTAATTAACTTAAGACGTTCTATTGTACGTCGCTGTGAAATGTGTATTGAAAAGAACGGTTTACATTTTGAACAAAGTGTCTAATTTTATTATACTAGTGTTATTGTTATTTATTTATAAATCGTTATTGCTAAGAATTCTTATTAATTTCACAATTATTAATTAAGTATTGTTACAATAATAAATAAGGATTGTTAAAATTAGTGTACTAAACAGATTTCAATTTACAAAAGTCTTGTATTTGAATATGGCTTGATACAGTGGCGGCTCTTTAATGAGAGCAAGTGAGCAGCGGTCTATAACTTATTAGAATCTCACTTAAAAACTACATACATGTTTATGGCGAAATTGATACATACATAATTATACAGAAAGTATTGACCGCATAACAATAATAATTATGCATTTCTTTTTATACGAGGATAATAACAATGGATACTAAAAAAAACCGATAACCTACCTATTTATAAATGAAAATGTATTTGAAATTTTAAAGAAACGATCGTTAGGTACTAAAATGGCTCTAAATGTTTTATTATATCTTTTTTATTAAAAACTTTATATTCAATTATTCACATAAAGCACATTACTTAACTTAGTACCACATCAAACACTAAAAATCAAAATAACTCGGAAACGCACAGGAATTTCGAAACAGAAGAAGGTACATTATTTTTGTTAAACTGTATGTAGATAATGAAAATAACAGTTTTTTTAAAAAATAGTCATTGGCGTAGAAGTTCTGTTTATGAAAGGGGTTGAGCACCCCCTCCACTCCGCCACTGTGCAAGTTTGTGAACATTCTTATCGCTTGTTTTATGCCCCTTAATTAATAGACATTATCCCCCCAACATGAAAAAAATCTAAGCATTCGTTTATGAGTTATAATGAAAATTTGAGAAAAAAAAATTATATTCAACACCCTGTATCTCGGAAACGAAGCCTTCTACGACATATGTTTATAGGAACTTTTCTTTTTAGAAACATGTGTTCTATCTCCTGTTAAAGTTTGTCTACAAAAAACTGACTCACCCTGTATAGACCTTAAATATATCAATTAATTATATTCTCTGCAATTTATTCATACGATACGTAATTTAGCGGCAAAAACATTCCTAAGGTAAAATTTAAGTGGTAACATTTGAATAACGATTAATTTTATAAGAAAATGTGTAGTCATACTTTTTATAGAATATTAAATCTTACATGGATTTGATTTGTAAAGTTTCTTAATATAAAATGAAATAAGAGTAAAAATTAATTAAACAGGATTGAAATTGTTTAAACTGTATTATGGATATTTTCTAGAAACGGACGGCTTTGGAATTTTTTTCAAGTTAGCATCTAGATGTCTATTAACGTCTATCTGACATGAAGGCTTAAACGTCCATCTGCCATATATTATTGTTTTTTTTACAATGTAGCAAATTTTCGTTATGAAGGAATTAAAAGAGGTTGCATAATTATCCTAAAAAACTATTATTAAAATTATTTCCTTTCTTTTAATTTCTTTCATATTCATTAAATTGTTATAAAATAAAAACTAATTAATTATCAGAACCTGCTTGTCTCAAAAATCCAAGTATGGTTCAAAGTATACCTACAATTAGTCGATTTGTGACATAAACGGTTAGATAATTATCATATATCTAGTTCGGTTGCTCTACGACATTGATAAACAAAGGATTTGTAATTAATTAAATACGGATGTTCATTACACATCATTGTTTTTTCTTTATCTGTAAATGTGATAATAATGGCAATTACTCCAACAAAGAAACACAGATTACGTTAACCATTTCCATATGTTACAGTTATCGTAAATATGAGCTCAATTTTCATTAACTGCGCGCAAACTTGATCGGAATAAAATTCATATCTTTTTAATGTAACACAGTATTCAAGTTTCCTGATGTAAAATCTTTGAGGTTAACGTAGAAACATATATTAAATGCATGAACCACGTTAGATTGTAGTCTCTGTTTAGAAATTAAGTGCTGCACTGCATGAAGGTAAGCAACTGTATGTTTATGACAATGACCTTATCATATTAACAACTATGAATAGTGACAAAATATTAGTTTTGTTTTATATTATTATAAACAGACTTAAATTTTAGTTTCTGCTTATCAAACGTTTTACTTGGTTTGTTAGTCACGGTTATGCTAATCAGTGATTGTAAACTGTTGTAACTTGTGAGTTGCTCGTGACTTAACGCGGCAATTTTAAAGGCGCATAGAAATAGCACGGAACGTTGTTTACATTTAAAATTAGCGTAATTTATAAAATGCACGGCCTTTTATAAATTTTACGTTAATACAAATGCAATGCTGTAAAATCTAAAATCTTTCTTATGCATTCCCGTATACATACATATACATCATAAAGTTATTAGTGTATTTATATAATTACATAATAAAACTGCGTAAAATACAAAAACTGAAATTTTTTGATTTGATGTCCATGTCCAATGTCCAATGCCTTTTACTTAAAACAAAAAGTAAAAATACATTTATAAGTGTAGTTTCTAATGTTTAACGCTTGTACAAAATTTTTGAATAAGTAAGCCACTTTCAAGTGTAAGTGCCCATTAAAATAAAATTTAAAAACAATTTTGACAAAAAAAGTGATTTCTTCGTCGGGGGTTCGAACTCTGATTGTGTAGGTTAGCAGGTACTTCCGATGGTCCTACATATCCTAAAGGTTGGTACGAATCTAAGAATTTGCTATAATGTCCGTATACCAAAATTCATCACTCCAGCTCATACGGTCTGACCGGTATCGTGTTTACATACACACACGAACCCACACACACGCACACACGAACCCACACACACACACACACGCGCGCGCACACACGCAATGTAAAAACAATAAAATTGCGCATGACAAAAAATTTAATATTTTCAAGTTGGTAAGATCGTTAGGGGGCGTAATAAGTACACTAAACTATAAAATCAAGTTTTTCCATTAAAGGTGTCAAATTAAGGTGCGACAAAGGTATCCGTATTAATTTTCCCAAAAATGTTGGAAGATGTTTGTCTGAAACTCATTTGTCTAACTCTTGAAATAAGTAAACTTGCTTTAACCAAAACTAACAAACTATGCTCGTTGAAAAATCACTTTCTCTCCTCTATTAATTTCGTTTTAAACTAATGTTCTGCACTTCTCAGAGTGGTAGATGGAGGTAATTTTAAAACTAGGTGAATGCTAGTGCATTACAGGACTTTCTTACAAAATACTAAAAAATATATGGGGTATTTTTGTATGTTTGAAATATTCAACTGTTTTAGAAATATTTAATAAAAACCAAAAACTGCCCTTAATAAACCTCCCTCTCCGAGACATCCAGACATCATGGCCGATCTTGACGAAACTTGGCCAAAAGTTGTAAAATGAGCTAAGTCGATATAGCCATAGTGAAAAAAAAATCGATTGCATAACCTTTATACCCACATATGTACATGCAGGTTGAAAGTTAAAAGTAGCTATCTCTCTTTTTTTCAAGATAACTATGGACTGTTTCATTTTAAAGCAAATTTCGCTCCCTTTCAAATAAAGTAAGAATATGTGTATGTTATACCAACAATGCGAGGAATGTTTTCAATTTCCGGAAAAACCGGAAGTAATGTTTTCATCAGGATAATATCATTTTATTAGCGCAAATGAACAAAGATTATTTGTAAATCCCAAGTCTGTAACCAAAATAGTTACAAAGTTATAAGAATATCAATATTAAATATTTTAAAATTCATATCCTGGTAGCTTTAGAAGAAGCAGGTTGGTTGCATTCATGAGTGGCTGGTTGCCTAGAAAATATTAAAAAAACAAAAAAAATGGCCCCTTAAATGTATACAAATTTATACCATAATTTATTACGTAAGGAAATCTCTTTAAAGAACCTTTATCCAATTCTTTTATATCTTGAACAGTATCGGAAATATATATTTCTACAAAAAAAATGTATATGTTGCTGTAACTGCGGCCATATTCAATTTTGAAAGTTTTCAAAAATTGCAAAAAAAATTGCATTTCATGCGAGTTATTGATACCTGAATTTCAATCTTCCATGTTAAAATTTTTCCTCAAAATAACACTTAGTTTCACCCCCTGTATACCTATTACGTTTAAAAGCTTTTGTTGTAGACATAATTGTCTCGTAGGCCTTCCTTCCAAATTTCATCAAAATCGTCAGTATAGTTTCGGCTGGCGAGTGACAATAGACACTTTGAAAAACTTTCTCAAATTTTTTTCGGGTTCAGGGAGTCGTAAAACATCAAAATAACGCAACTTATTTTTATCGATTTTTTTTCGACCGCAATACTTTCTTGTTTAGCAAGAAAGTAAAAATATGTATTAATGATGTAAATGTCAAAATGCTATAATTTCTTTGTCAACACACCGTTCAAACACGGATACTTATTTTATTTACTAGTGACGGGAATATTACGCTCCAAGTTGATCTTCAGAATAGTAGTGTACAGTGTGTTCCGTTTTTCATGGTTTTATGCGTGTAGATAGAAGGTTTTTCACAAGGCGCTAAATAAAGTATTCCAATAGAAAGTAGTGTGTTTTTACTCTTGATCATGCGCAATACTGGAATAATTTGCTTTATTTAGTGTTCGTGTTTTTTGCAATACTGTGCAAATTTTTTTATAGGAAGTCTTTAAATTTAAAATCATCTTGATTAAAATGACAATAATTTCAGAAAATTGTGGATTCCTTAGTTGCTTAAAAGAAAGACATCAAGCATTATATACTTGCGAAAACCTTTAAAAGAGACGCATTCCGGAAAAAGTATTTTCTATATGTATACAATGTGGGTTAGTTACTGGCCGCTAGGTACACTTAATTATAAAATCAAGTTTGCTTTAAAAGGTGTCAAGCTAATGTGCAACAAAGGTATCCGTAATAAATTTGTTGAAAATCTGTTTTGTTGTTTTGTCTAAAACTCATTAGTCCAACTCCAGAAGCGTAAACTTTTGTTTGAAAAAAGATAATAACTTCAATTTTCCTTAACGAAAATTAACAAACTTGTTAAAAAGAGCTTTCTCTTATTTATTAATTGCGTTAGAAACTATTTCTGTCATTCTCATAGTGGTGGCTAGAGGGCGCTTTTAAAAAAATACGTTTTTTTGGGGTTTTTCTTGTAATTTTCTAATAAGACTACTTTGATTTATTTATTTTTGATATTGGCAAAAAGATCACTAAACAGTAAGTGAGTTGATGAAAACCCTAAATCCCATTATTTTTTCAAACTAATGATATTTATAAAGGACTGTCTAGTAAAGATTATTTTTTGCAAGCAGGTGCAAATTTATAATCTATGCAACAACCATAGTAAATCAGAGAACAATAACAGCAAAGGCCAACCGATACAAAATTGATATTAATGATACAAAACATCAACAAAAATGGGATGTTTACGCTTACCACGCCACTTTATTTTAAGGGTTGGGTTAATGAGATTTAGACTTCCAATATTTTCAAGAAATTTAATCCGGCTACTAATTTAAATATTTAGTAGCTTTTTTTAGTTGTTATTGGTGTATTTATTTGTATTTATGTTGTACATAAATCTATACGTTTCAATAAGACTGATTAACACTGACTAACGGTCGAAGGTTAACAGTGAAAAATGTCAGAGCAAATTTTAAAAAAATGTAATCAAATTATGGTGCAAGTGAAAAACTTTAATTTGAAATTGATAAAAGCATTCACAAATAGAACTTGAAATCAATTAAAAATTCATTCATATCTAACAAAGAAACAGCTTTTTAATTTTAATTTCAACTACGTATGTTAAATTATAGTGCTGTGGTAACTTAACATATAATTGGTAAAGCATTTACTTATAATATATATATATATATATATATATATATATATATATATGTATATATATATATATATATATATATATATAAAATTTTCCAATAAGAGGTGTTATTTTGAATAGCCCGCTATTTCGGTAGATGTCACTTTGAAGCTGTCATTTATTGACATTTGACAAGTAAAAACTGCGCGATTAATAAAATGAAGGATACACGCTTAATAACGCATTGAAATTATTAAAATTCACTATAAAATGGTGAAAATTTGGCAGAGACGGTTGTAAAACTAAAACATTTTGTCGTCGAAGCACTTGTCGGACCGCAATACAGAAATTGGTGAACAAATTCGAGCTGTTGGACAAGTTAATGATGAAGAATAAAAGTGCACGTCGCTCAAGAACAACTGAGAATATTGCTGCTGTAGCCCAAAGTGTTGAAGAAAACCCAGGTTTGTCCATTCCTGTCGTTCTTTGAATTGATTCCACAAACGTCATTACACCGTATTTTGCATAAAGACTTAGATCTTAAGGTTTATAAAGTTCAGTTAACAAAAGAATTTGATCATCAACAACGTCTTTGCTGATTGGGTCGTTGAAATGCATGAAAATGATCCGAATTATCGAAAATTATTTGACTGATGAGGCCCATTTCACCTCGATGGGTACGTCAACAGGCAAAATTGTCGCATCTGCTAAAAAAGAGTTTTTGTTGAAAAGCCTTCCATCCTCAACGTGACTTTGGTGCGGTTTATGGTCTGGGGTCATTGACCTTATTTTTTCGAAAATGAGGCTGGAGCAACAATTAGGTGAATGGATTGCGCTATCGAGAGATGATTAATGATTTTTGATGGCCGGAATTATGGTATTGATCTGACAACGTTATTTCAACAAGACGGCGCTACGTCACACAAGCAACGAAACCATTGATCTTTTACGAAAATTTGACCGTGTTATCTCTCGAAGAGGTGATCAAATTACCGAGATCTTGTGATTTAACACCTTGCGACTTCTTCCTTACGTGAAAGATAAGGTTCACGAACAGCCCAGCGTCAATTCAAGACCTCAAAGATGGAATTCTGAGGCTATCGATGACATAGGGCAGCCACTTTGCGATTTGGTTATGGAAAATTTCATGAAAAGAATATGGTCCTGTAAGCGTGGTCGTGGTAGCATTTGCTGATATTGTTTTCCATTATTAACGGCATACCTTCCTCTTTATAATGAAATAAACATCCGATCAATTATCTCAAAAATTCCATTTTTCTTTGAATATCAAAATAACACCTCTTATTGGAAAACCATTTATATACAGGGTAGCGAGAAAGTCTGGCAACAAAGCATTTTCTTTGAAAAGACTAAACATATAATTATTAAATGTTAGGGTTATGAATGGGATTGTATTCTGCGTTTTTTAGAGGATCTGTCAAAGTTATGTGACGTCAGCACTCAGTGTACTGCCGCCATCTTCAATTTTTTTAAATAGCAACGTAGGTCGAGTGATATATCTCAGAAAAGCTTATTTCTTCCGCTTTTCAACAATAGTGAAAAAGTACAACAATACTTAAAAAAAACAGAAACAATTGTCAAAGATTTAAAACATGTAATTTTTGAACACATAGTAAATTACAACAATACTAACTAGGGTAATAACAAATAATGAAGTTTCTTTGTTTTTCTGATAAATACGCCATTTTTAATTTACTGCTTGAAAATACAATTTAAACACTGTAGATACCAAATACAAAGACTAAATCAATTTGTTATTTAAAAATAGTATTTAGTTATCAAATAAAAACACTCGTGAAACTTTACGGTATTTTTTGACTACTACTGTTTTGTTTTACATTAACCGTCAGCCAGTGGCGTACCAACAATAGTACAAAATACAAGTAAATTAATAGAACTGCAATTTTACAGGATATTTTCTTAGTACTTATTCACTATTTTTGAAAAGAGGAAGAAATAAGCTTTTCTAAGATATGTCACTCGATCTACGTTGCTATTTAAAAAAATTCAAGATGGTGGCGGTGCACTGAGTGCTGACGTCACATAACTTTGACAGGTCCTCTAAAAAACGCAGAATAAAATCCCGTTCATAACCCTAAAATTTAATAATTATATGTTTATTATTTTAAAAAAAAATGTTTTGTTTAATATATATATATATATATATATATATATATATATATATATATATATATATATATATATATATATATATATATATATATATATATATATATATATATATATATATATATATATATATATATATATATATATATATATATATATATATTGTACTGGCTATATTAAATTGTAATGTCAAATTAATTGGTGGTTAACTATTAAAAATTATTTATTACTCTAATTATTCAATTTTTACTAAGGTTCATTATTGTAATAATAACTTTATAAAAAAATATATATAATGCGCCGAACTAGCTCAAAATCTCTTTTGGGGATAGGGTTCAATTGTATAAAACGTTGATTGTTGGCAATATAAATTAAATCTGGGAATATTCATGTAAATGATCAAATTGTATTTTATAATAAACAGTTACAATGTGAAACCAACTTTGTTGAGATCTGCACAAAATACGCATGCGTTGCGTGCTTAATACTGAAATAAATGTAGCCTGTCAAAAATTTCTGCAGTTGATCTAAATTATTGAGCACAATTTCTATTTTGTTTGAGGTAAACTTATTACTTTTAATATAATGCTGAATCATTTACTTTTCAGATATTGACACGTGAATTCGTACAAACATTTATACATTATTTTAAAAAAATAAATACAGTACATCAAAAAAAATAATCAATGCAATAGGGTTATGATAGAGAAATACACTCACATGTGTTACTGCACATTCCAAATAATATTCATGTCAGGTTGCTCCACATTAAACATTGGACGTAGACTTCCTTCCATAAATCGTTGATACTGCATTGCTGTCCCAAATATGCTGCTTAACATTCCATAATTTCATCCAATCAAATAACTGTTGACTGTTCTTCAAGCGGTAAATACGATGTATTTACAATGCTGAAATACTTATAGGCAAGCACTTTTATTTTATTTGTGTTTTTAAAATGTTGTATTATTTATTTAATAATTTCTCGGATTTAATTTTGTATTTTAAATTTTATGCAGATTTTTGTATTCACTTGTACCTTTATTTTGGATTCCGTTATGAAGTGAAAATTTATTTTATGATCTTATTCACTGTCAACAAAATAAACATCGAATCCAAAATAATTGAAGAAATGTATTAAAATACAAAATAATTGCACATCACCCGATGTTTATACACGATCTTGAAAAACGAAACAATTACAATTTTATCGAACAATTGTGATCGGTAACCTTATTTTTAACTTTAGTTATAGGTGAAAACAATTGTTTCTGATATCTCAACTCTACGTCGACCGCGTTTCAATTCCGATAATGTTTACGAGAATTGTTACTTACATGTTAACACAAATAACACTAACACTATGACTTGTTAGTCAATAAAATTTCAAAAGGCAAGAGTAGTAAAAGTGGTAAGAGAGCGAGAAATCAGGAGCAATTCCTTTTATACATATCTCCTAGATACCATATTTTTCAATTTTTTTTCTACACTACACACAAAAGGTTCTAGCTTCTGATTGGTCTAAACAAAATTGTAAACTTAACTAAAACATAAATTACGCTATATCTTCTTTAATACAATTCGGATTTGGTTTTAATTACAGATTTGGAATCAGGGCAAAATGCCGCATAAAAAAACACCTCACAAGCCCTATTTTGCTTTGATAAATTTCATTCTGACAATTTATAATCTAAATTTACTAATATCAAAAAAATCTTACATCCTACAACTAAACTAATTACATATTTAAATTCTACATACAAAACGTTATCAGAATACACTTATTTCAACCCATTTTATTTAAATTTTACAAAATTTCCACTTTCACATTTAAGATTTAGGTAGTTAACCTAACTTTTCTAATTTTATGTTTATATTCATATATAGTTAAATTCCTCGTTGAAATGAGGGAAACCTGCTATTAAATGTTTTTATAATTTATTTTAAACTTATCTTACCCTATAAAAACCATAATTTTATGAAATTATTACAAATAATACTTAACCTAACTTAATATAAATTTACTTTTAATTTGTGTAATAACTGTTTATAACACTTGAAATGTTCATAAAATGTGTTCTTATATCTGTTCTTTAACACCAATACTGTTCACGTGTACTCCATAGTTCTCAATTTTGTCATTTCACATTTTCACATTGTTTAACTATTTTGTCAATGTTTGTATAGAATTTGCAATTTTATATTAAATATCACACTGCACAATTGTTGTTCATGTACTTAATTATGTTTTTAAGTCACTATCACTTCTTATGCATGTTTTATATACTTTGTCTTTGAATTACAAATATACTATGTTCGTATCATACCCTTTCTTTCATATTTCAAATAGTTTATGCATTGTACCTAATACTATACATTCTACATATTATATTTATCATACTCCATGTGATCAATATCTGGTATGTGTTCAAAATATTAAAATTCATTGAATAAAATGCGAAATTACATAAATATGTTACACGAAACTAATCGTACCTATTAATATTAATCATGTTGACCTTTCTCACAAGCTACTGGTATAGCTCAATGCTTTTATGAAAATAACAACCATGTGCAAACCCCACAAAGCCTGCTTTGTCACATCAAATCGTACCCATTAATATTAATCATGTTGACCTTTCTCACAAGCTACTGGTATAGCTCAATGCTTTTATGAAAATAACAACCATGTGCAAACCCCACAAAGCCTGTTTTGTCACATCAAAATCATAATTTTGCACTCGTAACTATTTTCTCACTGAAAACGAACTGTATACTTCCACAAATTTATCTAACTTGCCTACTATAGAGAATTTCAAACTCAATAAACTCTAGCTTTATTATGCCTACTTTTAATCATCTCATATATATATATATATATATATATATATATATATATATATATATATATATATATATATATATATATATATATATATACAGGGTGTTTCATTAAGGCTGACCACCGGCCATATTTCAGAAACTAGTGGACATAAAAAGTGGAGAAAAAATTCATTATAAAAGTCGCCACGAGAAAATCCTGAAATTATTTTAAGTTCCGTAATTCATCGCAAGCGCAATTGAAAATTAAAAAATAAAATTATAAATTTCTTCGAAAATTCACATTAAGGCCTACCTTTGTAACATCGTTAGAAATTAGACAATTCTGCATCATTTTGGTCTAAGGCTCATTGGCGTACCGACCTTAATAATAGTGAGAGCTATTGAATGTGTAATCATTTAAATCGCTGTTATTTTTAAACGACTTATCCGATTGTAGTAAACCTAGCTTGTTTAGAAGAAAAAAGGTAATTTTAACTGTCGCATCCATCGGTACGCGATAGCTCATAATAAATTGTTAGAGGGCGCAATTTGTAATAATACCAGAATTTTGATTTTATTCAGAAAAATTAAATCATGTATAATTATGACATCATAAGCGAAAGTAGCTTAAGCACCTTTGGTAACATCGTTAGAAAGCTTAGACAATTCTGCATCATTTTGGTCTAAGGCTCATTGGCGTACCGACCTTAATAAGAGTGGGGAAGCTATTGAATGTGTAATCATTTAAATCGCTGTTATTTTTAAACGACTTATCCGATTGTAGTAAACCTAGGCTTGTTTAGAAGAAAAAGGTAAGTACTTTTAACTGTCGCATCCATTGGTACGCGATAGCTCATAATAAAATTGTTAGAGGGCGCAATTTGTAATAATACCAGTATTTTGATTTTATTCAGAAAAATTAAATCATACGGTATAATTATGACATCATAAGCGGAAAGTAGCTTAAATTTGTAACAAAAACGTAAATAACGCAATTTGATATCTTTATTTGTTCCAGAGTTATGGCGAAAAGAAGACTTTTAACCGTTTAATTTAATAATTGATTGTTGCTATGGTTTCTTAAGGTGTATAGGTTGGATTAGTAATGAGGAATCTGCATTTATCATAGTCTGTGCCTCCTTCACACTCTATCTAGGCTTAGGACTAGTCCAAACTAAGCAAATTGCAAAATTTGAGCGTGTTTAGAGGCCAACGGGCCATAACAACGATATCAAAGTAATGATTGATTTTGTTTAAGAAACTTTTCAATAGAATGGTACAAAATCATGAACAACTGTTAAAAACTAGTGAAAATCTATAAATGTTCAAATTGACGGCCGTTTTGTAAAAACAACTATTAATTCTTCTTCTGTACGTTTATAACATCATATAAAACTTGTAAGGCATAATTCTAATGTGGTGTGTTTTAAAATAATAATCTAATTTGCTGCGGAACAAAGTCGGCTCGTTTCCATGGAGGTAAATAAATTGAAAAAGTTGTCAACTTACTTAATTTTGATTGATGTTGTGTTGTAAAATTTTTCCTTCATTAGTTTTGGGTTTCATTGTACCTTATCAGAAATTAGTGCTATCCTTCAAAATGTCGTATACCAATGCCGAGGCTTACGACATGCTTGCCGTGTATTATGAATGTTTTCAAAATGCAGCTATTGCGGAACGACAATACGCTATCAGATATCCTGATCGAAGGCACTACACTAGAAAAGTGTTTCGGCGAATGGCAACACGTTTAAGACAAACAGGAAATGTACGACGTATTCCACTTCCTGTCAGAAGACGTCGCATAAGAAATGAAGACAATAGTATTAATGTTCTTGCGTACGTAGAATCGGAGCCTCACGTAAGCATCAAGGAGATTTCCACAGAACTAGGTGTAAGTGTTGCTTCTGCGTTCAGAATTTTAAGGGATTTTAAGCTGCATCCTTATCATCTAGTTTTACACCAGGCTTTATCAGACACTGATTTTGACAGGTGGCTCGACTATTGCTATTGGCTGAGAGACATGTGTTGTGAAAATCTTCGATTCCTTTCCAAAGTTTTATGGACCGATGAGGCTACTTTTACTAGCTGCGGCAGAGTTAATTTGCACAATATGCATTATTGGTCGCAAAAAATCCTCACTGGATGCGGAAGTGGATCACCAAAACAGATGGAGTGTAAATTTGTGTGTGGTGTTTTAGGTGACAGAATTATCGGACCATTTGTTTTTCATGGCACCTAAATGGTGAATCTTATTTAAACTTTTTACAAAATGACTTGCCCAATCTTTTAGAAGACATTCCCTTGACGTGAGAGCATCCCTGTGGTATCAACATGATGGATGTCCTTCACACTATTCCCGAAGAGTCCGTGATTTCTTAAATGTTAGATACCCAAATCGCTGGATGGGAAGTGGTAGTTTGTTTCGTGGCCACCTAGATCCCCGGATTTAACTGTATTAGATTTCTACTTGTGGGAAGAATAAAAGATATTGTTTACGAAGCGAGACCAACCACCGAGAGGACATGATTCACCGAATTGAAATTGCAATAAATTCGATTCCACGAGACGAAATCGAAACAGCTGTTTCCAGTACAAGAAGAAGAATTAATAGTTGTATTTTACAAAACGGCCGTCAATTTGAACATTTATAGCTTTTCACTTGTTTTTAACAGTTGTTCATGATTTTTTACCATTCTATTAAAAAGTTTCTTAAACAAAAATCAATCATTACTTTGATATCGTTGTTATGGCCCGTTGGCCTCTAAACACGCTCCAAATTTTGCAATTTGCTTAGTTTGGACTAGTCCTAAGCCTAGATAGAGTGTGAAGGGAGGCACAGACTATGATAAATGCAGATTCCTCATTACTAATCCAACCTATACACCTTAAGAAACCATAGCAACAATCAATTATTAAATTAAACGGTTAAAAGTCTTCTTTTCGCCATAACTCTGGAACAAATAAAGATATCAAATTGCGTTATTTACGTTTTTGTTACAAATTTAAGCTACTTTCCGCTTATGATGTCATAATTATACCGTATGATTTAATTTTTCTGAATAAAATCAAAATACTGGTATTATTACAAATTGCGCCCTCTAACAATTTTATTATGAGCTATCGCGTACCAATGGATGCGACAGTTAAAAGTACTTACCTTTTTCTTCTAAACAAGCCTAGGTTTACTACAATCGGATAAGTCGTTTAAAAATAACAGCGATTTAAATGATTACACATTCAATAGCTTCCCCACTCTTATTAAGGTCGGTACGCCAATGAGCCTTAGACCAAAATTATGCAGAATTGTCTAAGCTTTCTAACGATGTTACCAAAGGTATGCCTTAATGTGGGAATTTTCGGAGAAATTTATAATTTTATTTTTTAATTTTCAATTGCGCCCCCTTGCGATGAATTACGGAACTTAAAAATAATTTCCAGGATTTTCTCGTGGCGACTTTTATAATGAATTTTTTTTCTCCACTTTTTATGTCCACTAGTTTCTGAAATATGGCCGGTGGCCAGCCTTAATGAAACACCCTGTATATATATATATATATATATATATATATATATATGAACTTGTCGCATTTGATAGAAAAACTTTAGTTTCTAATTTGATGTACCTATTACGTACCCTAGCGGCGATCCTATAAACTTATTTTTAGCTTTTTCTTCTATGGAATTTTATTATGATTTTTTCCCAAAGCCATAATCTAAAAATAAGATATAGCCCCTGGTCGATCTTAATTCCCTAGCCCTCTAGTAAACATTTATGATTAACTAAAGATGCTTCAAATCTACAATTAGCTTTGTTCATGTGGGAAGTATACATTGGAACCACAAAACATAGCTTTAACACTGGACGTAAAGAATTTATGAGATTTTACAGATTTCTACTGCTGAACATGTCTTAAGGAATTTGTAATAACAGTCGATTTGATAAGACGGAAATTTTGCTTGTACAACTTTTGTATGTAGTTTTTCACAACTTTGCACCGACATTATAATGTGACTAAATCTGTAATGTACAAATTAAAATTAAAATTAAATGTAGACATCCTCTTTTAATGTATTTTCGTACAATTTCAGCAGATACGAAAAAAAGTGTTACTATCTCCTTATTACTATATCGAGGTTTTTAGTTTTGTATAACTTTTATATGAGTTTTTCACAACTTTGCATCGATGTTATAATATGATTAAATCTCGTTAAATTCGTTTTCGATTATGGCATGTTGATACGTAGAGAGTGTTCTGGAATGTCATTTTTGAAACGGTTTAATAATATTTAATCTATCGATGACACTGGTATGGCTACCTAGGCAGCATCAGGTATTGAAGTTATTTACACTTAACAAATTTTAGTCATTCGGTTATCTTCTGTACGTTATGCAGCTGTATACCTCATAACTACAATTGCGGATACGTCTATATAACTATCTCTTTTATTTTCTCAGTTAGTTATAAGTCGTGGTTGTTGGCAGTTCTATATGAAAACTCCGCTACCCTTCTCAATTCTAGTCTGCGTTGTTTATATGTTGCTAACTGCATAGAAGTGCACTGCCTTAGGGCTAAATATTTGAAATCGTTTTTTCTAATTGTTTGGTTACATAATCAAGGTGGGAATTACGGTACGAATTGTTTAACTGTTGGAGAAACAACGTAATAGGAGTAATAAAATTTGGTTTTCTAACGAAGTATAAGAAGATATACAATTTTAAATTGGTCCTTCATTTTTAATAAAACTAATGTAAAAAAGCTTATTTTAGTATATTACACCGTTTTGCGCTAGTTACTTATACAAGTATTGCAAGTTGTAATTTTTGTATATACAGGCCTCACTTGGATGATTACCACGTCTATATACCACACCCTTTTCTATACGTGTCGATGCACGTCTTCAGGCTCCTGCGTGCTCTTGTTATAGTTGGTAGCTTTTTTGAAAGACTCCTATAATAAGCGATTCATTATAACACCCAATGTAATTCCGACAACATAGAATCGTTACGAACTATACTAATAATGTTCCCAAATCCAATGTTAGCAGCCAATTTTTTTTAACCTTGTAACTCATTCAACAACACTCTCAGTTTTTGTATGGTCTTCGAAGTAAATTGTGATTGAACTGGACAACAATGTTTTTTCTAAAGGTTTTAATAATTCAGACGCATCGTGACAGATGGATACTGCATCTGAACTCAATAAAGCTGTTCATCGTAGCACTAGATGAAACTAGAAGAAACTCGTTACAGTATTACAATAAAAGCAAAAAATCATGTTAACCCTAAAAATTTATTCAAACTAAACGATTCATTGTAAATATTTAAAACGTACTTATTATAGTTATTTAAATTAATGGTAGGCGCTGTTTAGTAAATAATTTGGAACGCAACGCATGGTAATGATTATCATCAGCGGAGTCATACCGCAGTAGCAATGGTATATTTATCTTTTTTTATTCATATTTTATAATATCCAGCGCAGTAGAAAAGTGTTATGAGCGACAAGTTTTCGGCTTCGGGCTATACTTTTCGAATTTTTATGCAAACTACATTGACATTTAACATTACAGCAATTGTTTTAATAGTGTTTTCAAAGGTACTCCAATTATAAGGAAATAAGTCATATTTTAAAAATGTTTATAAGCTGATAAAAGTTTTTCGTATCTTTTCTTAATATACTAAATTTATGTCTAATTCTAAATCCTGAAATCTTAAAAGCTGGACATCACAAACGCGAATTCACCAAGAGAAAGTTAACCTACTATACTTATTCTGATGAGAATTACTAAGTCAAATCTTATCCGACTAGTGTTTAATGTACAGAAAGTTACATTGTTTTAAGTCAATCATCTGCTTTAAATATTAAGGTGCATTTAAAATTTAAAATTTTATTGTATTGCAAAAGGTTAATTTAATCATAGTTCTTGTGCTGCGTAAATACGTGATGATTATATTCCAAAGGGGTTGCGGCTCAAAAATCGAAACTAGATCAGTTTCCAGGCTCGTAATTTTGCCGCAATAATAGATTTGATATCTGCATTTGTAATTCTTACGTATTGTGTCGACCTCATTTTTTTTTAATTTACGGAATACGAGGCTTATAATTAGTTCTTAAATGGGCTTAGGTTTTAGTTATTTTGGCTTAGTGAGGCTTGATCAATCACAGGGTTATATCTTGAGTAACTAAAGCGGCCTAAAATTTGTTAGGTTTCATTACTGTTGTATAATTTATGTCAGTTTTGTTTTTCTCAAGAACATAAACCGTATTTGATTTTCAGTATAAAATTAATCTCAAAGACCTGTTAAAGTTACCAGTTACCAAATGTCAAGACCTCGGGAAAGTAATGTCGAAAATAGAACTGCAACTTGGAGATAGCATCGGCAATATAGTCAATTATTAATTTGATGATGGATGAAATAATGTGAAAGAACTATGATCTGGAACTGATTCTAGCATGGAACTCTCCATATTTGCATAATAACATCTTTTAGTGCACATAATTGCTGTAATTTTGCATATTATAGTAGATTACTAAAAAACTGCATATAATGTATCTCGTTTGTTTCAGGAACTACAATGGTAGAACACTTATGACTCTGTATGTATAGAAATTATCAGTGATGGAGATCTTCCGAAATATGAAGATCCATGTGGAAGTCCCGTATTTCTTTTTCGGTTTATCTTTAATGTTCGATAGTGAGTAATTTATTTTTAATATTTTGTTATATTTATACTTAATATTACAGCGTCTATAACCCCTAATTTTTTATTATATAGAACATGTTACGTTTCATTAGGGTACGACCGCCATGAATGTTCTTTATTGGGAACTGAGGTCGCTAATAACGACACAAAGCAATTAGAAAACAAAGTACAAGCGTATGCAACACATATCTTAATGGTTCGAATGCTTCTTGAAGCCTTTATACCACCTCTGCTATGTCTATTTTTGGCACCTTGGTCAGATAAATACGGAAGAAGGCCTTTAATGTTGCTTGGAATTCTAAGTAAGTTTTTAGATTAAACTACACCAGGGTAAAAGTGTTTACTTCTACGGGAATGTTCAGTTGAAACACACTTTAGCAGGCTAACTATGACAAGTTATGGTTTGATCAACATGGAGTTGTAGTTGTAGTTGTTACCTGGAAATGTGCAACCTTTACAAATTCACTTATGAATGTGGAGAGTGTCGCAAAATTCATGTATTTTACATTCAAGAGTAAAGGAATGCTAACCAAAAATTTAACAATAGATGAGAGCCATGAATGAGCAAAGATCAGGTACAGCAACTACGAAAGATGATACATCAACATGTATAATTTTTTTGTGTCCTGAAAATGTTAACCATTACAAAATCATTCCATGCAGTGTAGCAAAATTCATTTATTTCACATAAATAAATGGTACCAAAAAGAGAGCCATGAATGAGCAATGACCTGATATACAACATGTACCACATGGCATATGTAGATGATTTATAGAGAAAATTGTCGAATTCCCAAAGTGCAATGCAAAAATTGTAAAAACATAAGATAATGATATTGCCCTCAGGCTTAACCTTTTACCTGGATAACAAAATATTGTGCATATGAGATATTTCAGCAACGTGTTACTGACTGTTCGCGAAACTATCATAACTCCCTTCTGTTAATAAAATTTTAGCAAAACTTGCTACACACAAAATAATGTGGGCGTTATTTAGTCTTAACATATTTACTGATATCTGATAACCCGGATTGTGATTTCTATCAACAAGGGCGTTAAAAGTACTTTGAATCAGCCGCTGAAATGCATTAAGCTATACAAAAATTGTTTGATCTGCAGCCATGGGATTTTAAAGTAGCAACCGGATTGGTGCTGTAACGTATATCACAACTTAATTTAATTATAAGGTTAAATAATTTTTTTCCATTAGATTTTTCTACTATTCTCTCAGATTTGTATTTTTTTAACAATTATTTTTAAGAATCATTTTGTTTTTAAATGTTATTTTGCTGTCGTTATAAGTGAATCGTTTTTAGATTTACTAATGAGTTACGTAACACTGACAATAGTCAGTTCACTACCACATGTTTCACCATGGTACTTCCTATTAAATGAGATTTCTCTTTGCCTTGGTGGATCAAACGTAACGTTAATGGCTGCATGTTTAAGTTACGTGTCAGATGTCACCCCAGAGGAAAATCGAGGAATTAGGTATTATATTTACTGGAAAATATTAATTTTAGGTTTAATATTATAGACTAGGTCTTCTCGATGCAGCTATAAATACTGGCATGTTAATAGGAACCTTGTCATCCTCTTATGTGTTTAAGGCATTTGGATATCCCACAGTATACCTTATATGTGCTTTTTGTCAATTTTTTGCTTGGATGTTTACATTCTTCTACATTGAAGAATCAGTAGAAGAAAGGGAAACAGAGGTATACTTTATCCAACATGTAACTTATTTTCAAAATTAATTTAAATATTTTTAGGGAAAATGGAAAGCATTATTGGACATAGGTCCTATAAAGGAAACTATAAGAATATTATTCAAAAGAAGACCAGATAATGACAGAGCTATTGTTTTATGTCTATTTTGTTTACTTGCACTTTTTATATCAGGACGATTTTCCGATAGTAGTGTTATTTATTTATATTTACTTAAAAAGTTTGACTGGACATTGCAAAGATATACAATGTTTTTTGCTATTTCTCTCATAACTTGGACCGCTTTTTGCGTATGTTTAGTAATTGTTATAGGAAAACTGTTGCATTTAAATGAGCCAATTATGATTATTATTGCTACCATATTTAGTATTTCTGGGGCTCTTTGTCAAGGATTTGCCACCCAGAATTGGCAGATTTATGGAGGTAAGAGTATTTCTGTCATTAAGATTTTCTTTAAGTTTCTTTATAGCGACCATTTTAAAATGTATGGCTAGCTATCTCCCTCCGATGACACAATCGCTACTATCTAGACTAGCCCCAAAGGAAGAAATTGGGAAAATGTTTTCTGCTCTAATGACTTTACAAAGTGTATCTTTACTTCTTAGCAATAGTTTTAATACATATGTGTATAGCTTAACCTTAGAGTCTTTTCCTCAAGCTTTTAATTTTGTTACAGCTGGATTGCACGGATTAACATTAATTGTTGCAATGTAAGTAGATTTGTTTTCATTTGCCCAATTGCAACTTCTAATTTTTAGTTCTTTGAGTATACTATACAACAAAAGAAATTCTACACAATACAATTTATTAATAAATGAAAACGAAGAAGATAGTTAAATTATTAATTACTTATATTACTAATTTTAGATGTGATATTGTGTGTTATCTTAAATATTGACTTGCTGTTTGTTTGTACTGTTTGATCTGATACATCCTGAAATTGTGTACTTAATTATAAAATAATACCTAAATTAACGTATTGCGATTTTTATTCTTTGTAGTTTTTGAATTAGTCATATTTATGTTGGGTTAGTCCTTATGAATTTTTTTTGTTTTTGATAATTTTAAATTTTGTAGTGTTATCTAATTTGAAATTGGCGTCAAAATTTTGTAAGTGTAGCAAGACAATTTAACCGTTTGATCAAAATTGTAAAAATGTGCAACATTTTATGAATTTTAAATCACGTATTGGTGACTGAACAATTTGAAGTTTAATTGGAAATGATTGATCATATTGAAATTTTTTTAAGAAAATTATAATTAATGGATATGGTACAATATCTGGTTGATTTTGGCAGGACATTATTGTAGTTGTTGTGCTTGGGAATTATTTATTTTATTAGTATGACCTTTGCATTTAAGCATTCTGGTGTATTTTATAAAATGGAGCAAGAAAATTAAAAATGTTACTCTATAGGTTTAAGGGGTAAGGATGCATTTCAAATAGCCTCTCCTACCGAAATGTCAACCTCGAACGAGGAAATGACGACCGAGCGACTTTCGAAATGAGAAGTCAACCTCTCCATCGAGTGCCAACGACCTCCTATATTTAGCTAAACGAAAACAAAATTATTTATACAACTGCTTCTATACTAGCACTTACTCGAAGAAACATGAACTCTCGTCCCCGTTCACCACCTTCTTCTGAATCTCGCAATGGTCAATTGCACCAGATAAAAAACACTATTTTTTACGTTCTTGGTTTTTTTCTTTACCACTATTGCTACCTTTCTTACGTTTTTTTTGTTTTTTTCAGGCTGATGCGATCCCCCGTTCAGCATCGCCTGCGGCAATTGATTACCCCCTTGACTTCATCCCTCTTGCTTGCTCCACTCCGCTTCCCGACATCCCGCTTCCACCCACGCTTCAGGCTTCTTCTTTTAGTCGCCTGAGGTGCTGTACATCCCTCCTCTTATTCCTCTTTTATTAACGGGGTTACCCAAACCAGTCTTGACGATATCTACGAGATGACGACCTTAGTCCTGGATACTCAACAAGACTATACGCTCTTGACACAGAGGCACTAGCAGGACTGGACCAACGCTGAAGTCATCACTGTCAGTGACGACGATCACAGCGCAGACAATGCTATAACTTTTGTTATAGATGACAACAACGATAATGATGATGACTACAGTGACATCATCTAGTGTTGAGGGGTTTATGTTCGTCCTGTGATGGTAAGCAATACTTCAACACCGGTTGTTGCGACTCTGACGTTATCATTGATCCTGATGACTGTTGCGATTCTGACGATTACGACAATGACGCACTAAGACAACAACGCTTACTAGGAGAGAGACTTGTTGACTTTTAATGGAGTCATCGTTGAAGAGGGCAGCGATGACGATGACTTAATGGACACTCTCACAAACACCCTAACAAAGACTTGAGAATAGCGCTCAGGTGCTTACAGCTACAGTACAACAGAACAGTGCACAAGAACTTTGATCTGACAGCATACAGCACGACAATGACTCTGGCAGGGTTTCTAATAACAATGAGAACGCTCAGGAGGTCCAGACCCACGGGGGTAACGAGAACGACGAGGACGGCGTGCACAACGATGACGAACAGAGTTTAGCCGATCACTGGTTTTGGTCTACCCATATCCCCATGACTATTGGCGGCACTATGTTACTGCCTATTTATAATATCATGAGAGCGATGGCGTCGGGAGATAGTGCTGCCCAGAGCAACTCTGCATTCCTTATCATCGCTGGGTGGTACTGGCTCTTCTACGCTCATCGCGTTATCAGCTGGAATCGTCTCACATTCACGGTATGTATTATCTCGATACTAATTTTTAATAACACTTATTTCTTTACAGTTAACCACAATAGTACCATTCGTCCTGAATTATGATGTCATGATTACGGAGAGCTTTCTTAAAGAGCAGGTCAGCCGGGCCCACACTAGGCTTATAACATTATACCTTGACTGGAATAATGTTATAAACATAGTTGTACTACGTGGGTATAATCATGCCGTTGTAGATTTGGAAATGATACTCGAAACTGTTGAAGGGATTGCTGGACTTTATGAGCTCATCCGTGTTCGTAATGCAGCTCTTCGACAGATGGTCTTTACTAGCGATCGAGACAGGCATATAGTAAATATTAATTACTGACATATTTTTCATTCTGATTATGTATTTGTTACCATAAAAACATCGCTCAAACTAGTGCGGTCACTGACCAGTCTGACTAAGGGGGTCGACTACCAAAACTGGCAGACAGACAGACACCACACTTTGTATATGCTCAAATATGTCCCAGGCACCAATATCCCCTCATGTACCGGTGATGAGCTTCTGCTACTCCTCTAGAGGAGCATCTACTACGAATGGGTTTGTTTCCACATCTGGGTCGACGCGGTGGAATACTTCATATGTAGAGTTAGAATAAACCAATGGCATCCATCTAACAATCCGTTACAGGAACATCTACGATGGGTACCACACTGCACGTATGCTTAATTACTTAGACCACCTCCACGCAGGTATAATGAATCAGAAGTGGAAAGTACCTTTTGCGCTTGTACTAAATCAAAATGTTTTATTCCTAAAGCAAATCATTTGTCTGAACAATAAACTTATTATATTTGCACAAATCCAGCTGTCTTTATTTCTCCAGGAAATATTTACATTAAGATATCATTTTCTTTTGTTTCTATTGTGTTTAGCGTTAGGGATAAAAGTTTGGGTGTGGTATCAGACAATCGTAAATTTATTTGAGATGACGTTGCAGAAGTGGGATACATAAGCAACCTTCAGTAGGTATGGGTGCGTAATAACCTTGAGAATGTGTGACCTTGGAAATGTGTATTCCAAAACTCACCAATTTTACCTACCCCGATGATTCTGGTTCCAAAAATATTTTACCAACGCCATCAGTTAATTGCAAGATTTTGTTTCACGGTTATCAAGATTTTTAAATCTATCATCAACTAGTACGTATCGTCACCTACTGCGCTTAATAGGATTAGCACTTTAGTTTCCGTTGGAGTTTTATTCGCAATAAAGTACTGATTTACTCTCGATATGTACGTCGGCCATTGTTTGTGCCCGATTTTGAATTCTTTAATTTGGCCGACTGGCATTTATGTTTCAATTAATAATTATTTCTTTTTTCGCGGGTTTGGTGGAAATGTGAGTGTCGAGGGAATTTATTTAAATATTTAATTATTTTAATTGATTATAATTTAGTGCAGACAAACTGCTAATTAATCCAACCAATTGAATTGTGACTCAAAATTGAATATATTTGCAGATACATAATACAATTCTCGAAAGCAGAGGTATGATAACTTAAACCGTCTGGCAAAACTGGTTTTTCAATCCTCAAATGCGTCCAGAAACTCATTGCTTCTGGCCTAACCCGGCAAAACGTAACAATTTTTAAATTGGCATTGACTTTTTATACACGAGCATTTGCTGACAGATGTTATATATTTTAGAGCTGTTTGATATGTAGAGTGCTGCCAACGTAACTTAAAGTGTGATACAGTCTCCAAACAAATTTTTGAAAATATTTTTAATGAATTAATAGCGTCAGCACAAAAACATGTATATCACACGTCCAGCAACTATTTTTTCTAGGAGTTGCAGTTGCTCGTTCTCGCAAAATAATCGTTTATGGCCTAGTGATACAAATAAAATGAAACTGCGTGTTTACAATGTGCATCTTTTCAGTTTTGTTGTTTTTGTGATTTAATTTAATTTCCCTATGGCTGTCATTTTAAATCCATAATTTTAGCTGAAGATTGGTTTAGCCATCCTCTTGTACTGGATTGATTGGCTACAATTACTTTTAACATGTTTTACCGTCACGGTTATAGCTCAAATTCGAAGGGTGGGCATGAGTTCTTTTAAACAGAGCTCATCGATTGCTACCTGTTGTTTCACTCTATCCAATAAACAAGAAAAGGTCTGATACATATATTGTGATATAATGCTGAATAAATGTGGGTGTCAAAGCGATAGGACGTGTTTGTGATGGCTCCAGCTTCTACCTTGGATTGGTTTGCAAGTCCGGATTAAATGATAATTTCTAATTCAATAGAGTTACTGTATGGTAGCGGTGAGTTTTGAACATATTGTAGACTCAGCGGGTTTGATATTAATAATGGACAAAGACAAGAAGCTAACCATTAAAATTTTTATAACGTGTACAAAAAAGGCGCGTAAATAACGTTTAGGATTGCTGTAGGGTTGAAGTTCTACGAAAAAATTACGGTTCTTTAAATCCATAACAGATGTGATTGTTAAAACGCAAATACCGCCCCTTTGTCTTGAACTCAACAGGTAAACATTTTTTGCAATGACAATCAATCATAGAAAACTAATAAATTAACAATTGTAACTGGATCAAAGCAGCATTCCAAAGCAAATAAATAAACATATAAACAATAACTATCTATTTGTAAGCGAAATTCTGAATGAAATACGGTTTTGTTCTCTCAAATAAATAAAACGCATTTTAGTAGTTAAATGAAAGAAAGGTCAAGTCGTTAGAGAATCCGGACGTCTATTGTAAAAATTTTAAAACCGACAGTAAATGAAGTAAGTCAATAAATAAAGCAATTCAGTTGTTAATAGTAAATCAAACATACTAAATTGAATAGTGCCTCATAGTTTTACAATTTAAATAATTAGTATCCTCACCTCTTTACAATATTCATTTTATAAATAAGAAATGTATCCATTTAAGGAAAATTTAGTTTTACTAAAAGTCCACATTATCGATTGAAGTACAATACCATATTCTATTCTCAAATAATAAAACAAGAAACCAGGTAAAGGCAAAGGAAAGCAGGTAGGCGCGTCATCAGCAATTGTAAATTAAAAATTTTAATAATTAAAATTTAAAATAGTAAATAGCATATTATACGAATCGAGTAAATGAAATAGAGTTGCATAGTGTCAAGTTAAATAATTAACATACTGCACCTCCTTTGCAATATTCATTTAATAAATAAGAAATTTAAAGAAGTTTTACTCTAAAAGTTTACTTTTTCGAACTCAAATACCTTGTTTTATTTGCAAAACAATAGAACAAGAAAGCGGGTAAATTGTAAATGTTTTTTTTTTTGTAATAAAATTTAAACATAAAAAGTATCGTACTTTTAAGTTAAATAAGTATAGCTTTATTCGGTGCTTTCAGTTAAATACATGTTAATAATGTTAAATGACAACTTCTAAATCAATTAAATAAGGGTAAGCGTCTGAACAGGTTTTATACCCAGTGGTTGGAATATTAATAATAAATAAAGATAATGATAATAATCAAACCAGTAAAAGGCTCTTTAATTGAAATAGGCGCGAAATAACGTTTTAGGATTGCTACAGTATTTACGAAAAATACGGCTCTATTAAACTCATGTGAGTGTTAAAACTTTAACTAAAAAAAATTATAAACCAAACGTAAACCTTTTGTTTAAGGAGTGGACCCGAACAGGTATACATTGTTGCAATAACGGTGAATTCATAGAGAACGAATAAATATTTATTTATCACGTGCTCGCGACAATAATAAAACTGACTTGATAAATAAAAGTGAATGACATGGAGTAACTATAACTCGAAAAGCAAAAAAGAGAATAAAAATAAAACAAAATAAATAAATAATAATTGAATCGTTCGGTCGCTAATAAATACCAGCAAGTCCGGTGCGAAACCAGGAATAGAGCAGTATGGTTGAAACGCGTGGTGTGATTGAAAGGTAGGTAAGATGGAAAAAAATGTACATGTATATGTACATTTGTGAGATTCATACAGTAAGTATACGATCTGTTATTTTATCTATTTATTATGTCGTGACAGTAGACATAACTGTTCGGTAGTAGGACGATACCGTTAGTAGGGAATGCTACATCGTCCGGGGCACGATTTGGCCAGTAACCGGTCTGCTCGCTAGGGTATTACTCAAGAGAACAATACAATTGCCTCGGATCGACCTGGCTACAAGGGGGTCAAGGTCGAAACAGACAGGCCCCGTTGCTGACGACAGTGCAAGGAATGAATGGCGAGTCGGTACGTGGAATGTTAGAGGTATGCATGGTAAAGAATTTGAAATTTCGAATGTAATGTATGAAAGACACCTTGATATTCTGTGTGTATCGGAGACAAAGCGCAAAGGAAAGGATGCTGTGGAGATGGAGGATGGCAGCCTGGCATTATGGTCAGGAGTTGAGACGGAAGTGCATGGCGCAAAAGGAGTTGGGGTGATCATAAGTGAGAGAGCGAAAAGATGTGTTAAACAGTACGAATTGGTATCTCCCCGGATAATATGGGTTAGAATGAAAGTGGAGTTTCGAAGAATTTTTCTTATTGCATGCTATGCACCGGTGAATGGAGAAAGAGACCAGGAGCGTGAGAACTTCTGGAATGAAGTGGAGAACGTGTTGAACGTATGTAAGCCAAACGAAAGAGTGATTATATTGGGGATATGAACGGATGGGTGGGTGTACAGAGAGAACATAGTGAACGCGTTCTAGGAAAGTTCGGAGACCAAAGAATCAATGAGAATGGTGAACACCTGCTGAACATCTGTGTGGAGAGAAGCCTGTTTGTATCCAATACGTGGTTTAAACATAAAAATGTGCATATGTATACATGGCAAAGAGGTGAATCTAAAAGTATGATAGCCTTGATAGTATATGATGAACGGCTTAGGAACCTGGTGAAAGACACAAAAGTAATGCGCGGAGCAGAGTGTGGATCGGACCACTTTTGGTTATATCGAGAGTGTGTTAGGGAAAAGTGGGTGTGGAGAAGGAAAGCAAACGTAGTGCGAACGTCCAGAATTAGGGTTGACAAACTAGTGGATAATGGTGCGAGAATGAAATACGCAGATGCTGTCAATAAAGAGTTGAATGTGAATGAAGCGTGTGGAACGAACAAATAAAAGACACTGACGTTGAAAGTGCATGGATAAGCTTGAAAAACTCTGTTGTCAATTGTGCCGTGCGAATATGTGGAAGAGTGATTGTAGGTAGACAGAAAAATGTGCTTGGTGGAATGAGTCGGTAAAAAGGCAGTAAGTAAGAAAAAGATGCGTACATGGCAATGATTGCTGCAAAAATGAGACTGAGAAGAAACGATTGTATGAGGTGTACAGATTAAGAAACAAAGAAGCGAAGGAGGCAGTGAGAATAAGTAAAGAGGAAGTGATGGCTGTGGAAGGAGAGAAAATGCAGAATGATTTTGAGGAAACAAAAACTCTTCTGGAAATGGGTCAAAATACAAAACGTGGCCCAAAACAGAACGCTGCAGGAGTGATGAATGATAGAAACGAAATAGTATGGGACGATTGTGAAGTGAGGAAATGCTGGCAAGAATATTTCGGAAAGCTGTACAGTAGTGAGGAAAGTAAGACTGAAGGGTTAAATAAGGAGAATATAGAAGAAAGATGAATGAAACTGAGAAGGATATTGGAATAATGAGGTAGAGAAAACGGTAGGAAGGTTGAAAAACGGCAAGGGAGCAGGTAGATGAAATCACTGGTGAAATGCTCAAGTATGGTGGTACAAAGCTTATGCGAAGATTGCGTGAATTATTCAATGTATGCCTTACGTGTGGAAAAGTGCCGAGTGATTGGAAAAGCGCGATCATTGTACCATTGTATAAAGGTAAGGGGAACAAGAGTGATTGTAAGAACTACAGAGGAATAAGCTTGCTCAGCGTGCCCTGGTAAAGTATTTGGAAGAATACTGATTGATAGAGTACGAGAAACTACACAATCTAAGATGTGGGATGTGCAAGGTGGCTTCATGCCAGGGAGAGGATGTGTCGATCAGATGGTTGCTCTCCAGCAGGTGATCGAAAAGTGTTTAAAGGTAAAAAGGAAGTTGTACTGTGCGTTTGTAGATCTGGAGAAAGCATATGACAGAGTGAATAGAGAAGCTGTGGGAAATATTAAATGAATATGGCGTAAATAAAGGTCTAATAAATGGAATAAGGGCAGTATACAACGGTAGTCGGGCATGTGTTAGGGTGAGAGGAGGTGTAGTGAATACTTTAATATTGAGCAAGGAGTGCGACAAGGCTGTGTGATGTCACCGTGGTTGTTCAATGTATACATGGATAAATGTCTTAGACAAGCATGTAACGATACAAATGGTGTAATGGTTGGTGACGTAAATGTACGACTCTGGTGTATGCAGATGACACAGTCTTATTAATTGACAGTGCGGATGAGCTGCAAACCGCTCTGAGGAAGTTTGATACAGTCTGTGAGAGCATGGACCTAAAGGTAAACGCGAACAAAACTAAGATTGTGGTGTTCCATCGGGAAGGGGAAAGTAGAGTAGAGTATTTACTCTGCAAGATGAAATCGTGGAGCAAGTGGACGAGCTGGTATATCTCGGTAGAATGGTTACTGCAGTTGGTACAATGGAGTGCGAGATTGGACGAAGGGTCAATGCTGGAAGGAAAGTGATTGGAAGTATGTGGACGATAATGAGAAATGAAAGCATGAGCCTAGCTGCGAAACGAGCAATCTATAATGGCGTATTCGTCCCATCAGTACTGTATGGAAGTGAGACATGGGTATGTCAAAAAAAGCACGAAAGAAAACTAAATGCTGTGGGTATGAGATTTGTGAGAAGCGCATGTGGTAAAACGAGAAGGGACAAGATAAAAATGAATGCATAATGAGGGAGTGTGGTGAGGAAAAGACGATGATGGATAGATATAAAGTTGTACATTACGTTGGTTTGGTCACATTGAGAGAATGAATAACATAAGATTAACGAAACAAATATATGTGGGTGAGGTTAGGGGAAAGGCCGGGCCTGGTAGGCCGCGTAAAACTTGGCTGAATGTAGTAGAATCTTTGATAAAGGAAAGAAAGATAAGGAGATCTAAAAACAAAAGGGCATGTCAGAGACTATGTATGAATCTTGCGGAAGCTAGGGAGGTATGTAGATAGGAAAGCATGGCGAAAGATTGTGAATGAAAAATAAATAAGAGGCAGGGATTGTTTTGCCTACCCCGCAAGGGAATGGCGTGAAGGTTAAGTAAGTAAGTAAGTAAATACACTTATACTACGTTACCAACAATAAACAACTAAAAAATATTCTAACCAAAACAAAACAGACTCCTTTGCAAACAAATTAAATGGATTAATAAATTAAACGGACGCTTTTGGTCTCTCGTACAGCAAAACCCCATTTGTTTTTCAGTAAAACACTAATGATTTTATATTACATAGCAGTAACTGGAAAGCTTGTTCGGTCCACAGTAAATAACTACCGTAACAATTAAAGTAACCAAGAAATTTAGAGGATCATGTAAAAGATGTCAACAAAAGTTGGTTTGGGGCTGCCTAAAGGAATTGGTCATTCACAATGTGAAGAATTATTTGGCGTACTAAGTTTACCATTTATTAGATACGAAACTTTCCATCGTAACACTTCTGCGGTGAAGAAGGCGAGAAATCGTTAGTTATATCAAACTTGAGCTCAATTAATATTTTTGTTAGATTTGGGAATCACAATTGTTTGAAGAAATGCGCCTGGCAGACGAGGAGGAAAAGCGGCTCGCTATAGATTCTAACCAATGGTTTGAACTAAATGGTGAGAAAATCCCATATATTACTGTAATTGTGGATGGAGGTTGATCCAAACGAAGTTACGATCATGGCTATAATGCATCTTCTGGGGTTGTAAGCTACACTATAAAATAATGTATATTTCAATGTAAATAATGATTATTTCTAGGCCGTCATTATTGGAGCAGCTACAAATAAAATATTATATGCCGGTGTAAAAATAAGATGTGCTCGAAATGTCAATTCTATAAAATGCGCAGAGACCCCAAAGAAACACGAATGTGTACTCAATTTCTCTGGTCCTTCAACGGTCATGGAAAGTGCTATAATTACGGAAGGATTCTCAAACAGTCAAGAACAACATGAATTAATTTATAAATACTTTATAGGTATGTACGGATATATCTACTATACGTACATAATATATTAATAATATAAACATTTTATTCCAGGTGATGGTGACTCAAATGTTTTTAAAAAAAAAAGAGAAGGTTTCATATGGTCGTTATTCAGTAAAATAGAATGTGCAAACCATATGACACGTTGCTTGAGCAAAAAGTTGCACGGCTATCAAAAACACCAGCTTTCATTAGAAGGACGTAAAATCTTACTAGAAAAATTTGACGGTTTCACAAGGATTGAGCGATTGGTTAAAGGTGTTCGGACTGCGATAAAAAATAATAATGAGCAGGGCTCTTTACATTTGCGTGAAAACTTATTAAATGCACCGTTCCATGTTTTTGGGTGTCACAAAAATGCAGGTTAGAATATATCTACAAGTTGCTACCGCATAGTTTTTAATATTTATTTTATTGCAGTACATCTTTTGTAAGAAAAAGGTGGAAAATGAAAACATATTAAGTATAGCTCAATCAAGTGGAGTATTACGTGAAATTCAAAAATTCTTGGAACCAATGGTACAAAAAAGTGACATGTTGGTACTCAATAAAACTACAAACGCGGCTGAAAGGTACGTAAACATATGTATACGCAGAAGCCTGAATAACATAAAAATATGTTGTTTTAGATTTATGTCGCTGGTTTCCAAATGTGGGGAGGTAAACGCATTAATTATACTAAGCGCTTATCAAAAGCAAGAGTTCATGCTGCCGCATTATCGTATATGGGGGTCCTACATATTCGCCACTTGAAAAATCAAAGAAATGGCCAAATGAGAAAAGGATATTGAATAAGAGACAATGTGCCTTGGAGCGAAGAAAAGGGTCATTCGCCGAAAATTTCGTGCAACAGTCGAAGCAGACTGCAATTACGGCCCAGATGCATCTCAACCGATATGGATGAAAACCAATTTAGTGAAAAAAAATCATTTTTAAAAACCTTAAGAGAAAGGGTAAATACAATAGATAAGGTTAATGAAATACAGAAAATAACACGTGGCCAACATGAAAATGAAAATTGGAGGTCCATCAGGAAAGAGTACCTTACTGCATCTAATTTTGGTACAGTTATCAAGAGACGCGATTCAACGTCGTGTCATAATTTTATTCGAAATTTACTATATGGAAGGGACGTAAATACGTCATCTATTTTATACGGTCGAACAAATGAGCGTTTAGCTAAGGAGTTATATATTCAAAATGGGAACAGACATATTAGAGTGCGGATTGTTTCTAGACACAGAACATTACTTTTGGAGCAAGTCCCGATGGGTTAATTGGTGACGATGGCATTGTAGAAATTAAGTGTTTGCACAGTATGAAGGGGAAAAATTGTTGGACCCATATTTGGAAAAAATAGATCACTGACGAATAACCTATGTTATGAAATAGTTGATGGAAAAACTAGGTAAGAATATTTATTTCTATGGCCAATACAATTTTGTTTCAGATTAAAAGAAACCACAACTATTTTTATCAAGTTCAGGGTCAACTAAATATAAGCAGGAGAAATTTCTGCGACTTATCATATATTGCGAAACAGACTTTTCTATTGAAAGAATTTACAGGATGAAGAGTTATGGAATAAGACATGCTACCAAAATTAAACAGATTTTATATGGATTGCATTCTACCGGAAATAATTGACCCAAGAATCTGTGGAAATATGCGAATACGAGATCCCAAATGGGTATTAAATACAATATAAATTCAATTGCTGCTCGATATTCACTTTTTCATACATTTTTATGTATATTATATTTTTTGTATAGTTAATAGTGTAATTTCAACTCATTAGATTTCCGTTAAATAGAAATTAATACTTACGTACATACTTTGTAATAATTTTATTTTATGATTGTTTAAAATTATTCTGATAATAAATTTTTTTTTGAAAAAACTAATTATTAATGTAACCTTTTGAATCAAACATAAATATATCATTCTTTTACGGTCCGAACGATTACCAATAATATTATATTACAATAATATAAATTTAGTGAAAAGAATGTCAGGTACCGGACCCTAATCCTTCTTCAGGCGTTAAAATAAACCACATTTCGTAAAGAACTTGTTTACATGAAATAAAAGGAGGAGCTTAAAGTAAACTGAAATTTTACTACTTTGTTTCCATCTGTTGTAAAATAAGTGTCTATAGGAAGTAGTGAAGCCCTTAAAAAGGAAAAAACCAACACCTTTAAAGCAATTTTACAAACTTAAGAAAATTTATTTTTAATCACTGTTGCCAAAAGTTAAAATGTGTAATAGAAAATATGTATTTTGTGAATTCTTTTTTTCTCTATTTGACCCTAATAGATCCCAGGTTCCTTTTTAACTGCTTTATATTAAATGATCCGAAATCTCAGAGATATCGCTGAAGGTATTAAATTTGACTAATGTTTAACTAAGTAAGAGATGTGTATAAAAGTTACATACGTTAATTTAAATGCAACTAGAGATGCGTGAAAATTTGCGAAATAGGTAGAGGATAGAAAGCATTCAGCCTAGGAATAAATTGCTGCTTAGTAAATAAATTTGACAAAATGACGAACGTTATCAAAAAGAACCGTTCTTCAATTAAACACGTAACAAGTTCCTATACATTTTTTTCCTCAGACCCTCCCTACGGAGATGTGAGCCTCTTAAGGACGCCGCTGGAAATAAGTTTTTCTTGAATAACTTTAAAAGTACTTGATATAATTTAATAGAAATTCAGTATGACGGCTACTAGTAAGGGCCTCTTAAAATAGTAACCTTGAAACATATTTAGCTTGTTTAGTTTACCAGGGATGGACTAAGCTGTACACCTTAACGCCTACATCTTTAACACCCTGTATGATAAAGACCTAAAAAAAATATTTTTGGATAGCTTGAACCTTTACCTAAAAAAAGTTATATTTGTTTAATATCGATAAAATGAGCTATTTTCGAGAAAAAAAAATAAACGAATTAATGTTTCATAATTAATAAATAATTAAAAAAAATCTTCACTCAAAAAACATATGTACTGATTTTTTAATTTCGTGGTGATTTAAATTGTGGAAATTCACTTTTATTGAATATGAAGATATGTATCTCATGTATGGTCTTGCCTCTTGCAATGCTTTGGACGTAAGAAGATTATATCACAAGAGATTTCCTAATCGTACTATTCCAAATCAGAACACATTTCAAGAGAGAATGGTGAGTGATTTCGGTTACTAAGGTAATAATATTGACTTTCTTTATAACTTTAGGAATGTTTAAGAAAAAAAGTACTGATGCTGGTCTGACAAGAACAGTGCGTACGGTGGAATTAGAGGAAAATATTTTGAATGCTGTAGATGGCATTCCTTCAACGAGCACTCGCAAATTAGCCGCACAATTTAATAAGCCGAAAACAATAATTCATGAAGTTCTTCAAGAACAGTTGTTGTACCCATATCATTTGCAAAAAGTGCATGAATTGATTCCTGAAGATTTAACTCGTAGAATGCAGTTCGCAAACTGGCCATTGGATCAGCAACGAAATAATGAAAACTTCATTAGCACTATTATTTTACCTATGAAGCAGCTTTTACCAAAAATTGTATCACGAATTTACACAACTCACACATGTGGACTGATGGAAATCCTCATGCAACTATTGTTTCTCATCATCAACATCAGTTTCAATCAATTAATATCTGGGCAGGAGTCATTGGCAATTTTTTGATTGGACCATTTGTATTGCCGGCGCGATTGAATGGACAACTTTATTTGGAGTTCCTCCAGAACGCTTTTCAAGATTTAATAGAGCATTTACCTCTTGAAACCCGCCAAAACATGTACTTTATGCACGATGGGGCAATACCTCATTTTAGCGTTGCTGTGCGGGAACACTTAAATAACGTCTATTCAAACCGTTGGATAGGTAGAGGTGGACCTATCGCCTGGCCTCCTAGATGTCCCGACCCGACGTCTTTGGATTTTGACCTGTGGGGACACCTCAAAACCTTGGTGTATTTCAGTCCGGCTGATACTAGGGAGGAGCTTCTACAGAGAATCACGTTTCATTGTGATGTGCTAAGGAACAATGTGGGGTTATTGTGACGGGTACAGCAGTCCTCAATTCGTCGTGCTCGCGAATGTATCACGGAGCCCATGTTGTACCCACTTATGAAGTTTTTATTATTTTTCTCGAAAATAGTTAATTTTATCGATATTAAAGAAGTATACATTTTTTTTAGAGAAATAAATAATTTTTTAGATCTTTATCATACAGGGTGTTAAAAATGTAGGTGCTAAGGTGTACAACTTAGTCCATCCCTGGTAAACTAAACAAGCTAAATATGTTTCAAGGATGCTATTTTAAGAGGCCCTTACTAGTGACCATCATTCTGAATTTTTGTTAAATTATGTCAAGTACTTTAAAAGTTATTCAAGAAAAACTTATTTCCAGCGGCGACCTTTTAGGGCTCACTTCTCCGTAGGGACGGTTTGGAGGAGAAAAAAATTATAGGAACTTGTCATGTTATTTTTTCGTCTTCTATCTAAATTCGAGAGATTTTCCACATTTTTCTGGACACCCTGTACATGTATGGTGAGATTAAGGATGGGTGAGGTCAGGATAGGATCGGAAGGAACGGAGTTAGGGTTCTGAGAGGGAAATACTACCCCAATGTCGCTACATGTGTATGAGGAGAAGCCCCTGAAAAAACCTCATACAAGGTAGACGGTAACGGGAATCGGACCCATTACCTCCCGAATGCTAAGCAGGTTGCGTCACTACTACTCTACTAGCTCGATCCGCGTCTTGCAGTTTTATGGAAATATGCGGAAGGCGTTTGCATTTCGTGACTGCGTCATTTCCAAAACACATTGGATAATAACGTGACTACATTATTATCTTTCCAGCGAACCCCAAATAATTATTTTTAGTTTACGTTTATCAGTTATATTTTCACGAACAGTGCCAGTAGCCCCAAATCCAATTTGTCCCAACTGTCTGATGTTTTCTAGAAGTGAATAAATTATCGAAGAAGAAAGATATATTTTCATCCTGGAAGTTGGTTTTCACAATATTAACAAAATGAAGCACCACTGATTCTCCTAAGCCCATTCTTTCACCTCTATTCATATTTTTCTCTTTTCCTTGGTAAATTTGAAAGTGTAAAATATAGATACGTTACTGTCTACAGGTGCATAACGAAGAAATTGAGCCTCACCAAAAGATATCAAATTTTACCAAGTTTGTCATCAAGCGAAAAATTATCATTATCAGCAGCATAGAAGTAGCGGAATATCCCCTCAAATCGCATAGAATTTGACACTAAATCGTTGTAAACATCTTCGGCAGTTTCCCAATACATTCGTCTCCGAGGTAATGGCGCATATCCACTCAAAACTAAGCTTCCTAGAAATGTATACATCTCATCGACTTATAGTTCAAAATTAGCTTTGTTTTTCTTTGCGGTATACATGCAGGTAAACCGCATTAAGTTTTGACAATATTAGGATTCACGAAAAGTTCAAAAACTCTAATGGGGGACTGTGTCCGGACATTATCAACAGACTCACAACTTTGAAATACTGTTTATCTGTTTTTTTCAAATCCCCACCTTTCCATCGGATAGATTCGGTGGTCGCTATTCTTTTCTTCGGTACTGGCTCTTGAATATGTTCAATACTCTTGGAATGGATAGATTTGGCTCTTGTTTTTCTTGGGTACTGGAATTTCTATAGATTCATTATTTTCCACCGTCGATCGATGTATTCGAAGCAGAAAGGTTATTATCACAAATAATTGCAGCCTCAGAGTTTAGCTGTGAGGGATATAGACGATTTGGATCGTGGCATTCCTCATCGTCTGAGTTTTCCGTACTTCCTCCTTCGTCGTCAGGTGGTAAAATAACAATACCATCCAGTATTTGAACAAAAGCTCCGCTGCGGTAAGAGGAGGTTTCCTGAAGGAAAAAGTGATTGTCAAGCCCAAGGAGTAGTTAATCACCCAGTCGAGTTTTAGTCCGCTCTATGTAGCAACTGTGTACGATCAAGTGAAATAAACATAACCTGTACTTACAACATTGTCTGCTAGGCATACTTTATAATGGAAAATCAGGGAGGTGTAAACATAACTGCAGTGACATCGACCTTGTTAGATAAACGGTCCGATGCCCCCACCGCTTTTAAAACGAGCATGACGGCATTTTCTCTCTGTTTATATATGTGTATCATTGTCTTGCCAATTGTTGCTAGCATTTAAGGTGCCCGGAATTTCTTATAATTTAGCTTTTATTTAACAAACTGTATTAATTCTGCATTAGTAAAATTTTATTCTCTGACTTGCTATAAAGTAAAAAAGTTAGAGTTTAAAATAGGTTAATGGAAAGTTCTGCCAAGTAATGTTACTTGGGTAATGTATAAAAAAATAGTGAGGCGTATAAAAAAAACAGTTAGGCACATAAAACCCATTAATATTTACTTTCTTAAATAACATAATGTTAATTAACTTAATCGTAATTTACAAACTAGAAACTTAAACATTACTAAATACTATGTACCCGTAACTGTATACTGTGTGGAAGACGAATACAGGACACCGCCTATGTATAGCTGCACCGCTCTGACCGGTTTTAACTTTAAATCTGAATTTGTGATGCCACTCCGTTATATTTACACCTGCCTGTGGAAAATGCACGCTTTGCTTATACAACGTAATTACCAATTTCGAACTAATGACATTGCATAGGATAAATAGTTTAGTGAAATAGCAACATTCACAAAAACGTAAATAAATTACAGCCGGTGTGCTCTGTGTCAATCACGAACCACTTCTACGTTAGGAATAAGGAAGTAAAGTTTGATACTGCGAATTTTTATTTGTAATCCAGTTTTGACTGTAAATGTATGATGAGTCGTTAGCGACCCCTTGGGTATTAATAGCTAAGCTATCATCATCAACGGTCGACCTCTGATGATAATAAGTAGCTTAAAGCTGTTGAAACGGAAACTTATTCGGTTTTATTGATTCATTTGTGTAGTACGTTTTGTTGGCCATTTAGTGGACAGTGTAAAGCAAACGAGAAACCGAAGTTAAGTGAGAAGTTATTTTACACCGCATTTGCTACAAGTGTAACGCCTATGTGTAAGAAATATCTAATATTAAAATTAAAACTATAGAGGGCACTAATACGCATCATAACCTACAAAATTATTTTGTTATAAATATTGAATGATAGTAAATACAATTTCTTATTTTTAAAGTAGCAATAGTTAAATCAATTTAAAAATGGCTGAAAAAGATGAAGAAAAGTCTATGGACTGCGTTTCGGAACAGGAGAGAGAAATAGCTCAAACTGCACTTGCAGAGTTTCAAAAGTACTTTATTGTTACTTTACTGTTATAAAGAAAACAATTTTTTTTTATTTCAGAGCTAGTTACACTACTTGTCTTCAAAATATTAATAAATTAGAAAATCGGACCTTTGACCTAAAAGTTGCACACAATAAAATTGTTGTCGAGTATTACAAAAATGAGTTAAAATCAGCTGAAACTTTTCAAAAGAATTTGTCGGCTATGTTTACACAGGTTATTAATCATTTATACAATATTTCATGTGAAATGTACAATTGTAATATTTAGTTTAAGTTACGTTTAGAAAAGCTAGACGATGTGGACCATTGTGTTGCACATTATAATCAAGCTGTTTTGCTTTATCATCAGAAACAATACACACAGGCTATTAGAATTATGGAGCGTGTTTATAAATTCATTGAACCAATGGGTATATATAAGCTTACAGACTTTAAGAGTGTAGAATAAAAACATTTTAATTCCAGATGAAAATTTAGCTCAGCAGGTTGGGCTGCTTTTGGTAGAATTACAAATGAGCACAAAACAACTTGACAAGGCTTCTGGACTTTTAAGCTTTTTAGAAAATCAATTGTTTCACAATAATCCTGTTGTTTTAAAACAAGGTGACAAGATTCTTAAACCAATTGATAAAGACAAGAAGGTGTTTTAGGATATCTATATACTTTTAAAACCATTATATTTGTTTTTTAGGTGTGTACAGTTTCGAATGCTACAATTGAACAGTTTAAGAAAAAATTAGTGAGGTATAAAGCTAGATGTTTCTTAATGATGCATTCATTACGTGCCGCAAACGATGAGATTAATAAATTATTAGACAACAATGAAAAGGTATGATTGTTCTGAAACTTTGTAGAAATTTGCTGATCTTGTATAGCACAGCACTTCTAATGTGATGAAGCTATATTTTGTCATTTTGTAACTATTATTATTTGTAAAATATTAATTTCTATTGCTACACAAAATTCTCCTAAGTATGTAGGAGATTACTGGTTTTTTTTTGTGCTGGCAATGGTTATATTGCAGTGAATGGTAGGTGTATTAACAAGGTTTAAAGACAACTTCCTGTGGCATGTTTGAAAATATTTTTGTTATCTAGATTGCATAAGATTATGTCCATAACCAACTTTGTGATGTGATGTGACATATTTCAGGTTCCTTGCATGGAACACTGTATAGTGAAGTGAAACCTTTGAGCCACAGGCATTGATCTCTACTATTGAATTGATTGAATAATATATGGTAGGGGTTATAATAGTATATTATACATTAAGGAAGAGAAATGCGATATTTTTCCAGAGGTGCCCTTGTGCTACAAGCACCGAGGGGAAAATAGCATTCTCTCCCGAGATGTATATACTATTTTTTCACTACCCAAGTGAGATTAAAACCAAAACAAGGTGTTTTTCAAAGCCAAATTAATTGACATTTTCTATATTAAAAATTAGTAGTCTTTGGTAAATTCCTTGACAACCGTCAAAATTTATTTCAACATGGTTTTTGCAAGTTTTGTTATAAAATGACTGCACTTGAAGAGCCACAAGAACCCCAAGAGATAACAGAAGGAGCAAATGCTGCAGTAGTGAATTTACTACCTGGAAATTAAGAATTTTAAGCAAACAATTTAAAAAGTGGTGTTTGGAAAAAAGGAAAACTTTACTGAGAATGTCATGCTAATGTACTTTAGCGAGAAAGCTAAAACGTTTAAATGTTCTACAGTATGGGCTCAATATTCAATGGTAAAATCTTGTATGATAATTCACGACAATATTGATATAAGTAAATAAACTTCATAATGAAAAGTCGCTAGGGAGAAAATGTGACATATTTGCTCCCTAGGGAGGAAATGTTCCACTTCTGTCATGATTTTGATGTCATAGAAACTAGCTTTCACTCGGTTGTGAAAAAACATCATGTTGCATTGTCAAAGTCATTCTATTTTTGTTTATGTGGTTAATGATAGAGGGATTACAGAACAAAAAAAAATCATAACAATGTCTTAGTTTTAACAGGTCGTATTGATACGATCTTTTGTTTTTTTTATTATGTTCAAGTCTTTTAGTCACTAGTTTTTGTCACTTAATGTAAGTTTAAAAATTACAGTGTTTGGAAACTGTTTTAGAGCAACAATTAGTAAAACTACGTTTTTTAAAACACAAATAAATGTCCAGGGTGTCTTAGAAAAGGTGTCCGACAGCAAACATATTCTCAGAAAACCCTTATAAAAGAAATTTTATTTCAATGAGGAAATCTTATTAAAACTTGAACCTTTACATTTTTCTTTAATAACATTTTTGAATCCCTTGAATAGTGGTTTTAGGTGTTAATTTTCCATTTTATTTATTACGTTTTTTCATTTTGGCGTTGATAAGTTTTGTTCTCAGGAATTTAACGTGTATTGTATTTCTCCATGGAAATTTTTAAAACCCTTAACATGGGGTGTTTTATTTTCCCGGCGGTTGTCAAACATTTATTTTTTGTACTTTTTAAAAAATTTGTGGATTAAATCCAGTGGAAATGGTTTTTCTAGATTTTATTGCACTAACAACAAAGGAATTTTTTTTTTAACTTTTTAATTAGGGGTTTAGTACATTCCATTTGTGTGTGCCTTTTTTAAAAAATTTTGCTGGAGTTGCCAGTTTTGCAGAAAAGACAATGGTTACTTAAATGGCCGGCCCATATAAAAAAAGATTTTTTTTCTTAAAAATGTTTTTAAGGTTTTTCATGCCAAGTTTTGTTTGGTCTATTGTTTTTTACCATTTGGTGAATTGTAATTTAGGTACAAAATTTACTATACTCCATGAAAATATATTTATTGCCCAAAACACCGAGTTTTTATTTTATTTTTGGTTATTTTTTAAACCACTTTAATTTTACTTAATTGGAACAAATACATTTTTTTTTTTTTTTTTTTTTTTTTTTTTAATTTAAACAATTGTCAAAAAAATTTGTTTTTTTTGGAAAAAAAAAATAAACTAACCAATTTCCGGGCCCCCAAATGCCTCCGTTGACATCTATGCATTCTTGAAGTCGAGCTTGAAAGTTTTGCACAACCCTTTACAGCACATCGACATGTATTGCTGCAATCTCGTCACCAATCCGTTGTTTGAGGGCTTGGATTGTCCTGGGTGGATCAATTCCAAATACTTTTGTTTTTAGGAATCCCCACAAAAATTGAAATTCTTGCACTGTGGCTTGTTGCCCCGTCCTGTTGAAAAAGTGTGTTTTCATTCACTGGAAAGCGGTCATGTTGTGATGTGAGGAAGTTCATAATCATTGCAACGTATCGGTCAGAATTAATGGTAATGGCATTTTCAGCCTCATCGTCAAAAAAATATGGACCGATAATTCCATTTGCCGAAACCGCATATCGTACTGTCACTTTTCGAGCATGAAGAGATGTTTCATGAAGCAAGCGAGGGTTTTCCTCCGCCCATTATCTGAAATTTTGTTTATTAACGAAACCGGAGAGGTGAAAGTCTGGAAGCATAACCTCACAAAACCGGATACGCTGTTAATCACTCGGATTAAGAGATTGAACAACCTGTATTTTGTAAGAGTGATATCGAAAATCTTGATGGAGAATCCTTCTCATCGATGTGTCACTTATTCGAAGGCGTACAGCGTGACGGATAGCTGATCGGCGTGGACTTCTTAACATTGCTTATCGAACACGTTCGATTTCGATATTTTCAGGGGTTCGAACTGTTTTGGCAGTACCACCTCTTTTTTTAGATGTCGATCCAATTTGCTCAAGGTTGTTTACCCACTTTTCCATCGCGTTATCTGACGGAACAGGTTCGTTGCGCGGTATGTTCAAATGCCGTCGAAAGTCACGACGCGTTTACACTAAACTATCGCCTTTTTTATTCTTAACTCTGTAACCGCGATGTCACCTGTCCAACGCTCCATTGTAAACTAAATGGTAAACCACGCGGTTCCTGGCAGGACTGCGACTTTCCTCCCCACCACTTCGTCGCGCACTGCAAACCCCACCTCAAATCTTTTTGTTTCACACTGGCTATCCTTGTATTATACAGGATAATATCTAGTAAATGATTAGATTTGGATAGTGAGACATGTAAGAGGGTACTCCAGTGAGAGCACTATCTAGATGCGCTTAGCATAACTATTTTGACTGACTGTAACAATAAACGACTTAACTTAAAGACTGAAACTAATTAAATCTATTTAGCAGATCAAGTGGGTCGTGCCTGTTTAGTCTTTTAACATATGGTCTGTCTAGGAGGTTTGTTGCAAGTTCATTGATATGTGCGCTGAGTTTATCACCGTGTTTTGTTCATTAGCATTATCCGACCAGAATTACCGTTTCATCGTAAATACAACATTTGAATAAAATCCACGACCTCACTACGGGCTAGTCGGCCTTTTCATTTATTTACCATGCGATTTTCTAATGCCTTTTGAACCCGTTATTAACAGCAGGCCTATATTTGTGTTTTCATATGTCATACATTTATTTGAACATCTTCATTTTTATAGATATTACAATTTACTGAGAACGATAACTTTAATTGTTATCGAAACGTTTAGATTTATATAAAAGATAAATAAAAAAACTCCATTTAATACCCAAAGTATACCTACGTATTTTAATTATGTGTGATAATCGTGAAATAATGATTATTACAAATTTACAACCGAAAAATGTATAATTTAAATAGTTTTATTCCTACAGTTATTTCGATGTAAGGGCTGGTAATTAAAAGAAAACTTTTTTATATGTTTGACCTATTTATTTCGTATCTAAATTAATACTTCATCAGTAAAGCGACCATTCGTCCCGTATTATACGACACAGTCCCTTTTTTAAACACTCATTTCGTATATGTCATTATTTTAATAAATTACTAACTGTTACGTATTTATAAAGAAATCTTCTTTTGTCCGTTTCATTGTTTAGAAGGCATTAATCAACGTCTACAAAAAAGATAGCGCGACCTTCCGATGAGACAATAGGGTGACATCACAAGCTGTACAATTTACGCGGTTTCTCTTGCATTTTTGTCGACTTAAATAAATAGCTCGCGATCCCGCTTAAGAGGCAATATTAGGTATCAAGTGTGGCGCGAAAAGAATTCCCCGATGGTGTCTTGTACGTATGAATATAAATATACCGGTGCGTGTAAACACGTGTACTGTAAATAGTTCGTTAGTCAAGGTTAAGTGTTAATAATTAATTGTTTTATATAAATAATCGTTATAGTGTACCAAAGACGGTAGAGAATCAGAAAATGACAAAAGATTGTGTACATTTAATAGAGATTTGGGAAATGAATATCCATTTATTCAGGCAGTGATGTAAAGTGCTTAAAATACACACAGTTTTTACTTACACATAGTGGAAAGGCGGATATTGTTCAAAACATATCGACACTTAAGTATCAAAAGGCAAATATTACTGCTTCTAGTAGTAGCAAAGTCGTTTTTTTTTCGTAAGGATACATTTGGAGATGAAGAACAAAAGCTAACTTCAATTGAATGTGCTTGGTCGCTAATAAAAAGTTGCTTGTAGCAAAAATTTGCTTGTGTTAGAACAAAATCTGAAAGTATTTTGTGTAACATTTTACAACAAGAATCATTAAGCTCCATACAAAATGACCTTGGAACGGTCAATTTTGTAACTAACAATCTATACCGATTGTTCAAATCACGGGAGCGTTAAAATGTGTCTCCCAGGTGAAGCTTCAGACATTATATCCGAATATATTATTAAAACGGTTGACAAATACGAATTAACAACAAAGGTAATGCCAACGTGCGCTGACATCGCCAAAATAACTTCTTTCGTAAAGTTCAGCAGTTACTTAAAAGTTGGGGTGAACTGCGCTGCTCATGTCCTTCATAACTGTATTCTAACATTAGCAGACTGCTTGTCTATTGACACAAGCCTTATTTGAAAATCTGTTTGAACATTTATTTGTTTGAATTAAAATTAAAAATTTTTAGTGTTTAATGTTTCCAAGAACGGTTAACTAAAAAGATTTATTAATTAAAAATGTTCAACCGTTACAAGTTACCTTTTCCAAAAAAATGTTAGTTGTTTTAATAGTTTTAAAACCTTTTTTTTTAATTTTTGGTTTCTTAAAAATTTTTCATGTCAAAAAATGTGGGCAAGTAATTAAAATCTTCGATTAAAAGTTTAAATTTATCAATTTAAATAAAATTAATGAACGGAAAATAAGTTAATTAATACTTATGCTATTCTAAAAAAACCTACCTAAAACGTCATATGTTTTATATACTGGTTATATTTATAAATGGAGCAAACAAGATTAACTTTCTTATATTGCCAAATATCCTCTGTTAATGTTAAACTATTTTTCAAAAAAAGTTGATATTCATAATTTCGGAATTTTATAAATTTTAAAAAATACAACCAGTAATAAAAAAATGTATGGTAAATAAATAAAAATAAATAAGAGAATGTTTCATAAAAAAATCTTAACCAACATGATACAAAATTACCAAAAATAATGCCTTTGACTAGTTATAAATTAATGGGTGGTTCAACGATTTCTTAATTCCAAAATTAGGCTTGGTTATTCCATGAACAAAATAATAAAAAAATTGAATTAACCTAAAAAAATGATTGGACCCAAGTTATTTTTAATAATGCCAATAATAAAATTTTCTAAAAATTTTACAAAATGAAAAAAAAAAATTACGATATTTTATTTTTAAAATGGGTTTTAAAATATATTTAAAAAAGCTTAAATTACAAAAATCATTAAAATTAAATACCTTTACAAAATATAAAATTTTTAGGTATTTAAAAATAAGCGTCAAAAAGGTGATTAACTTGGACTTTGGCAAAATAATAAAATGCTTTTATTTTAAACCCCAAACGGAATTTTTTCTAATAAAAATTATAAATTGAATAACCGTTTTGCATTTTTTAAATTTTTAAAAGAAAGGTAAACAGAAAATTAAATGGTACTTAAATTTAATAAAATGAAATCAAAGTAAAAATTCCTAAAAACAAATGTTTTAATTTTTGTATTAGAGTTTTTTCTTCCTCTCAATGGTTTCAAAAATTTGGTGGAAACCCAAAATTTCCTTCAACATAAGGTTATTAAGACTAAAATGGATTAAATATAAATTTAGTTCCGGAAAAATTTGAAAGAATTAATCCAGCTATTGGGAAAATATTTGGAAAAAATTTTAAATGGATAAAACCTTTAAGAAGCCTTAAGAAGATTCACTTAAGTTCACCAAAATCAAATTAATTGTATCTGTTAAAAAATAATTAAAATTTTTCTTAATTTTACTTAAAGCGAAAGTAAATTGGTATTTTTTAAACTAAAATGGGTTGTTACTTTAGGGAAAGGCTTCTAGACAAACAATGTGGACTTTTAAGAGTGAAATCACCATACCAACTATTAAATTTATTTTGTCATATGTTTGGAACCAACTAGGAATTTTTTTTTAAAACTTTAAAAGGCCTTTTGAAGAAAAACAAATTTAAAATTTGCCTTTAATTTTTGAAATTCCAAGACGCCCGAATTTTCAATGGTGATTCAATAAAAAATATATAAATAGTGTCTCCTGATTTTATTAATTATTACTTTTAAAAGAAGTTAAATCAGAATTAAATAGATTTTATTCATTTTTATTTTTTATACTATTTTGGGGGGAAAAATTTCTTAAACAACCCCTTTTCACTTAAATAATTTTGTTCTAATTTAAGAAGTTTATTCCCCCCTTCAATGAGTATTTGGTCCCCTCAGAATCTCGGTTCCATTCCGATTTCCTTTTCACATAAATGGTATTATTAAGGGCAACTAAAATTAGATTTTCTTTTTTTACAAAATATAACCAACATTAAATTCGCCAATAAATTAGTAATAAAATTTTTACATTTACACCTTTCAGCTATTAAGTTTAAAAGTAATTTGTTAAAGATTTTGTTAATTATTAAAACTTTCTCTTTTCGAAGCCAAATTCTTAACTTCTTAATTTTTCATTTGTGAACTAAAATTTAATTGTTTTATCTGTTAAAAAAGTTAAATTTTCTTATGTGCTTACCTTACCATGTATTTTAATTTGTTTGGGTAATTTTTTGTAAAATTTAATTTAAGGATTTTTGGGACACATCGTTCTACATTCTAAGATATACATCAGGAACTTTCATTTAAAACCCTAATCTCAATCCTCTATACTGCTACTTACAGTTAATTGTTAGTCCTTGTATTATTAAAATTCCTAAAAGTTTGAATCTTTTTATTTTCAACCTGGAATTGAAAAGGTAGCAAACCATCAACCAGTAATTTTTGACGTTCAGATGTACCCTTAAGTTTGATTTGTTTTCAGGGAGCAATTAAATGAAATAATATACTTTGGTTTACCTGTAATATTATTAAATTATTAAGTTATCATAAGTTAGCTATATTCAAATAACAACCTTCATTTTGTATGATTTAAAAATCATTTTAGAGGGTTATTGGGATTACTTAAATATTATTGGGGTTTTAATTATATTTTAAAATAGATTAAAAACAATTTACTTACCCTAACTGTTCCTTTTAGTGACAAATTATATTGTGTGGAAATTTACTTTCTTAAGGAACTTTATTATTCAAACGTAAGATATCGCTTTAACTAGGAAGGGGCGTCCTTGGACAGGATCGGTAGACTTTCGGTTAATTAATTACCGGCATTGGGGTTAGTGCAAAATCATTGTAATTTAATTAAGTTTTTAAAACCAAATAGCTTTATTCAATGATTTTCCGCAACTAATTAATTATATTAATTGTTACTATTATTATTTTATTAGGTTATACAAAACAATTAAAACTATTTCTTAAGGTATAACATTAATGATTTGAAAAATGAATAAATAAAAAGCCTTTGAAAACTTAATACTTCTTTGTCGAGGTTTCACCGGAGTCATTTCATATAAAAATTTTTTTTACTGTATAAAACTTAAATGGTAAAAGTTAAAGTTCCTTAAAGAATTCTGTAATTTTGATTTTAGGACGAAGGAATTTTGGGTTTTATTGATTTTGAACTTACCAGGATAATTTTGTCGTTTGAAAGGGTGTGTTGGTTTTAGAACTTTTTTAAGGATTTTTGAAAAAAAACATTTCATTAGTTATAAACATTTCAATTAATTTAATAAATCAACCGTAAAGAATTTTTACATTTCTTTTTTTAAAACTCAATTTTATATTTCTCAAAATGTAAATTAAAAACGCCTGAACTGCAATTAAAGAACAACGGAACGTTTTAATCTTTTGTTAATTTTATTAAAATTCGCAGTTTTAATCCCATTTAAAAAACTAAATTTATTAAAACCGAATTTGTAATAAAACAAATTTAAATTTCATCTGTTTAAAATTTTCAATAACAAAAACACCGTTCGATTAATTTTTTTAAAAACAAATGCCACAAGTTACAAGGCATTTGATTATTTTACCGATGGGTAACTAAGAAAACGCTTTACAAATGGGAATTTCCCTGATCAATAAGGTAAGGTGTTTCAGCGACATGGAAACCCATAAAACCCTTAACATATTGACTTATTTTACTGTATGAGAATTTCACATAATCTTAAAAAAGGCGTTAATTTTACAAATCAACTTTGACTCATTTCAAATTATCTCTTCATAAATTTTCTTAAACATTCCTTTTTAAAATTTGGGGTTATGCTTTAATCTCCATAATGAAGGGTAACGGTATTATTTTAAAATCAAATTGGCTCTAAATGCAAATCCAAATTTCCGCACTAAATTATTTATTTATTTATTTATTATTATTTTATTATATTTTATAAATAATAATTATATTCGTTTGGATATTACTAGTTATGACTCATAATAAAATAAAATAAAGCTTGGGTGGATAGGACTTACTTTTTCTTCACATTCATCGTACCATTTCAATATGAAGGGGAAATGTTTTTCTCTTTTGTTTACACGTTTGAATTGCCGCAAAAAATGATAATTTTCTTGGATGATCGTCTTTAATCAATTAATAAGATTTTACCAACAAGCCAACCATTGACTCTTCATTATAAAATGGCAAGAACCAAAGGATATTCTTCCGGTTACTCTCTTGGTGTGTTTATTTTAGGAGTACCGTTGAAAGGTTATTTTACTGCCAATCCCTCATTTTTAAACATTTAGAATTAGGAAGAAAATTTAAGACTAAATTTCACTGGATTAGCCCTAAAGGTAATTTTGCCAGGATAGCTCATTTGGGCGGTTTCTTACTTAAAACTAAAAGGCACTGTACAATCCAAACCAAAATCGGAAAATTAAAAAGGCCCACCTGAAAACAAACAAAATTCAACAAATTTCTTCAGGAAACCAAACGATAAAAAATCAATTGTACAAATTATCCAAAATAAAGCCGGCACCTAAATCCCATACAATCTTAACTTTAAATTAAAACCGCAAAATGCGTAAAAAACCAAAATTATATTATTTCATAAACTACCAAAAATTATCTCAAATAACCAAAAAAACAACCGAAAAAAATTAATTCTTCGAAAACAGGAAATATTCAAAAAAACAAAGCGTCACAAGCTTGTCCTAAAATTTATTAAATCGATATTTAAAATCAAATCAAATAGGCCTTAACAACAAAAGGCAAATTTTTTACCTTATCAAATCGGCTGGTGCTTCTGCGGATGCTTCCAAAAATACTTAAAAATATTGGCGCTTATAATTGTATAAAGAAACAAATTAAGGCCGATTTAATTTATTACCTTACTATTATCTAACTCGAGTTACAATGAAATTATATCAACCATTAAATACAAATTTCTTAGAAACAACCTTCAAAACTTAATTACGGTTAAAAAAAAAAAAATATTCAACTCTCACTTAAAATTTAAATCGGAATTTCCTTAATTAAAAAAATTTTCAAATTGAATGGCAATTTAATTGTGTACTGCAAGAAAATAATACCAAATTATACATAAAAAAATTTTTATTATTTAATTAAAAATTAATTATTCGTTGGAAATTCATAGTTATAAAAGCATCATAATTTCAAAAAATTAATAAATCTAATGTCTGATATGGTCTTAAGTTTTTATTCAATCCTATAATAATTAATTTTCCAAAATCAATATGAAAACGAAAATGAAAATTTTTAAGGTAATCAGGATAAAACCGCCAGAAAAAAATAAGTTCCTTTACTAAATTTTAATCTTAAAAACTAACTTTTCAAGTATACCATAAAGTAAATTTCAATACACTAACAACGTATTAACCTTAACAATACAAATACAAAAAATCAAGCATCATTTCTTTTGCAAAAACCAAAAAATGGGGAAAAATTACCCAAATTCTTTTCTCCCTTTCTTTGGCGAAATCGGTATTTTGGTCTTATAGCTTACGGAACGTTTGATGCGGATTCTCCATAGACGGCGAATTTTCAATGAAAATATGGGAAAAGAAACCCAAAAGCGTATGTTTGTTTCCACTTGGTTGATATAATTCCAAATTTTTAAACATGTTAATGTTATAGAAAATGAGGATTTATGTACGCAAGTTTATTCATTCATTTCACTATTCTTTACAATCTAAAACTTAAATAGGAACTGAATTTTTAAAAAAGATGCGAAAACGGAACAGAACAACCCAGCACTAAAAAAAAACCGGCTCAGGCCCAAACTTTCTTAAACACATGAAAGAAAAGTAATTTGGTGAACCCATTATTACCGAACAGGAAAGGGACCATAAGGAGTTGATACAACTTCGCAATAATAATTAAAATTTGCATAAGCACCGTAAAAGAAACGTAATTAGTAAAATTCCTAACAGACTGAATAATTTTCATTTCCTACATTGGTTTTTAAAACCCCATTAATTAGAAAAAATTAAATATACCACTCCGCGCATCACAAACCTAAATTGAAAACATCGGGAAATTTTTCCAAGCGCTAAAATTTGTTAAAAATTCGATATTTAATTTTCAAAAAAATAGCCCTTAATTCTATTCCAAAGAACCTTTTTAACCCACTTAAACGAACTTGTTATCTGGTAACTAGAACTTTTCCAAAATATGTTTCAATTAATACTGAAAGTTTTTAATTAAATTTTTTTTTAAAAATCCCAAATTTAACAAATTAAAAGCAGTTTATTGAAATAACATCCCTTATAAAATAATGAATGCCTTTCAAAACATAAAACTTCCTAAATATAATACCAAAATGTTCAATTTTTTTTAGAAATTAAAAAAATTGAAACCTTTAAATTACGTAAAACAAAAGAAAAGTTACAATGAAAAATTTCCCATCCTTAATGTTTATTAATCCCATTAAGAACAAACAAAAGTTGGTATAAGAAATTTTAAAATTGCAATTTTAGGAAATCTTCTAAAATGGGATACATGCAATGTAGGATATAACAAAATAAGGCACTGAAAATATATTTTGAAGGTAAGAGAGGAACTGTCAGAAAAATATGCTGGAACTAGATCTATTGTGAGTCGAGCTATCATTGCTCAAGAAATTGCGGAACGTCATGACAAACAGACCCGTTATACAATTAAATTATACTGCCCTGGAAACAAGTCATTTGTGAAATGCCATTCATGTAACGAAAACAGATTGTAAAAAGTGGACTTCATTTTTATTTTGTTTATTAGGAGTTTTGTTTATTTACACTCGCAATAAATATAAATTAGCATAAAGAACATCTGTATAAATGAATCGTATTAGTCAAAAGTGACCCATCCACGATTCTTGGAGTAGTAGTTGTTCGCACTTCTAGCATTAATGTGATTTTAATCATGTATACGAAAATAGTTATTTATTATTTATAATTAATGTCAGCAGTCTCTTATGGACGTCTATCTATCATAATCGGTTTTCTGTTAATGTACGAGTACATACTCCATGGCAGCCGGGGAGGTACCACCCCCTTACCATGGGCTCCTTAATATTGGGTCTCCGATTTTCTGAGCTCGGTAAGGGCTGCCAGTTACCTTTTCCTTCATCCTTAATCTATTCTCATCCTTATTCTTCCTTCTCGCCTTCACTGTCTTTCTATCGGATTAAAAGTCCCAAATTAAAAGATAAGATGGCTGTGGTTTCTAGGGTAATAAATTCCGGACGTAAAATCCTGCCCCATTCGGATGTCCGGGAGGGCAGGGCCCAAGCGACCACGGTCATCGAAAGTATCAACTTTCTGATTCACTACTGCAACATCCGCGGTATCAGGTCTAATGTTAATGCTATTCACCAACATCTTGAACAATTACAACTTGCAATTTCCTCAATACCACCTTCATTCTAACTTTCGATATAAAGGAGGCGTATGTGCCTACATCAAGGACAGAATTGCTTGCAAGAGGGTTTCTTCCTTAGAAAATAAAAATTTTGACGTGATTTGGTTTAAAGATTCTGGTCCTAATTTTGTGAAATTCTACTGTTGCATTTATAGATCTCCTAATGACAGTAACTTTCAAGACTTCTTCGATTACCTTAGTATGAAAGTTGACTATCTCCTGTCTCAGTTTCCATCTTGCGATATCTCAATTGTAGGCGATTTCAATGTTCATAACTCTAATTGGCTTCAGTTTTCATCTACTACAAATCCTACTGGTCATAGTGCAGAAACATTTGCTATTTCATGTGATCTCACACAAATGATTTCTGAACCCACAAGAATCCCTGATAACCCTAACCATACTCCACATCTTCTAGATCTCTTTCTTACATCAAACCCTCTTGTTTATAAAACTTCCGTTCTTTCGCCTTTAGGTCTTTCCGACCATTGTCTAATAGAAATCATTTCTACTGTACCTAATTCCACTGTTGTTCGCAAAACCGATAGAACCTTGTGCTCGATGGAGTAATTTACGGGATTTCTTTGCAACCTTTCCATGGCGTGAATATTGTTTTAAGTCGTCCTCTTCTTCGGGCATCGCTCTTTCAGTATCTGCAGTCATCCTCATGGGAATGGAGTTATACATTCCCGAAAAACAGTACCGTATAGGTCATTCACGTTTCCCAACCCTGGTTCAATAAGGCTTGTGCTGATGCAATACCTTTAAAAATAAATATTACATTAAATGGAAATCTAATAAATCGGTCGACAGTCATGTAGAATACGTTGGTGCTAGAAATATCTGCAAAAAGTGACATCACTAAAACTAAAAAGTTGTTCGAACAACTAAAATGCGATAAACTAGCTACATCTCCTTTAGGCAGTCGTAAATTTTGGTCTTTAGCTAAAGCCATTACTAAAAACTTCGGAACATCTTCAAGCCAATGTTTTTGTGGATTTGTTTGCATCAAACTCGTGTCTCAATGATTCTGGAAAAGATGTGCCCCTAGTCAATTCTTCTTCATACGTTATGAAACCAATTCATTTTCGGTACAAGCTCTTGGAATCGATCATTAGTAGGCTTTATCTCAATAAGGCGGCTGGCCCAGACGGTATCCCTGCTATTGTCTTAAAGTAATGTTCCCCCGAATTAGTACCAGTCCTATCTAAGCTCTATACCTTTCATCATGGAAGTTAGCAAATGTTCAACCTATTCCCAAAAAAAGGCGATAAGACCGATCCCTCAAACTACCGACCAATTGCCATCACTTCCATTTTGTCTAAAATCATGGAAAAAGCCATCAATCGAATTGAAACTAACAAACTCCTTAGTGATCACCAATATGGGTTTAGGCAAAGTCGTTCCAACAGGTGAACTTCTTTCATATGTGACCCAAGTTTGGAACAATACAGTAGAGCAGTCCGGTAAAACAGTTGTAGTCGCTTTAGATATCTCAAAGGCATTTGAACAAGTTTGGCATAATTGTTTACTTGCCAAACTCACCTCGTTTGGGTTAAATGATACACTCTGTTGATGGCTTTTTTCAAAAGAAGTTAGCATTAACGCGAGCGTACCACAGGGATCCGTTATAGCGCCTACACTTTTTCTGCTGTACATAAATGACCTTATTTCTTCAACAACTAACCCCATCCATTGCTTTGCTGACGATAGCATTCTTCACTGTAGTTCTTCTCAGTCTACTCATAGTAATAATCCACCTTCTACGTTAAAGCTGAAATGGCAAATTCAATCAACAAAGACATTCAACGTATTCTCGAATGCGGAAGCAATAATCTAGTTAAATTTAATGCTAACAAAACTCAGTGTTGCCTTGTCCGCCAAAAAGATCGATCATTTCCTGTTGTAAGTATGAATGGCTCAGTTCTTAAGTTTTCAGACTCTATTACTCTGTTGGGTATGACTGTATCTTCAAATCTGTCATGGGTTGACCATCTTCTGTCAGCTACCAAAACAGCTGCTCGTAAAATAGGCTTTTTGTACAGATCTAAGCAGTACTTTACCTCTCGACAACTCCTTCTGCTGTATAAGGCCCAAATTCGGCCTCATCTGGAATATAACTCTTACCTCTGGGTTAGTGCTCCCAATACGCTCTCGATATCGTTGATCGTATTCAAAAGAGAGCGATTAGGCTTATAAATGACCCGTCCTTAACTTCTCACATACAGTCCCTTGAGCATAGAAGGATGGTTTCAGTTCTTTCTTTGTATTATCGTTATTACAACGGCTATTGTGCTGCTGAATTATATTCTTTGATACCATCTCGGCTATCTTTGCGAGAAACACTCGGTTCGCTCATTCACATCATCAGTATGCAGTACAAATCTCCACTTGTCGTACCAAACGGGCGCAATCCACATTTTTACACGGCTTCTAAACTCTGGAATGATCTCCTAGTTCCTGCTTTCCTCTCACTTATGATATGAGAAAATTTAAGGTAGCTGTTCATAGGCATCTATTGGCAATTCATTATCCCTCTATCCATCCTCATAAGTGTTCCTGAGTGCTTTAGCACGATAGGCCAAATTTAGCCTTTCAGGTCCACAATCATAAAAAAACATACTATACGAAATTTCCAAGAACCGCTAAAAATGTTGTTTACAAAACTATACCCGATGATATTCATGATTTACGAAGAAAAATAATTACGACGCTAAGACTCATATTCCGAAAAAGAGACATTTTAAGAGCAACACAAAATTTAAGGAGACGCATGAACCTATGTTTAGAGGTCGATGGTGAACCCTTCGAACATCAGTTATAATGCTTCTTTCAGTTATGTTCATTATACATGCATAGGTTAGTTTTTATGTATTATTATTAGGATTAACTATTTAACTATCCAGAATGAGGGTAGACAAACTAGGAGACAGTGGTGCGGGAATGAAATACACAGATGCGTACATGACAAGGATGGCTGCAAAAAATGAGACTGAGACAAATCGATTGTATGAGATGTACAGATTAAGAAACAAAGAAGCGAAGGATGTAGTGAGAATAAGTAAAGAGGTAGTGATGGCTGTGGAAGGAAAGAAAATGCAGAATTATTTGAGGAAAACAAAAAATTCTTCTGGAAATGGGCCAAAAATACAAAACGTGGCCAAAGCAGAACGCTGCAGGGGTGATGAATACGAGCAACGAAATTGCATGGGGCGATTGTGAAGTGAGGAAATGCTGGCAAGAATACTTCGGAAAGCTGTGCCAGTAGTGAGAAAAGTAAGACTGCAGGGTTAAACAAGGAGAATGTAGAAGGAATGGTTAATGAAACTGACAAAGATATTGGGATAAATAATGCAGAGAATAAGGTAGGAAGGTTGAAAAACGGTAGAGGAGCAGTCGTAGATGAAATCACTGGTAAAATACTAAAGTATGGAGGTCCAAAACTTACACGAAAATTGTGTGAATTATTCAATGTATGTGTAAGTGTGGAAAAGTGTCGAGCGATTGGAAGAGCGCGATCATTGTACCACTGCATAAGGGTAAGGGCAACAAGGGTGATTGCAAGAACTGCAGAAGAATAAGTTTGCTCAGTGTACCTGGTAAAGTATTTTCAAGAATACTTATTGGTAAGAGTACGAGAAACTACACAAACTAAGATTTGGGATGTGTAGGGTGACTTCATTCCAGGGATAGGTTGTGTTTATCAGATGGTTGTTCTCCAACAGGTGATCGAAAGGTGTTTAAATGTAACAAGGAAGCTGTACTGTGCGTTTATAGATCTGGAGAAAGCATACGACAGAGTGAATAGGAAAAAGCTGTGGGAAATATTAAATCAATATGGCGTAAATAAAGGTCTAATAAACGGTTGCCGGGCATGTGTTAGGGCGAGAGGAAATGTGAGTGAATACTTTAATATTGAGCAAGGAGTGCGACCAGGCTGTGTGATGTCACCGTGGTTGTTCAATGTATACATGGATAAATGTGTTAGTAAATCATGTTCCGATACAAATGTTGTAATGGTTGGTGACGTAAATGTACGAGTTCTGGTGTATGCAGATTACACAGTCTTATTAAGTTGTAACAACCCTTTTTCGTGTTGTACTAAATTATACTTTAATTTTAGATCTTTCATTCATTTAGTAGTAAATATAAGAAAAAGTTTTTAAGTTTTGCATTATAGGATTGAGGTAGGCAACTTAATTTGCATATCTTAATAGTACACATCTTTTAAGTGAATATATTTCAAAGATTTATATTTCCTTTCCTTAAAATGGTATTCTGATAATTTAAAGCCGCGCAACGTAATAATTAATTCTTTTGCGCAAATGCTTGATGATGATTTGTTCTGGAGGCCTCTATTTTTGCACTTCCTGCAGAATGTTGTAGGGAAGCATTGTTTTGGGTTATCCTAAAATTTTTGTAATAGTGCCATCAGTTTTGGTGGTAAGTTACGGATGGTACAATCGATGGCGAGATTGGACGAAGCAAATATATGTGTGAGGTTAGAGGTAAGGCCGGGCGTGGTAGGCCGCGTGAAAACTTGGCTGAATGTAGTACAATGTATGATAAAAGAAAGATAAGGAGTTTTAAAAATAAATGGACATGTCAGAGACAATGTATGAATCTTGCCGAACCTAGCTAGGTATACAGAGATAGGAAAGCATGGAACAATATTGTGAATGGAAAATAAATAAGAGGCCTATCCTGCAAGGGAATGGCGTGAAGGTTATGTTATTTTTAAATACTTTAAATTTAATCAAAATGTTTTTGCCTGAAGTTGTGTTTATTAGAAAATAGTTTTCAGCAGGTTGTTGAGAATTTTTCCATGAAGCATAATACATTTTAAACAATAAATAATACATTTTTAAATTTAATCAAAATGTGTTTTTTAAACAAAGGAATGCATGTTCTTTGCAAAGCACTCTTCGCAAAAACGGTTTTTTCCATATCTTGAGGGAACCTTGAAGTTGAATCATACCATATGATATATCATTGTAATCAACAAAAAAAAGCCTTATTCAAAAATGTAAAATCCAATATGGCTGTCATAAGAAATTACAAACTTAACCACTATAACTTCTAGATCTAGGTACCTTGAAATTTTCGGTAACATATTTGGATTTCTCGTAAAAAAGTGCCTTAATAATGTTTCAGTTTAAAACGTCCTATTGCAGTTTTGGTTTAAAAAGGAACACCGAAAATTGAAAATTTCGTCTCGGCACTCTGAAAATATCCGAAATTTCGTAACAACATACTATTGAGCACCAAAATGCGCAACTTTCCCCTAATTTAACCGACATTGTATCTCTTCAAATAACTGAGATCCCTATGTTGGAGCTCGAAAAACGGTGTATATGAAATTTCCGTGAACCGCTAAAGAAAGTAACTAGAGTAATTACGACATTAGTTGCTTGTGAAATTATATATTTTGAAAAGTATAATAGTGATTTCTCCCTTTGTAATAATTCGGTAATGCAAAAATGATTAATAGAGGAAGGATATAATGTGATTTCAATTATGTAATTAGAATATAATTAGTAGGTATATTTAACTCCTAATAAATGATAGAGAAATAGAATCCTGATTTATTGACCACAACACTAATAAAATATCACAGATCAATTAATTTAATTTTTTTCTGTATGTATGTAGGTATATTTTTTCAATGGCTTATTTCGCATAAGTACATAAACTAATATTCGAAATCGCATTAAATATACGTTTGTTTAAATTAATGATTTCTACATGTAAAAATAAGTAAACCATTTAAAGTTTTTTTCCATTGCACTAAACCTTTATATTAAAATTAGATATAATAAACAAGAAAATAATAACATAAAACACATAAATTATAATTTAATTTATAATAATTCAATGTGATTGTCAGCTTCTTGATGCATTATGTAATTCTTTTGATAAAAGAACGTCGTACATTTTCCAATATGCTTGGAGTGATGGTTAACAGTTCTAAATAGATGTCTATTTTCCGTGTTATAATAATGGAAGTTACGACAATTAACTAATTCATTACTATGAAAAGTTGATTCGTTCATAAACTTTGTCAAGAGGGGCGTTTGTCATACAATAACTTACCTAATTTAACCCTATGCACATACCACAATCAATAATAGTTATTTTATCACTAAGCCTGAAACCATAGTTTTGCGAGTATGAGAGTATAATTGCGGGCCTAGACTTGCAAATGTGAATACTCGCAAAAATAGTTTCTGGACGTATGATACACAATTTTTTTGAACCGAGAACAGATTTTTAATTGTGTTGGCAACACTGTCACATCAACGTGTGACCATCAAACGAAAATTTTAACGTTTTACTGGCCTACATCTGGGGCAATGGGTTTGTGGACGATTTTGAGAATTTAAGTTACTATTTCCGCGGAAGCACAAAAATATCATAGCCAGTGGCGTAACATGAACAAATTCTCCTTAGCAACCAAAATGTTTCCATTACATAAGACTTATATTAAATACCAAGCAATAACGTTTTGTTATAAATGGCGAAAGCTCTAATTACGTTAAAAAATCTACCAAAAGTGTTACCAAACTATAGTATGTCGTAAATCAAAACAATTTCATAAGACTTCTTTTATTATGAATGGCGTTCCTCAGCAGACGTTAATGCCACCGCTTTTATAAACTCTGAGCACCACTGTTTCCAGAAAATGATAACCATGGTCTACCTATCACTGAACGTTTCTTTGGAACTGTGAGGTCTCTGCGGAAACCTGATCTGTATGCTTTATGTTATTCTCCCTGTTCGGGATAGTCTCCAAGTTCAGCTCCGTATACGATTAGTTCCAAAACAGACCGCATTTTTGAAACCAAAGTTCACAATTTTTTTGTAACATAAGTATTCTGTACGTACAGTATCCGCAAAATCCGCAGATATTTTGCCAATGGTAAACATTCGTTTCTCTCCAACGACTTGAGACCGATTTCTTGTCCTTGCGCACAATCTTGATAAACCATCTTTAAGATTCGTACAGTATTCGTTAGCAACACGATCACAATGTTTGCGCCGTAGGCGCGGCTTATTTTAGCATGAATTCTTGCAACGTTATTGCGTTTTACATGTGGAAAGCGAATGTTGGGGTCGACAGTGACATATTACGACGGTGTGCTGCGAGGATCCACCTTGGTTGTTCATTTAGCTACTGAAGTTGAAAAAAGTACTTCTCGTATAAAGAAGTTTTAGCATTTTATTGTCAAAAAACTCGTTAGAGAAGTCAGTTTCATTATGTGAGTGCTTGGGTTAATAATAGTACCTCAAGAATAAAAATTATGGTTTGAATAACTACTTAGGATAGTACGGATTTATGATGATGAGGATAATGGAACTTCAAAGATTAACTGTAGGAATCCATAATGTAAGGATTCGCTTCCAAATTTTACTAACGTTACCCAGTTTGTATTTTATTTTTTAATACTTGTTGAATTAAGGGACGGTCTTTCATCTCCTATTAAATTTCGTTTCCAAAGATATTCGGAGAATAAATTTATTAGGAGATAGAGATGGAATACAATTATACACAACTTCTGTGCTACATTTAATGTGCGGTTTCAAACTAGTTGCTTATCGCTTTGTACAGGAAGAAGGTCGAATAAATGCTTAACCAGCAGAGAATTGTATCAGTATAACTAAATTAGCAGTCACTCCACCCATAATCTAGAAAAAAATAGTTTTAATTTGATACTATACCTACATGTACAATTTTTTTATATCTTACGGAAAATATTAATGAATAATTTATCTCGAACAAACCACTAGCGTTGAATTCTACTCTTTTGTGGGCAATTTGTAATGTAAACATAGCGATTTGGTCTTTTACCATATTGTCATCTGTATCAATTTTGTGTATAATTGTGCCAGATTTGTTGCTCTAAAATTAAAATAATTATAAAATTATCATCGTAATAATTTTATTAAACATCCGGTTTGAACTTATTAGAACTAATAAAGCTAGTGTTTGGTTAAATTGTATCAGTAGTCTCATCAACAAGATAATATGAAAAAATGAGCATAACATCGACCTGACCCTAACAATTGTAAATATATAGTTTGTATATTTTTTACACATATGATTTCACTAATTGGACCCGCCAAGTCTTTCACTTATATCTTGGCCCAATTCAACTTCATACCAACATAAATTCAACTCAGCAATGAAACGAAAATGGAGAAATGAAGATTTGTGGGTTTAGCTTTATACAAGAGTATAAAGAACTATTGTACTTAAATTGGTATGTATAGGTTTTCATTACGAAAATAAAATGTTGTGCGCCTTTCATCTAGGAATTTCGCTTAATAAAAATCACTACCGTTACCTGATTTTATACTTGAGTTGACAATTTAAACACGTAGTGAGATTTAAGTGTAAAACCACTGATGACCTTAACTACATAACACATTTGTACGTACTCTCGTCACCTCGATAATTGGTGAATCGTCGCCTGACAGAAAAACCAAAGTAGTCATTTTACTGATATCATATCATGTACTGATAATATGAATGGTGGAAATTTGATAACTTAAAGGCTTACTAATATAAATAGGACATACAACCTTATAGTCTTTCTAGAAAAGTACATTTATATCAGTGAGGTATGTAAAATATGGGCTGATACTTTTAGATTTGTTATGACATACAATTCCGACAAAATTTGAAAATATAGGGCGCGTACAAATGGCAGTAGCGGTTCCATAATTTACAAGTGCTCGATATGTGTTCCACGAGTGACTTTACACACATCAATTCTATCATCCATTCTAGCAAACCCCCGTTAATTTGACCAAAGGCTTTGATGGTTCGGTCCTGCATTTCGAGTAAATCAGCCAGTAATGGTAGCGTATCCCTATACAAAGAAGTCGTAAGGGGAGAATTCGGGAGAACGCGGAGGCCATGGCATGAGTGCATGATCTCCATTCCCTGTTTAGCCGATCCATCGGCCTCAAAGTGTGGTGTTCAGGAATTCACGAAGAGAAATATGGAATTAAGGTGGAACACCATCCTGCTGGAAAGTGAAGTGCTCACTATCGATCTCCAACTGTGGCATAATTAACACTCCAACATACATTAGACACATAAGATGTTTTCTGTAATCGATTTGCCATGAAAAGAGGATGAACTGTACGCTTTAAAGGACCACGCACTTATCTTATGCAAACGAGAGCATCGTCAAATTGTCTGAATTTTTGATATGTAATAGTACTTGATGTTCTGATCAAAAGTCTTCATGGGCCCAATTCTATCTTATCGCTAGTTTTCGATATACAGGGCGTTGAAGTTCAAGATCCCGAAATTTTTAACATGCGTACCACAAAAGCCCCTTTTAAATATTTTTGAAAGTTTTTGGCTGATATATGTAGCCAAAATACACTCTTAATGATCAAAATGAAAATATGGATAGTTACAGGGCGATTCAAGCTGTCACAGACAGATCAAGCACGTATTTTTACATCGCAAATATAGCGTAAAATAACATTAAAAAAAAAGTTCCGTCAAAGTTTCTGAATATTTGATATAGTGTACATCTCGATGTCCTCGTTCAAAATTCCTGATGGTAAAATTATATCCTATGGCTACTTTTTGAGACATTACACATTTAGGCTATAAAATACTAATTTTTATAGTAACAAAAATAACTACAAAGTAAGGGAAATGTTATAAATTATTTATTTTCACATATTACGTTAGATTATGGTACTTTTTTATTGTTTAGAGGTAGACTAAAAGAGTCACACCTATAGGGTTATCCCACTTGTAAGATGACCAAATCCACAAATCCAAAACAGATGCTAAATAATAGAAACTAGATATTACCTACTTATTTTATAATTAAAAAAGTCTTACGCTTCAATATGGGTTATTAATTGGGTTTTACATATAATACAGGACCATTCAACACTCCATTACAAAAAAGGTTTAAAGTTTGAAGATAAATTCAAAAATCAGATTATGCACTTGTAGTTACCTATATGGTAGATGCAACTGTTCACTTGATCGGATTAAAGGTAATTTGAGTTGTGACATATTTGAGTTTTTTTTATTGAACCTATAATGTAGATGTAGGTAAGGTAGAGCCTTAGGCGCATTCTATAAGTGGTAAGCGTTGTAGGATTATTCCACTGATATTATTGTAAAATGATCACATGTTTGTGGTAATTTTTGAAAATCGTAGATGCTTTATAAGGACACATTTGATGATAATAATAAGCATAAATTAAACAATGAAGATAAAGTCCAAATAAATCTGAAATATCTAGATGAACATAAATATTAGAGAATCGACAAATATTTGCTCTGCTCTCTGTTGATATTTTTCTTACATTATATCTTGCTCCTTACGAAGTCTGGGACAATTCTGTTTATTTTTAATGTATCTGAGGTTCTCTACAATTGCATGATAATAATTGAAATATGATTCTCTCGTGATTCTCTATTAGTTTCTATGTTAAAAAAATGTTATTTAAACCCATCGAAAGTCGCTCTTAAAAGTTTCAATCACAAACATAACGTTATATATATATATATATATATATATATATATATATTATAATTTCGCAGTATATGTAGTTATTAATGTGAACAATAGGCAACGCCAAAATCAAAACAAAAAAATCTAACGATTACTCATTTTATGTTTGTTTTTGTGTTTTTTTGTATTTGGGCCGAAATCTAAATAGAAACGGAAATGTCAGGCAACTCTATGCGCATCAACTACTTTTTTTTGCTAATAGTATCCCTGAACAGGCTAACATTTGCCTCACTTGCTAAAGCACTCAGGAACACTGGGAGAAGGTGAGGGATATTGTAAGGCTGCCGAGAAATGTTTATGAATGGCTACCTTAAATTTGCTTAAATCAAAGTTCGTAGGAAAACAGGAACTGGGTAGTGCATTCCACAATTTAGTCGCTGTGTGGAAAAATGTAGTTTGCGCCCGTTTAATATGACAAGATGGAATCTTGAGTGCTTAATTATGGTGAGAATGGGAAACCGAATGTTCCTAGTGAAAATGGCCTGCGAAGGTATTAAGGAATGTATTGCCATTGTAACAGCGATAGAAGAAAGAAAGAACTGAAACTATTCTTTTATGCTCAAGAGACTGTAGATCAGAAGTTAGAGACGGGTCATTTATAAGTCTTATAGCTTTTTTTTTTGATGCGGTTTACCATATCAAGGGCGTATTGGGGAGTACTGACCCAGAGGTAGGAATTGTACTCCAGATGAGGTCGAATTTGAGCCTTATACAGTAAAAGGAGTTGTTGCGATGTGAAGTACTGTTTAGATCTGTATAGAAAGCCCAGTTTACGGGCAGCTGTTTTGCTGGCTGACAAAAGGTGATCAACCCACGAATGGTTCAACCCATGAAATGGGTGTATTTCTTTTAAAAGTAACTTTAAAGTACATACAGTAAAAGATTAGCTCAAGAGGGACGTGAACCCACGATCTCTACTTTGCTAGAGCCCATGAAAGGTTCGATGGTACGGACATCCCTAACATAGAAGTAGAGTTTGAAAACTTGAGATCTAAGCCATTCATATTTACAGCAGGTAATGATCGGTCTTTCTTGGCGGGCACAAGGCAATACTGGGTTTTGTCGGCATTGAACCTGAGTAGATTATTCGTTCCCCATTCAAGGATACGTTCAAAGTCACTGTTGATTTAGGGCTGCCATTTTCACTTCAATGTTCTGACTAGACTTATTGTTGTGGGAAAATGGAGAAGAACATCAGTGTAGAGTGCTGTCGTCTGCAAAGCAATGGATCGGATTAGTTGTTGAGGAAATGAGGTCATTTATGTATAGCAGGAGTGGGAGCTATCACTGGTCCTTGAGGTACGTTCGCGTTAATAGTAGTCTCTTCGGAAAAGAAACCATCGACGACAATATGTATACGTCTTTTGCCAAGAAGTACTAATGGTTATTAGCACTATCCGTCAATAAAATTTTAAATACTAATAAGTTGTGACTATCCCTCGAGAAGGGTAATTGGTGCGTTTCCTGCATAAGACTATTTTGAGGTGATACCGTAATTTTTTTTGAATGATTGTAGTACTGAACAGGCTAAGTTCGACCTAGTATTCTAAAGCACTCAAGAACACTTAGGGGGATGGATAGGGGGATATTAAATAACCAAGACATTCCATGAACGTCTACCTTAAATTTTTGTATACCATCAGTAGAGGAAAACAGGAAGTAGGGAGATTATTCCAGAGTTTTGTAGCCGTGTAGAGGAATGTGGATTGCGCCCGTTTGCTACGACAAGTTCAGATTTGTACTGCATGTTGATGATGTGAATTAGCGAATCCAGTATTTCTAGCAAATGTGTCCCGAGATGGTATCAAAGAATGTAATTTAACAGCGCAATAGCCATTGTAATACCGATAATACAAAGAAAAAACTGAAACGATTCTGGTGTGCTCAAGGGGTATGTCAGAAGTTAATGCCGAGTCACTTATAAGCCTAATCCGATCAACGATGTCGAGTATGTATTGGGGAGCAACAAGCCAGAGGTGATAATTATTTCTAGATGTCGAGTTTGGGCCTTATACAGCAGAAAGAGTTGTCTGGAGGTAAAATACTGCTTAGATCTGTACAAAAACGACTATTTTACGAGCTGCTGTTTTGGGTGGCTGACAGAAGATAGCCAACTCATGATAGATTTGAAGATACAGTCATTCTCAACATAGAGTCTGAAAACTTAAGATTTTTTTTGCCGACAATACAGCACTGAGTTGTATTAGCATTAAATTTAAGTAGATTATTACTTCCCCATTCAAGGATACGTTGACTGTCTGTTGATTGAAATTGCCATTTCAGCTTTACGGTCTTGATTTGAGATAGAAGGTGATTTACCATTATGAGTAGACTGCGACTAACTATAATGAACAGTACTGTTTTCAGCAAAGCAATGGACCGGGTTAGTCGTTGAAGAAATAAGATCATTTATGTATAGCAGAAAAAGTTTAGGCGCTATAACTAATCCCTATGGGATGCCCTCGGTAATGCCAACTCCTTTTGAAAAGAAGCCATCAACTACGATACGTATTGGTATTTTGTCAAGGAAACTAGAAACCCAATGGATGAGCGTATGATTTAATCCAAACGAGGTGAGTTTGGTAAGTAAACACTTATGCCAAACTTGGTTAAAAGCTTTTGAGATATCTAAAGGCGACTACAACTGTGATTTTGTGAGCCGTTGCTGAATATGTTATCAAAGTATAAACCATACAGGTAGAGCACCTGTCAGTCGAAAGTTTTGGAACACTTACGGATGGTGTTTGCAAATATCACTAAGAAGTGTACGGGTAGAGCTAGTTAAACATCCCTAAATCCACCGTGCCCAAGATTCTGCGTACTTATCTGTAGTTTCGACCCTACAAACTGCAGTTTGTGCATAAATTAAAACTTGGTAACCATGCATTACGATTGGTTTTGTGTGAGCATTTAATGGCATTATGATGATAATGAAAATCTATCAGCAAAATTAATTTTTAGTGCTGGGGCAACATTCCACGTTAGTAGAAAATGGACAGGGGCAATGGTAGGATTTGGTTTGTGAGAACCCACATGCCATTTTGAAGTTGAACGAAACGTCCCTAAAGTTATTGTGTTTTGTGCCATACGAATACTCAGGTTTATGGCTCACTTTTCTTTCGAGAGCTTGTGCGGGTCTAACTTATTTTGACGTCCTGATTGATTGGTTATTTTTGCAATTGGAAGAAAAAGGTAATGAATCCCTTTTCAACAAGATGGGACACCTCCTAATTCGCATTTCAATGTGTAGGACCATCTGAATAAGGCGAAGATAATATGGCAAATGGCCGCCAAAGTCGCTTGACAACGGGATGTGACTTTTTTCTAGGATACATGAAAATCGTCTCTCTGTATCTCCATTACTTCAAAATCTGCAAGAATTGCGACTTCGTACCATTGCTGCTATCCAATAGGTTTCACTAATTAAGTGTGAGCACGTGTAGCGCGAGTGGGAATATCGCTCTGAAGTTTACAGCATCACTCGCGGTAGCTACATTCAGCGTCCGTGAGGTATAGTAAACAATATTTGAGTTTCTCTTTGAAATGTCACCAGTCTCATTTAAATATGATTATTCTTAGTGACATTATAGAAGTTTAAAGCATGGGAGAGTGTGTGCACATGGTGTATATTCGGATTCATCACATGTAGTTGAAATGGATGTAATAAAAACAACTTTGGAATAACCTAAAAAACAATGGTATTTAAAATCTGTCAATGCTATCTTATTCAATGTTAAAAGTATCCAAAGAACATGTATAAGTTTGAAAATAATGAGGATATAGTATATATTTTTTTCTGAAACAACCTTAGAAACAATTACTTTCATCGCTAAAAACGGCGAGGAAAATCAGATTTTCTTTTCTAGTGAGGAATGTTGCCGCCTTAATTATGACGTTTAAAATTGGAACATACCCGTATCAATTTCTTTATTCCGCGCCGTATAGGTGTTTCAACGGTCCTACCATTGCCCGATTCTGTGTATTTACACACCTAACCTCCAAAAGTGACAAGTTAGTTCTTTTAGTTAATTTCTACATCCTAAATATTAATTTAACATTTTTATACTAAAAAACCAACAAACCATTAAACAAGCAGAAACTAACCTAAAAAATGAATAATATAGTTACCAAGTCTACATTACTTACTACATACATGACAAGTTATATAACGAACTTAATTACTGCATTACGATAACTTTATAATTTTGATTGTAGTTTCGGAAAAAGCTTGTGTAAAAATCGAGAAGGACGTGATTCTTAACTCTCGTTAAATTCACACACGAGCGTAGCGAGTTGAAAAACACAACTTTCTTCTCTTGTTGTACAAATAACCATTTAAGCTTGCGCATGTCGGATTCTGTATTCTTGAGTGAAACTTGATCCTCTATTGGATACGGATTTAATCTTACAAACGTTGTCTATAGACAGAAACACAGTGTGGGTACTACCAAAAATGTAATAATACAGTATATGGCCTTATTGTATTTTTGACTTTCATCAACACTTGTGAATAATAACTATTTCTTAATGTAATTTCCTATGCAATATAAGTGTTATGTCTGTTAGGGACCAGTTTCACTCAAGCATACATACTCTGACATGCTGAAGTCTAAAAAATTTTGACTAGAATGATATTTCTAAAAATGTTGAAAATCAGAATTTTTGTTGATTAAATGAAAACTGAAGGCAAATATTGTGTAAAGTAACTTTTTGTTAATTTGTCTTTTAAATATGATTTTTTTCTGTAAAATGTTTATATATACGGTGTCCACCTATACTTTCCCCTATTTTAGCTGCTAAACGGTTCAGGATAGAAATATGCGGTTTTCACTGAAATGTTTCCATTTAGTACAAGTTTTGTTTGAATTGATTAAATTTTTTCAATCGATGTCGATATGTCACAACGAAAATGGCGGATTTTACACAATTTCTTTGTTGACTTTTCTAATGGAACACCCAGTATATTTTTTTGTAAAACCGATCTTCACTTATTTAGCGATGTTTTTCAAAATCGGTACAAAAAAGACTGAGTAATTCATCTTTAAAATGAGAGATGTGAAGTAAAAATCGCATAAGAGAACATAAATTTAATTTTACACAAAACAATACACACACCAAAAAGTACGAGTGCAATAGTTCATTAAATTTTCAAATTGTCGTCCTTCCTGATGAATACAGTTGTTCCAACGTAGATATAAACTTGAAAAAGCCTTGTGCAGCATGTCTTCGGTAATGTTATTACATGTCTGACGAATATTATTCCTTAATTCTTCTTGTTGTGGAGTATTATAAGCTAGAGATTTTACATATACCCATACAAAGAAAATTGGGAATTGTTAAGTCAGGTCAATTAGGAGCCCATTCTGCTGGACCACTTCTACCAATCCAGTTATCACCAAATTTATTGGAAACGGAGTTTCTAGCAATTAAGGGAAAATGAGCGGGTGCCCCATCTTGTAGAAAATAGGTTGCATTTCTATTACCATTTAATTGTACATCCTGATCTAATTGTGGATAGAAAAATAATTCATGTTATTTCCATTTACTGTTTTTTCGACGAAGAAAAGCGGTCCATAGATTTTATTTTTGCTGACAGCACACCGTACATTTATCTTCGGTGAATCTCTTTCATATTCTTAAAACTCGTACGGATTTACTTCTGACCAAATTCTGCAAGTATGTCTATTAACAGCTCCGCTCAAATGAAATGTGGCTTCATCAGATATTACTAAATTCCAACTTTAGTACATTTCTCATAAGATCCATTAGTGTTTCACACATAAGAACACGCTTTTCGAAGTCCCTCTAGTTCAATTTTTTAAGAATTTGAAGTTTATAAGGTTTTAATTTGAATGTATAATTTTATGAATTTTAGACTTGCTCATGTTGAAATAAACAATTTTCCTAATCAACCTAAGATAATTATTACGGGTTTCTCTTTTCTTTCGAGATAATGAGCCTTAGTTTTTATAACCGTGGTACCAACTTCTAATTGTTTTTGAAGTGGGTGGTTGTTTATTAACATTTGTGATGAAATGTCTTTTAGTTAAAGTCGCCTATTTTGTTTCATCAAATTTCCATAACCACGATGATTAAAAGAACTAAGCAAATCGATGTTCTGTTATGTTATTTCTACGTTCATCTCTCATTTTAAAAATAAATTACTCACTCACTCATTTTCAAACCGGTTTTGAAAAACTTGGCATCGATGGATAGGTGAAGGTCAGTTCTTTGAAACTACAAACATACATTCAAACAAAACTTGTACTAAAATTAAACATTTCAGTGAAAACCTCATATTCCTATCCTGAACCGTTTAGAAGTTATAGTCAGTTAAAATAGGGGAAATATAAATGGACACCCGATATTTAATCCACAAGATTCATTTTAGGGATATATGCTATACAACCGAAAAGTCTTGGATTTGAACGTGAAATCCTACATCCCATAAATAGCATGTTCTATCAGAAAAATAATACCCGCTTTGGGCGCATTCTCCACAGCTATAAATATTTGTAAAAAGTGTCCCTTTACAAACTCACATTTTATGGCATATACAGTGTTTTGCCAAATCTATTATACAAAGCACAATTCTATCTCTATACTAAAATACTTTAGAATCAATACACCGCACTCTGTTAGCAACACATTTTCCCCTAGCGGACTATGATAACACTAAGTTTGTTTACATCGGTGCCTTCCTGTTTTCAATATTTGTTTGCTTGACGAAAATTTCATCTGGCTGTGAAATAATGGCTTGCGAAAGAGGAAATGTGTGTGCAGTACACGGTTGCGATACCTGTGGGAAATCACATATGTGAACAAACTTAGTTCCACCACATTCCGCTAGAGAAAATGTGTTGCTAACAAAATGTATGGTATGGTAGGTGAGTGCGGTGTATTGCTTCTAAGGAATTTTGTATCGTAAGCTCACATGGTGCATAATGCATTAATATCATTTTATTACCAAGAAACTAGCTTATTTTAGCCATCCACATCATTTTCTGTTTTATACAATAGGGAGAATCATTTTAGTTTTCTGATGAAGAAACAATAAGGTTATTTTAAATAAAAATTACCTCTTCCACTGTGCTGTGACAAACATGACATATGTATATGGTTTCAAAAACGTAAATGATGCATTCAATTATTAGTTCACCTGTCATCATTTCTTTTTGTTCAACTTCAATTTTACGCCAGATAGTATTACACAAATACAAATTAACAACAGTAATTACAAATGTATTTAAGAATGTTGATAATAATACTGTTCCATATCTTTCATTTATTATTTCTGTAATTTTACATAACTCATGATGTATAGCACATACTACTCTCAGCATTTTCAGTTTTGTGCCTTGAAATGTTCTCAACTTAATAACTTTTATACCATCACTCAGCAAACCATTTGTTGTATTTTCTAAAGAACTTACGTGGTCGTTTAATGTTTTAAAGTTATGTCTTGCAATTTTTATGTAAATTGTTGTTTCTAAATGCAATACAGTATTGATAAATATTGGAATTCTGGTCAGAAATTTTTGTATTAGCAGTAAAATAATTGATTGGTCGGTTAGTAGCATTAGAGTCACGATTTCTATCGTAACGATTAAACTGTATATAAGGAGTCGAGTTCCAATGTGAATGTATATAATTTTTTGCAATTGCTCATAAGTCGCCCACACTCCTAGTTTTTTCATGTCTTTGTCAATATTCATTAATCTCATTATTATAACAATACTTTTTTTTTGGTAACGTGCACTAAAAATCCAAGTTATTACCACTAATACTGTACCAACTGCCATTTTGATAATTGCAATCGTTTTTATCATAACTTGTTCGTTATGCAAGTGGAATGAAACGTAATGATATCCAAGTAATACACAATAAGCTGCAGTGATAATAAGGTTGATATACACATTTAACTTTGATATCTTATAAGATTTTTCATTGAATGTAAAAGATGTTAATCTTAGATATTTTCCAAGCACCAACATTGGTTTAAGGGCTTGATAAAAATTTGTGGACATTATTGTTCTCTGAACTATATTAGAGTTGTAAACTTCCTTAGTTATTCTGTTACGATAATCATCTTCATTTCATTTATTTAATATAGCAAAGTGTTATTGATCTGTTGATTCTAATGCTTAAGTAATTGAAATTATTGTTTTCTTTTTTTGAACTGCTAGATCTATGTTAATGATTTCATTAAAAATAAAATTTCTTTTTATGCAAGATCAATACTCAATTATATTGTTTGCTTTGTATTTCGTCTTCCACCTTTTTATTATCTTTCAATGTAATATTATAGTAGTGCATTTTTAAAATTAAATGTGTTAACTGATGAGTATTGAATTTATTTAAACAGTAATTTAAACAGTAATATTAGAAACGATGTCTGCGTGAGAAAGCAAATTTTTGCTAAATTCAATGTCAACATGGGATTCCTGCTGTCATTAACAATGTTATCACTAAACTTTTGATGGAACTGTAAGAATCATACCTTTCATTATAAAATGTTAATATAGACATATGATAATCTAAATAGGTGTCATTGGTTACAAGCGATTTGGTACATACTTTATCCATATCAAGGTGGATTATGTAAGGACTGAAAGTTTGTAAAAAATAGGTCGTAAGTTTTTAAATCTCTAAAATAGCCTAAACCCTTTTCCCAACTTCAATGTTTTATCGTGTAGCCACAATCGTTAGTTTTTCCTTTCCAACCTACATATTCATATGTAGGTATAGAAGGTTATGCAATCCACTTTTTTTCATTAACGCTAAATCGACTTATTAGCTCATTTTGTCAGCCCCCTCCCCCTCACTGGTATCAACATGTACTTTTTGCAAACTTTTACGGTACGAATTACTGATACAAGGTAGAGTCACAAAATTCTTAACTCTAACTTAATTAACATCATCATTCTATGCCATCAAATTTTTCGATAAACTTTCTGTAATAATTAATAAATGCAATAAATCGTTTCGTTTTTTTCGCATTCTTCGGATTTGGATTATTTTTAATAATATTTGTTTTATTTGGATCAGATCATTTTGCGTTATAAGATGACCTAAATATAAAATTTCTTTCATAATATCAGTCCCTCCTTCACTGGTATCAACATGTACTTTTTACCAACTTTTACACCATCAACTACTGATACAAGGTAAGGTCACAAGATTCTTAACTCTAACTTAATTAACATCATCATTCTATCGGTGGGGAAAAAGGTAAAACAATGTTTTTGTCTTTTTACTCTCTCTTTTGCCCTCTGACATATAATTTCCCCTTGTTACTAAATTCTTGGGTGCTACAGTTCTGCTTTTATTCACTTGTTAAACACAGTTCTCTTCTTTGCACTAATTTTTTAATCGCTAGTTCTTTCTTATTCACCAATTTCTTTTTTACTCCTTCATTTTCTTTACTGGTTCTTGCTCGTTGAACTTTTTTACTCGATTTTTATTCGTTGAATTTTATGTGGACAATGAAAAATCGCGTCTAACTTGTTATTTTCACTTTTTAGCAACATCTTATCATTAAATTTATACTTAATAGTATTACAGTTTTTATCTAACCTATTTTTCCTAGTAACTTTAGTTTCAATTAAATTTTTTATTTTTAAACTGGGTATGGAGTACCTAATATTTTCCATGTATAGCTTTAACTAAATTATTAGACTATATTTTGGCTTTATTGCGGAATGTGAGATGTTTGTAAATTTCGATTATACGGTGCGTTGATGGGGGCTGCTAACAGTTAATGCTGGCAATTTTGCTAATCACGGGCTAATCTGGCAGCGAAAAAAATTATTCTTTCCAAAGGGGTGTACTATTCCAGCAATTTTTTTCGATAAATTTTCTGTAATAATTAATAAATGCAATAAATCGTTTCGTTTCATTTGCATTCGTCGGTTTTCGATATTTTTTAATTATATTTGTTTTATTTGGATCAGGTAAAATTTCACGTTATAAGATGACATAAATATATATAATTACTCTGTCTTTAAAATGTGCACTTTGATAGATTTTATTTTAAATTTACTTTTCTTAATTGTTCAAATACTTGAATTACATTTTTTGTTATAAATTTTCAAATTATATACAAAAACAATACTTAAGGTTTAAATCACAAAACATGATTTGTAATTTAAATCTGGTATTGCATCTATCATAATTCTGGAAAATGAATTCGGACTTATTTTTAGACCCATTGGTACCATTGTCATTTGAAATTGACGTTTATCTGTCTTGAAAGCAGTGTATTTCTTACTTGAAGGTTCTAGTTTTACTTTATAACAACTTTGTGGAAGAATTAAATGTGAAAAATATATCGCACCTTCAAATAATTTAAAATATCAATAATATTTCTCAAAGGAAATTTATTGTTTTCTTTATTTTTATTTACTTCTGTATAATCTATAATAATTCAGTATTTACTTCCACTCTCATTTTTTGCATTTTTTGCACAATAAATAATGGAGCTGGTCAATTAGACCACTCTATTCGATAATCTCGTTTTAATAATTCGTCTACTTGTTTTTTTATTTCGGTTATTTAAGCGTACAAGGTTTTTATATGCAGGTTGAGCGTTTTACTCTTATTTTCTCTTGGCTTATGTTTGTAAAAGCTAAATTGTCCTGTTTTACAAGCAGCTGCTTTAGTAGCTGACAGAAGATGATCAACCCATGATAGATTTGAAGATACAGTCAATCCCAACATAGTAATAGAGCCCAAGAAGTTAAGATCTGAGTTATTCTTACTCAACAACAGGAAATGATTGATCTTTTTTAGCGGACACAAGGCTACACTTAGTTTTGTTAGCATTAAATTTAACTAGATTATTATTCCTCATTCAACGATATGTTGAATGAATGCACAAGAACAGTGTTCTATTCAGAGTAAAAATTACCTTTTGTGACTCGTCCGTATTGCGTATTGCATTTGTCCAATAAACGTAGAGACTCATCACAAAAGTGTCGCTTTTACTCTTAAACTACACTATTTTGAATATATATATATATATATATATATATATATATATAAATGTGTTTTGTTTGTTGGTTGCAGTGGTTATTTCAGCTTTAATGTCTTGAATTGAGATAGGTGTATTACTATTATGAGTAGGCTGAAATGAACAACAATAAAGAGTGCTGTCGTCAGCAAAGTAATGGATCGGGTTAACAGAGCTTTATGATATAAAAAGTCAATGTTTAATATTGAGCTTATTGGAGTTTTGTGAGTTGCCTAAAATCTCTGTGGTAACTTAGATTTTCCCGCAAAATTTCTGTTTGCAACCAGTGATCGAAATGCAGGAAGATCCAGAAAACCATTAGCACAGATGATATTGTACGCTATGTTTTACACGGATATTTTTTATTTACTATATGCGTTACATAACCGGTATTCGAATGGTTAGAGCGCTTACCTTTCACACCACCAGCGTGGGTTCAAACCTGACTGAGGTAATCGTATTTTTTTAACGGAGGAAATGTACAAAGTGAAGCTACAGGTCCCGTGGCAATACGATGATTGACAGGTTAAAGATCCCTGGCCGAAGATTGAATTTCTTAGTAAAGCAAAATTCTAGTGCGGGGTAGTGATTAATAACTATTAGTAGTTGATTGGCATAACTATATATGGCATTTCCATTTTATTCGGTTGTACCGAACATTCTGCTTAAATGTAAACTACGGACTGAGGCAGAAAAAACGTTAACATTGAAAACATGGGAGAACTTTAGAACCTCTGCATCAATTTTAAAAAAAGTCATACTGTCGATCTTTATTACCGAATAATTGACAATTATCATTATTTTAATCAGGCTTATTAACATAAAATTGTTTGAGCTTTTCTGGTATGCTCAATATCATTGATTTTATGGTGATATTGGAGACTTTTGGTCGGCGCGATCCACGTTTTTCTGAAATTTGTAATTGTTTTTGCTTCATTGTCTGTTAACTTCAAGTTCCTTTTGACTAATGCCCAGTGGCGCTCGATAGGCCGAAGTTAGGGATAACGATGCTGCTGTCTTCATACTACTTCATGGTTGCCTTGCAATCGTGACATGAGGCTAAATCCGGCCAAAAGAAAGTAGAGACTTTGTGTTGTTTCTGAAGATCCACGTGTCACGAAAGATTTGCTTCTCTCACCACAGCTGTAGATCGCCTGCCAAACAAGAAACTTTTTGGGGAACTTCGTCTTCTTTGGGTACGTTTCCTCGTCAACGAGAACCTTGGCCAGCCAGTTGAGAAAAACTGCAAAGAATGTATATCTCGTTGCCCATTACGCAACAATATTTGCTTTGAAAGAAATCAGCTCTCAACTTTTTAGCGCGTTTTTTGCCTTTGTTTTCTTCTCTGCATTTCTGTCTGGAATTGTTTGCACAGCTTTTTGTACCTCTTTGTCGAGTTAAATCCTTCTGGTCTGCCACTTCCAGGTTTCCGAGTGAATGTGAGTTAGTTTTTGATACCTTTTGCTGCCGTTTGTCTACAAATCTTAGGTTCTTTTGCAATTCCAAGGACTAACCATAGAGGATTTTCATGAATTTTTTTGAGAATTAATTTACGCGCTTACAAACATTTTTTTTTTGTAAACTCAATTTCGATCGTACAAAAACAAAAATTGAATCACATAATCTGACTACTATTGCAAAGCCCACTGCATTAAAATTTTTTGATAAGAACAGGTGTGAAAGTTATGCCAGTTTTTCAATGTTAACGTTTTTTCTGCCTCACTCCTTAGGTTCGGTATTTGAAATAGTCTGTCTGCTGAATATTTGTTGCATCCCTAATTTTATAATCCGTATTTACAACAATACAGATTAATTAAAGCAGGTAAAAAATGATTTATGCTCTCTCCATTGTCAGTAATTTAATTGTTGACTTGTTGTAACCACATATCATAAATACACTCTAATAGTCTTGAATTTTTTGTGCTAAAACCTTCAGGAATTTGAAAATTGAATTAAGATGACTAGATTTGTAGTTACACCACCAATAATCTACAACAAAGGTGTTTGAATTAATCTGTACGCGGAGTATCAAACATACCGATAGGATTAAAGCGTAATTTATTGGAAAAAATCCACCCGCATTAAATTCCACATGTTCATGTGTTAACTGAAGAGAAAATTGATCGATTTGTTTTTTTACATATTTATCATTTGCGGGTAATTGATGAATGAGTATTCCTGACCGATTTGCCTTAAAATAATCCTATATATATATATATATATATATATATATATATATATATATATATATATATATATATATATATATATATATATATATGTATATAGGGTGAGTCACGACGAAGTTTTATGACAAAACTGGACATATTTCTTGATTTTTTGCAGGAATATTGTGTAGGTTCTATTAAGGCTACATTTTTAAAGTAATTTCAAATATACAGGTTGCTTCAAAAAATAGTGGCATATCAAAATTGTGTTTTTTAAATGGAAAGCCCTATATATTATCTCATTTTTTAATTAAGTATGAAAAATAAGATAGACCTTCGTTAGGGTTCCCTATACCTAAATACAGAGCGTTTAGATTTATTTTGGTTTTTCTTAAATTAATTTTTTCCCAAAACCTTGCGTTTTGGGAAAAAATTAATTGATACCAAACGAAACTAATTTTGTCAAAACTGCATCGGGATCTGCAAAAAAAATGCCGTTTCGTTGATCTGTTCGGCAATTTAATTGTCAAAAATACTACTGTTCGGATTTTTCGGTTGTATTATTAATACATTCAAGCTATATTTTCCTTATCTCAAATGGAACACCCTGTATATTTTAGATCTGTCATGTGACCAATTTAATGATCTTCCAAAAAGTACTAAACTTTCACGTTTCAAAGTTATTCAACAATATTTAACAATATCATGAATATATTAAATATTATTATTCTTAACAATTTAATATAATTACTATAACAAATGATCTGAATACAGAGTACAATTCTCTTTTCAAGTGAACATCTTACATTTAGCAACATAACAAAACTCACTGTTCCAAATGCATTTTTAATTCGGTCTATCATGTCTTTTGCATTGGCAGAAGGAGTAGCATACACTAGATTTTTAATATATCCCCATAAAAAGAAATCCATCGGAGTGTGGTCTGGAGATCTAGGAGGCAAGTTAATTGGGCCACCTCTTCCGATTCATTTGTTATGAAATTTTCGGTCTAAATATTCCCTTACACGTCGTGAAGAATGTGCAGGGGCGCCTTCTAATCGTCAAAAGTCGTTTTTCTTTAAGTTTAACAATTTGCGATGATTTAAAGTGCCGCCGAAGAAATATGGACCAGTAACTTCATCCCCAATTGTTCCACCATACACATTAATACTCCATCGATTCTGGTGATATGTCGTATGCAACAAATACTTATTTTCGGTATCATAATAATGATAGTTATGACGATTAACATGGCCATTATTAGGAAACGTTGCCTCATCGGTAAACAACACGTATTGATCAAAATTATCTTCTTCACAGATTTTCCGAGGATTGTTAAACAAAAAATTTTTCAAATTTGACAAAAAAAAATTGTTTACTACTAACAATTTTAACAAACATTACTACTGACGAAGATAACTGTAAGTGTTATCGAAACGTTTAGATTGTATAATTTAAAATACACCATTAAAAACCCCAAAAAGATAAGTATTTTATTATGACTGTTAATGGTGAAAGTTTACATTTTCATAAAAAGCAATTCGTCTTCCAAAATCTGTACCTTTTAAATTTTGATGAAGATAAAATTCTGGAGACAATTGATTGACTAATGCCTGTTTCTCTCGCAATTATTTCAGTACTGCTATTTGGATTATCAACCATGAAACCTAATACCAAAAACTCGTTATTTTTGTTATTGGTAACCACTGTTGCTTTTTCTTGGTTTGGGTAAGCAACACTTCCTGTCCCTCGAAACATTTGCAACAATCTCTCTAATACTTTTGGATGAATGCTGTTGGGGTACCTTGCTACGTAGACTATTGAAGCCAATAAACAATTTCCATAACATTCACCAATAGTTAAAATCATATCATATCATATTTTTTCCTGCTTCGAATAAATCATTTTAACCTAAAATAATTATTTGGTATTCACCACATAGTGCTAATAATTAATACCCAATTATATTGACATACTGTTAATTAATAATATTTGTCATTTTGACAACAGCACACTAGATTAAAATTCAGCTTGGTATCATCGTTTTTGTCATTACAATATACATATTTTCGTAAGTAATATTTTAATTAAAAATTACTGCATACTAACTTGAAATATGTGCACACATACAAAAGAAGAAATATCGTTGCTAATTACTCCATTCAAAAAATGATTGTGAAACATTATTTGTAAAAACATTTGCGTCCTGCAAGTCCCATAAAAAAAACTTTAAATTTCAAAATTACTTCAATAACTTTGAAACGTGAAGGTTTAGCTATCGAAGATCATTGAATTGGTCACATGACAGATCTAAAATACTTTGAATGTATTAATAATACAACCGGAAAACCGAACAGTAGTATTTTTTGCAATTAAATTGTCAAATAGATCAACGAAACAGTCTATTTTCGAGATCCTGATGCAGTTTTGACAAAATTAGTTTCGTTTGGTAACAATTACTTTTTTTCCAATACCTTGTAATTTAAGAAAAATCAAAACGCTCTGTATTTAGGTATAGGGAACCCTAACGAAAGTCTATCTTATTTTTCATACTTAAACATAAAAAACATAACTTTGATACGCCACTCTTTTTTGAAGCACCCTGTATATTTGAAATAATTTTAAAAATGTAGCCTTAATGGACCTACACAATGTCCCTGCAACAAAATCAAGAAACAATATATATACACATAATATATATATATATATATATATATATATATATATATATATATATATATATATATATATATATATATATATTTTTTTTCTTTAAGTAATTTAACCATACCTCTTCTACGGTGGAATTACATAAATGACACAAAATAATCGCCTCAATTATATAAGGATAGCAATTGCACATATCAGCAATTACAGCTATTTTGTTCATTTTGTTTTTTTCCATTATTATTATGAAATAATACATATCCACAATAATTAACATAAATGTTACTCCATACGACGTTAATAAAATAATTCCAAAGGTGTTATTAACTGTGTTTACAATATTGTATAATTTGTGATGAATTGGAGTGATGAGACGTAACATTTCCAATTTTGTCTTTAAAAGAGATATAATTTTCAATTTAGGTACTTCAGTTAACTGCTCTTCTGTATATCTGTGAAGTTGCGATAAATGGTGATTTAATATAGTGTAAAATTCTTTGATGATTGATATATAAGTTGTAATTAACTGGAACGAAGCTGAATTCAGAACACTTCCAACGTACAATATCAGAGAAGGTAAAAGTGGTAGTCTGTTTCGATGCAGATAGACATTAATTGTTTGTCCTATTAAACTTGTAACAACAATTAATAAACGACACAGTAATTGGCCATAAATCCATTTTCTTTTTTTCTGGTAATAAATCCATACACCAATGTTTTGAAGATGGACTATTACTTCTTCTAAACTTTTAAGAAGTTTTATATGATATTTTTGAAAGAAGGTACTAGAAAACCAAAAAGTAATTATAAGGATGAATGCTAATATTTGCTGAAGTTTTGATATTACAGTACGAGTTTCGAATAATTTAATTGTAGTTAAATGATGACAGAATAATATGGTTATAATTCCTAAAAATAAATACTTTATAGAGTTCAAATAAGGTTTTGAAGGAATGTAATTGTTTGATGTAATTTTAAATGTAACTAAACCTACAACTTTACACATAACTAGCACTGGTTCTATTGCTTTTAAGAGCGTGATCATTTTATGTTTATATTTTATTTTTTTGGTTAGTTGTGCCCAGAAATATTTTTTAATTATATAAATTGAATGTTCACTCACAACTTATCAATTGTACTTACTTTGTAATTGTGACAGCTTAATCTATTTGTAATTGATTAACGTATTTTAAGAAATGAAGGATATCGAATTTTAGAAAGTATAAGTAGTTTTTTTTAGGTCTAGTTCAGGCCTAATTCCTTGAGATATTGAATTATTGCATTTCTAAAATATTTATAATTTATAGTGTGTAAAAATAAATGAGGCGTAACTAAATGTATAAATCAATAAATGACAATTTTACGGATCAACAGTTTGTGAGCGGCGACATTAATAATACAAGGGGCAAAACAATGAATGAAATTGGATTGTTAATTTTTTTTAATCAAAATTATATTTCATCAATTGTTACTAAACAAAACACTGCATTAGTAGAGTGCGTACATAAATGACTCAGTGAAATGGATCGTGATTCATATACTTTGCAAAGGGCGTGTAATTACTCAACAATAAATATCAAAATCGATATAAACAAAGTCGCCCTTCTCTAAAATTTTATAATAAAACCGGCTTGAATAAAGATGCGCAATATAGACTATATAAGATGAGAAATATATACGTCGTGTAATAAACTAGACTTGACACCTAATTCTTACTTCTTATGAACTCTGCTCTCCCTAATACAAACTTATTCCCCTTAAGTTAGCAGAAACACCCACACGTTTAGTTTAAAAATCACTTCGCAAAACGCTTAGTCGATTCTAAAATAGAACCCCTTTTAAAAGTCAGGGTGTGTCTTCAAAAATCAATAATCAATTTTTCTGAAATTTACAAAAGCTGTACTTCAAATGAAACTCTAAATCTAAATGGGTCTAGAGTTCAGGACCATATCGCCCACACAACGCCCAGCTTTACAAAATGACCACGACCACCCAACTCTAATATTGCAGCATCCCCCGGGTATCCTATCTTTAAAAGTGTAGTTTGAACTTATTCGCAATAACGCAAATTCAAGAACAAAACAATCGCTAAGGAATGTATCTTGACTTTACTGACAATAATGCTACTATTACTCAAATTAATTACAAGTCCGATGTTTAAGTACTCGCAAACCTCACATCTGATCCAAGTGAATTGGCCGTCTAGTGAAAGCTACGCTGTATTATTTGAATTAGATAGGCTTGAATGAGGTTAAGTGTTGCATCATGTGAGACAGGTAAACAATGAAACTACTCAAATTAGAATTCAACCTGTTAATCTACTATGTTGAGAAAGAACCACCAAGAAAACCCAATTTATTCATAGATAAGGATTGCACAAGTAAGGTTGGCAAAATTTGGTATTTAACTTTCACTGGTTTTATACCAAGTTTTATACATACATTCTAATAGCTATTGTTGCGAAGTCTGAAACCTCTGAAAAAGTGTCAAACAGTTTCCACCACGTGACTGGATTTGCCGTGTTTTTCGCCTCCCAGTATAGACACGGTTTGAAAGGGCTTTCTTTTTGTACATATTTGAAGTACGAAGAAAATATATTTGAACAACGTGTTTCATTTTCCTAAAATCCATATTCTTTTATATAGAATTAATTCTAAATTGGAAATTCTGTGTCGTTAAGAGACTGTCCATCAAATCTGTGATCTAAGATATTGGGCAAATTGTGCGTAGATGTAACCACAAAATCTTCCCCTTGATGAATCACGTCATTTATTTTTTCCGAATCTTGCTGACTAAAATGAGAGCCACACTGCTTCAGTTTTTCTTTGATACCAATAAATATTTCTGGGACACTGGAAATTGAAGTAGAATTTGATTCGGCGATTGCAATGCCATCAGCAACTGATTTTAATAAATCATGTGTTATTTCTAATTTGCACCAAAACGATTTATTTCTGTTACGTAGTAGTGTCATCAGTATCCAATATTGCCTTTCTATTTTCTAGCAACAACGTAATCTCATCATCAACAGCTAGTTGCTTCAGTACCGTTTGAGCTTTCAATATGCTAGATAACATCTTTACTATAGAATACCAACGTGTATTTACTGGTAAAGGCAATGTTGTTCATTTTATTCCCTTCTGTGCAGCGTATTTCTTCATATATTCTTTGGGTTTGGCATACTTCTGAAGAGAATCTCGTATTTCTCTTACAATCCATTTTGTTTTGTTTATAATCTTCCGTATCGTATCTAGCTTACACAAATCCTAAGTGAGGAGGTTAAGGGCATGTGCGCTACATCCATAACAGAGAATGTGTGGATATTCTGATCTCGCCATTCTCCACATTGCCGTCACGTTGCTAGCATTGTCGCTGACTACTGCAGTAAATTTCAAAAAGCCAATTTTTTCTATCACTTCTTTACTAATGCGAAACAAATAATCAGCAGTGTGGCGATTGCAACCAGTATTTAAACTCTTATAAAATATCGGTAGAGGTGTGCAGATTACAAAATTTACTATTGAATCATGTCCAATATTTGACCATCCGTCAATTACTAGGGTCACACCTGGGCTCTTTGCAATTTGGAAACAATAGCCATTACGCGATCGTATCCCATATTGAGAAACTCCCCACGCAGTTTGCGTTGGTTAGGCAGAGTATAGCCACAACGAAGGCGTCTCACTATTTCTACAAAATTCCTTTCTATTATGCAGAATGGTAATCTGTTAGCATAAAACGTTCTTACTACCAACATATCCAGCTTTTCGACTCATAAGATGTTAATACATCTAGATACGACTTCATAAATGCCTGTTTGGGTTGAGATTTTGGCACAGACACAGAAACTCGCTGATTGTGATGCCGATATTGACGGTGACGCAGTAGCAGTTGCAGTTTCATCATCAGAGTTTGAATCGGAAACGGTGACCGACATGCCTGGGCCTGTATTCGATTTTTCAACTACAACTGCGCATTTCTTGCTTTGTTTATTTAGCCATTTATTACTTTCAGCCATCAGTTTAGATTCGACATTGTCCTCGACGTTAGTGCATGCATTAACCATGTGGTACTTCAACTTGACCGCGGATTTGACTAGAAGCGTTTTGCAGAACAAACACTGAGATTTTTCACTTGCCTCATAATTTTCAACAAAATTCCAAACCTCAGAATTAGGTTTTGTTTTTTTCTTTGGAACTCGTGTGTGTGACATTTTCTGCCTCTAGAAAACATTTTTCGTTTGTAACAAATTAAAGTGGAATAATGGAATCAATTACTAGTGACTTACCTAAGCTAAGAAGTAACAAACGCCTGCACCAAAACCAACAGTCAAAACGGACCGTAAAGTAAAGTAGAACGTACTATACTGACTATACATATAAAGTCACAACACAAACACTAAACACGAAATACGATACGGATACGAGACAACGAACAACGACACAAGGCAATGGCACCACTAAAGGCTGATAATATTTTTGCTCTGGCTCTTCAACCGCATATCGCCTTGAGGCCCTATAACGAATCTCTTACAATACAACTGACTTTATTCATAATATATTTATAATGCCTAAAATTCTAAAAAAAGCGGTTTCTTTAGCGGCGCTTTTGGCGATGTTACAAAGAAATCGCTGCCGATGCCGCACCGTTTGAACTTAAACTGCCGGTACGCCGGGCCGCCTTTGTCGGCATCGGAACCAACAAAGGCGGTGAGACGGTGCGATAATTAAGAGCCCCAAACTATTTCACTTGGCTTTAAAAATAATATATACTTATTATAAAACTTTTACATGTTTAATGATTTAATACAACTTGGTATAATTATGGGTAAGTTAAATACAAAGTATAATACAAAGTATAAAACTAATTATACCATTTGGTATAATACCTTTGCCAACCCTGTGCACAAGTACATTAATAAGTGAGATAACAAAAAAAAAACAATGAAAGTGTTCAATACATAACAAAACACCATTAAATCAGGTCAAAGTGCGTACAAAATTATAACATTAAGGAACAAAATAAAATAAAAAGCTGTTTAGCTACACATAAACATAATAAAAAATAAACGGTGCAATCACACCCACAATTGTCATAAATAAATCAGAATAAAAATTGTAATACCAAACATGTGGCCCTATACAACCAATCATGCCGGTCTTTAAGTAAATAAGCAATTAAAGTAATAAGGCACATTACGGTACATATAAAATATAACAACAGTAAAATTGCACAGGTAATAATAAGGAACAAAAAAATAGGCAAGGAAGTTACTCATACGCAATTGTATAGTGCCTAATAAAACACAAAGTACATACGTACAATTACAATAAATTACATATAAACAGAAATTAGTTCGCAGGCAAACAATTCTGATTAAACAGACTGAATCAAAGACACTAAAAACAAACTCATTAAAACAAAGCCTTACAAGGGTAAGTGCAAATAAATCATAACGTGACCGATACACAAGCGTGAGTGACTGCGTTAGAAAATACAGCGCCCCTTTCTCACTTTACACATTCATCTATTCAAAACAATAAAAACGATAAAAATGGAATTCGAGTTTTTTTTACGGTCATCTGGACCTTGTGGTTGTAAACCATCGGTATTGCCTATTTATAATTATAACCGAGATTTATCTTTTAAACGTTTTGCTCACGCCAACTCTATACAAATATAATCAACAGACAATTCCAAGTCATTCTAACAATGAGTAGGGCTACGGTACCGTCTAAAGCGCACCCCTATTCTTTTAACAGATTTCAACTTAATGAGCCTGCGTGCGTAATTAGATACTTCTTGCAAGGCAATGATTGATTTTAACACGTTACAAAGGCTTGTAGAATTATTCCCTGTGAGATTTAATTTTCATTAAAATACCTACTTACACTTAAATCTATTCCCTTTAGTTAAACACTTTATCACAAACACGACGAGTTAAGATACGCGGTGTAGACGCGACGCGACGCCTGATTATTTATAGGTTAATTTTTGGAAAAACTTACATTAGAACCTACAAAAAAGAAAAGAACGAATTTGCGTTTTTAGTTTTTCTCAAATGTACACGGAAAGATGTCTCTTGGCGCCACCACAATCTTAAATTTCGGAAAAATAAATTATCTTAGGCGAGATGGTAAATTAATCCTGTTTGATTGTGGAAATGGAAACTCCAATTCATAAAAATAAAATAAAACATTAACTTATGTAGTTTTTAAAATGTCCCTCATATATCTACCAAATTAAATCTGCAACGTATACCTTGTTACATGTCCAATCCGTACTAGGCGTCGCGTATGCTTAGATTGGTAAGCGGGTTGCCTGCTACAGTGGAAATGGGCGGGGTTGAGAGAAGGAGTAAAATGATTGAATAACAACCTCAAACACCTCACACCATAAATTCACAACTTATACAGCTCAGTCCGGGAAAGATGTCTCTTGGCGCCACCACAATCTTAAATTTCGGTAAAATAAATTGTCTTAGGCGAGATGGTAAATTAATCCTATTCGATTGTGGAAATGGAAACTCCAATTCATAATAATAAAATAAAACTTATGTAGTTTTTAAAATGTCCCTCATATATCTACCAAATTAAATCTGCAACGGTTAATGAACTTTAAAATTAAATAAATAGTCATTGCCCTCATTGCCCAGTTTAGAAAAAACCTCTAACACAAAATGAATAAACGAAACGATTTAATGATATTCATTATCCCGATGAAAACTACTCGTTAATTGCTAAATAACTCAACGTTAGAATGATTAGTGCTTTCCTCATTAATGATCTCTGTATATTTTATTAAAATACAAACTTTAGTAATCGTGGTTAGACATTCATAAATATAATTATACTTTATCACTTCAAATGTAAACGTTCTGCTTTATGGAAGTATTAAATCAAAATTGAGTATTTTGTTACTAATGTTCTGCTTTACTTTCCAAGGTTTTACTGAAATTTTGTGAACGATCTGACCAATACAAAATGTCAAATCGATCCTTAATCTCCGAAATAAAATAAGGTAAAGATTACTTTCAATTATTAAAATCCCCAAATCATAGAACTAACCGAATAAAAAATATGTAATCCTTTATTTGCTAACGGCCTTTAAATTGGCCAGCACTTTGGGTACACACACAACAACCGTATTCCTTTAACGCACCCGCGAACAGTTTTTCATTCGCATGTCTTCATGGTCCCTTTTGCTTTTCTTTAATTTAGCATAACATCGTATTTATTAATAGATGTTAGCTCTTCACTACATACACAAAGGGTATGTTTGCTTCCCCTTTGGATATCTAATCTCTTATTTGTATAAAAATACAATCGAATTGTATTTGGTGACGATTGTACGAATATACTTCGAATGTTCATAAAACCACCACTTCTTTAAGCTACTTTTACAATTTTCGGTCCGTTAACTTCAGTGGGTGGTTACTTAAGCTTATAAAACTTTTGTAATGTCACGCGCTGTACTAAACACTTTTAACAAAATACTTGTTTAATTTTCAGATCTGCATAAGCACTTTAATTTTTTATTGAAGAAAAATAATATAAAATAGTTTTTCCTTCAACCCTCAATTTACTACTAAGTTTATTTATGAATGCCTACTTCTTATCAATCGCACTAAGGGTTATTGCAGTCGTTCTACTTATACGCTGTACACATTACGATTTTCATTAACAAAACTCCCGCACTAAAACATTTTAAGCGTTATTCATAACTCTGCGCACGCGACGTCTACTCTAATCAACGCTTAAGCTTCGCTTTTTCTTATCTCAAGACGGGCACTCCCGTATACGCTTTTAGCCCCCCTTTCCAAATGCATCTCGCGCTAAATTCAAAATCTACATATCATCGCGTATTCACTGCGTCTCTACATCGTGTCACAATGTCCAACATGAACTCAACCACGCTACCCTGTACGACACCCGCCGCCATCTTTATTATGCGTGAAAATTTATAAAATCTCCTCGAGGAAATTATCTATTCTCACCACATTCATTCAGTATATTCACCAGGTCGTTCTTCGTCTTTTCATACATATCTTGCATGTGCTCGAATTCTATTCCCGCATCATTTTCGCGAAATCATCCCATTCTAATGTCCCTTTACGTGCACATACGCATTCAATTTACTAATACTGCACAACGTTACCAAAAATTTCCACAATCAAAAACATGCATCCATATTCCTTACTGCACGTTAATACAATTTCAATATACCACAAACTTACTCATTCGTACGTCTACAACCATTTCTTTAATTCAAATTCCTTCGTTCACAGTAGTAAAAGGACCAGTAGTTTTACCAGTGCCGTATCAATAAAAATTTACTCAAAACATTAATTCTCAACCAAATTTAACGCTTTCAGCACGAGTCTTTCTATAGTTATAACATTCAAATATTCCTTCATACGATAACTAAGGCTTCATTAAAAATCCAATGGCGTATCATTTACACCAACTTAGATTACGCATACACAAAAAAAAATACGTTACATACGTTATCAAAATACTGCACATACATGATTTGTCAAAATAACCTTACAACCTACTTTTAGTATACCTTTTTTTACTCGGGCCCCCCTTTGACATTTTCATAAATGGCACTGCTATTGCGTTTATCGTTCGAGTATTCCTAAATACATATTCAAATTTTAATAATATTCTGTATACGAAGCCAACCTTTTCGATTACGTAAATTCATATAATAAAATCGCCATTATTACCATCCGTGCGAATTGGCGGTGGCTGTTAAATGACTTTTTATTTGATTAGATTTTGATTTTTCTTCGTTTTACAAAAACGGCTATCTCGGCCAAGGTTGAACCCGCGTCGCTTAGGTAAAAGACAAGCACTCGAACCGTTGGACCACTGAAGCATATAAATAATATAATTGTTCTAAAGTCTGTTTAGTATTTCTTTGTAAGTTAGGTAACATAAGGGACACATTTATTTTTTTGAAATGCGTTCTGTCTTTTTAGATGTAGTTTTTAATACATAGAAATTAAATATGGGGAGTGGGTGCGGTTTCGTTGCCAATTCACTAGTTTCCTTAACAATAAAATATGTATAACATTTCAATAACAAAGCTTAAAGTAGGTATGTTCTTAGCCCATTTTCAAACATGATGAAACAACTACAGTTTTCCAGATCCTTTTGGTGTTTTGTATTTGGTATTTTAGGTACAGCCGTGGCTCCTGAACCAAAAAATCCCGTACTCATACGTGTGGCAAATCATGTTGTTTTTACTATTTCTGATATTCGCATTGACGTAAAGAATCGTATGATGATTTTCATTATGACAAAGCCATTGCATATACTACAATGTTTAGTAGATACTGTGGGGTTGACTAATACATTAAATGAGGGGAGATGTTAAAATTATATGAATTCACCATGTGTTTCTTATATATTCAAATATTATTGTCAGTGTTATTATTAACCAATATTTGTCGACTATTGTCAGTAATTGTCAGACATATAAGTCAAGTTAAAATATGATTTCTGATTACTGTCAAATGCGGCAGAGCACACATAGGAGAGAGCAGTAGACCAGTCAAAGTGAGAACACAGGGACATAAGAACAACGTCCGCAAGGGCGAAACAGAAAAATCAAGCATCGCCCAACATGTCCGGAACGAAGACCACCGCATCCAATATGATAACATACAGATAGTGGCAAAGGACGAGAACGCAACTCGTCGGAAACTCAAAGAAGCCACATACATCGCAGTAGCAGAAAAAAGTTCTAAAAAATATATTTTGGATTACTCAGTGGCTCAGCGGTAAAAGTGTCAGACTTGTAAGTGAAAGGTGCCAAGTTCGAATCGGAGAGTAGTCAAGTGCTTGGGGAAAAAATCATAACATATGAATTCGACTCAAGTGGGAAAACAGTCCTCAGGATTAAGCCTGATGACGGAAGCAGAGTCCGCTTCCGAAACGTCATGCTCAAAAAGCAAGAACTATGGAAATAGGACGATCAACTCATCCAAAAAATGACGTGTTAAACATTGGATTTGCGCATGCGCAGACTTACATTTTCCTTTGTTAAAGTATTTATATGAAATTTTCACCATATTTACTTATAATAAAAGCAAAACTAGCGCTTATATTAAAAATCGAGTTCGCGCAACGTTTGTGTGAGCGAAAATTTACATTTTTCTTCGTTAAGGTATTTATATGAAATTTTAAGTACTGGCACTTCTATTATGGAACTCTCATGTGTAGTCATGTATGTGCACGAGCATAACTAACTTTCTTCTTTAAGTTCTTTTGATCTGAAAGTTATACACTTAAAATTTATGTAGTAATGGTTCCTATGCAACCAATTATCTTGGGCAGACGATCAAAGGATACGAGAGAAACGCGCCTTATCCTTCACATACGATTTTACTTGCTTAATCATAAATTATTTATTGAAACAGCCTAACATTTCTAATTAAAAAACGACAATTCACCCTCTCTTCTTCAATTAAGCACTCCCGTGCAATGTAATTTACAGTGGGGATATAACACCAGTACTTATATGTTTAAAAAAGTATATCCAAATTGTGATGAAGTAGAATTAGTATCTCAATTCAACAAGTTAAGAGAGTTTATTAAAATTTTAGATTTTTAACAATCCATGTACATTATAATACAAAGTACACTTATAACTAAATAAAATATACAAAGTATCGTGCTTGTTGGTGGTGCGATTCTCAAGGGTCCTCTTCAGCGCGTGGGTTGTGTAGTTGTTGGGTTGTGTGATGTTGGTGGTATGTCTGTTGACGTCGTGGTGTGTAGTTTATTGATTTCCAAAAAAAGAGATCGTCGTGTGGGTGTTGTTGCTATTGGAGTTGGTACTGTGTGGACTGTCCCGTTGTCTCTCGGCTGGTGTAGGTGGTGCTGCTGCCTCGGATATCTGAAATAAAAGGAAAAACGTTTAGTCGCCAGCAATTGTATGCACAACGATAGCGGGACTAATATTGTGCAGTAGTATAGAATGGAATTTCTGTACCTTGAGGAGGTATAGATCAAGTATGATATAGGTTTAGGACCGGAAATAGTTGTAGGAAGTCGATACTAGTATACTTATCCGAAGCATCCCTTCTCGTCGTCGTTCCGGAGAGTGCTTACCCAAAAAGGGCATACACCTCCTGGCGCCTCATGAGGGGATCACTCCAAGCCTCCGAGAAAGCCCAGAATCGTGTCGAACTCTAAAGCTGATGGAGCGGGCGTATTCTCGAATGCGGCTCTAACCGCATTCGGTACTTCATCCTCTCACTACCGCTTGCCCTCGCTTTGGCGTAACTAACGCCGGTTCGGTAATTAGCACATAAAGTACAACGCAAAATTTATTCCGCTACATTCTTTAATAATAATTATCAGTCTAAGCAAACTCAGTATGCTTAAAAGTGTTCTTACACTCTCGATATAATTGTCGTAGATTAACAGAGGTGCCACAAAACAATATGTTAACATAGACTTTCGTCTCTGTGTGAATCTTTTTTTTTAACAGTTTGGAAATCACATTAAAATCTCATATATTTTATTGTATTCATTTGGACGTATTGCTAATAATATATTAAAAAACAAGTTTTATGGTATTTTTTGAGATTTTCCTTTTTTATTTAATTTATTTATTTTTAAATTAGTTGATTTAGGGATTTTTGTGGCGATTGGTAATGTCTTAATTTTAAAAATTAAAATTTTGGTCTAGTCGCCTTTTGTTTTTATTCAAATTCTCTCACAAAACACGAAAATGATCAATAATCAACAGAATCTTGCATGTACGCCACCTTAAATACGTGAAATTGACAAAAATACGATCGCGAATTTGCTCACATCAAAGTTTTCCACTGGACATAACCTGTTTTTGACACATTTTGTAAGAGTGACATGTATGACAATTCCGGATCAAGGTTTGCCAACCTAAAAGTTTTTTTAATACGTTCCGTGAATTAACGGCTATAATGGCTGCAACGGACGTAGCGCCCTTAGATACTACTTTTGTTTATTTAACCCGCTCCAAAGAATAGATTTGAATTCTTTTAAACCATTTTATAATATCAACATTATTAAAGAAAATTTAATACCTGAGATGATTATTTTTTATTACTTTTTATTAAAACTGAATGGGTTCAATTTATAAAGATATCATTTACTAGTTAATTTTTACTTTGCTTGCTAATTAATTTGGGTTTACTAACTCCTTTCTTATTTGGTTGCAACGGCCAACTCAAGTTAATATAAAGAAACGATTTCTGTTATCATTGCCCAAAATTATGCTCATTTCGATTTATTTATTTATCTGGATTCCTATTGAGTTGACTTCTTTCTGCATTTATATATTCAATATTTGTATAAGCTTTAGCAATAAAAGTAAATCAAATGTTATACTCATTTAATTAAATTACAAATCTGAACCAAAAAGCATCAATACGTTTACAAATATTTATAACATCAAACCTAAATCTACAATAACCTTCTTAAAACTAACATATAACAAATAAAATCTTTGTCAGAATCAACCGATTGTTCTCGTTTAATTGTGACAGTCAAATGTAAAGTTTCGAGAAATCAAACACACAAAACAAAAAAGGTTCTTACTTATTTTCGTTGCAAAACTGATGATGCAATGATGGCGTTTCTTTGTCCGCTAAAGCGGCCTCAGAAAGGTTAGAGCCTGCTCTTCCGATGATGTCATCTACCGGCACCCTGGAACCGCTTCTCTATTGTTTTCCTTATCTTTTCTTATACCCTTGTGTAGTTGAATACGCTTCTAATTTTCTTTCATCAATTAATGATTATGGTAAATAATTGTTTGATGTATCCACTATTCAGTTTTTTCTTAATTGTTAAGATTTAATTATAAATAGCCTGCGCAACAAAATGCAAGCTATTTACAAACCGCGAATGCTCCCTTTTTACACAGCAATAAATTCGAGTTATTGTCCGTTATACTTCGATTTCCCAATTTGGGTCGATTACAGTCTATTATATTGATTATTCACTATTTAAACTCAATTGATTACGGTTCTGACACAAAAAACTCGTTATTTTCACTTATTACGTCACTTTATTATTTTAATAAGGAAGGTAATTTTCTACTTCATCCCTATCACCGTTAATTAATTCTTATTTGTAATTTTAACACTTTATAGGCCGGCGTGACTATACAATGTCGCTTAGACTGCGAATTCTGATCGCTTATTTTTTTGCGACCCTTCCTGTTCACTTACTTATCGTGACTGTTTGTGATCGCTCACTCTATGCGACTGACTTAAAAACTGAATATCGTTATTATAGCAGCGTCATTCCTTCCACCACATTAATGCACTTGCAAATGCCGCGTATTTAGATATTTTCAAATTGAATATATAGATAACTTATTAAACTAAACTCAAGCTTTTCATCTTAATATTAATTACATTCAAATACAAAGAAACAATAACCGTTTCTTTATCCAGAAAAATAATATATAAACGTCTAATCTCGTATAATTTAGTACGAAATTTTGATTTTTCTAAAGCTCCCGTTACATGGTATCGGAGATGATGACGTCGCGTTTCTTAATATATTTATTAAAGAATCAAGATGGAAGCAATTACAAAAAATATTTTATATTTAAAAATCAACATAAACGGAACATCGACTCATAATTAGTGTATACAAATATCTGGCTTGATGCTGTGGTTAACGTGCCAATAAAACTACGCCAAACCGGTTCTGGGTTTGATTCCAGACTTGTGTAGATGTTTGTAAGTGCATAGAGCTAATGACCACTGCAGTCGATGCTCTATACCATTACTGTGGCGAACATTAAATTAATCTTAAAAAAATGTTATGTCTCATGCAACACTTTTCGTAATTATTATTATAGTGTTTTTTTTTTCAGAACCTCACTGGTATATTTTTAAAAGCGAATTTAGAATATTTACAAGGAAATTACGAACAAGCAACTGAAACTTTAAATAGCGTTAAACTGGACGGCGAAGAAGAAGAATTAAACTCCAGGTAAAATATTTTGTCGTGACTAAGGGCCAGTATTTTCATTAAACTTAATTATAATAATCATTTAATGAAAATACTGCCCTTACTTAAACATTTTAATAATAAATTACCTTTTTGACTAACTCAAAGCTAATTACGGTGTAGTTCTGTTTTTGTGAAATGAACTCTGAAATAAGGTATGTTTCGGTATTTTGTAATATTTAATACCGTTCCCTTCACGATTACTTGAACGTGTGTGCCTTCTATCCTGCGCAGGTAGTGAATTTTTTGTGAAGCGCGTGTTGTCAGTGATTTTTCATATTGATAAAATGGCGCTGAATCCTGAAGGCCAACGTAAAATGTGACCGAATTTATAGAACTCTATAAATTTGAGTCCTGTTTGTGGCGAATTAAATGTAAAGAGTACCACGATCGCGGAAAAAGGGAGGCAGCTTGTTAAAAATTGCTAGAAAAGCTGAAGGAAATAGACCCCACCGCGAATAAAGAATAAATTGCAAAAAAAATAATAATTTACGAAGCAATGTCACAAAAGAAAAGAACAGTGAAGATACGGTTCATCATCCTAAACTGTGGTACTATTATTTATTAGTCTTTCTTGGTGATCAAGAAACGCCAAGGAATTCCACATCGAGCTTGGATCCAAATGAGGAGTATTACCAGAGGTAAGTCAATAATGAAAGACGTAGTAGTTTTTACATATTTATAGTTTGTTAAGTACATGTTCAATTTATGTGAATGATTTTGACGGCGAATATCAGTAAAAATAGACTTGACCATTCTGTATATGAACTATACTAATCAATAAAATCATTTTGCCATGGTACCTTGTCCTCGCTACAAAAGTAGTGCATGAAATTTTCTGTAACTTTTTTTGCTGTATAATTGATATTTCCCGGGTTTCGTTGTTCCAAATTTTCCATATTAGAGTTTTGTGAATTTTATCCATAAGTGGTGACTGTTCCGACAATAGTATTTTCTTGTTTAACACATTTTTTGAGGTCATGATCTTGGTGTGTGTTGTATCAGAAAATTGTGTAACACAATTGCTGCTATTACTATTTTTAGAATGTTCTCAGATTCTGCATTAATTTGAGTATGGAATATACGAAAGCGTGAATCCAATATTCCAAACGCATTTTCTACGATGCGCCGTGCACGAGACAATCTGTAGTTAATTTCTTTTTCTAGCGAAGTCAATTCCTTTTGTCGGAAGGGTTTTATTATATCAGTACGTAAACCAAAACCGTCGTCAGTGATGATAATATACGGCGATTTCTGCCACCTTCTTGAGATATGGAATTCACCTTTATCTAACATTTCAAAAAATTTTGTGTTTTGGAGAACAACTCCATCTGAAACTTTGCCATTTGTCCCAAAATCCGCTAAAATAAATTGATATTTGGTATTTACAATTGGCCTTTGGCAGATCCAGTTCCAACTGGCGGAATGATGTCTATGTGTTTGCCGTCGATTGCGCCCAAGCATTGTGGAAAGTTCCATCCTTCTTCAAATAACTGTGCTATTTCTTTCCATTCTGCCTGGCATTTAGGAAACTGAAAATGAATATTGTTTTATTGTTTCAGAATGGATCAACGCAAGAAACTCAAAATTGCCAATGTCCCGGATTCTCTATCACATGAAGGACCGTCTAGAACAGACGATTCGTTAATCGAAAATGAAAATGTTCCATGTTCATCAAGAAAAAGTAACGCTTCTACTTTTGGATTACGACCAGGCAAATAGAACCAAGATTCTTTGATCAATGATGTTTTGACGACTGTGCGAGAACCTTTCAAGCGTCCACGTATCGAAGAATATCGTTTTGATATTATCGGGAAAAGTTGTGCCATTCAACTGAGAGAATTGACAAGCCTACTTGCAGAAAAACTAATTCACGACATAATTTTTGAAGCCAAACTTGGCAACGTTACACTACAACACAATTGCGTTAACATGAAGGAAATGTCTGACGCAAAAAATCGTAATATGCCTCAATATCAGCCAGCTATGTTTCCTCGCTATTCAGTTTAATATCCCTCTCACATTATATTCGCCTAGTCGTAGCCATACTATTGCCCCTATACCAAGTCCAAGTCCTAATTATATTCAATACACCCATTCTCAATTTCAACAGTTCTCTCAGATCAGTCCTGTACAGCATCGTTTTCCATATTTCCAATTAATGAATTGTTAACAAATGATTTTAAGTAAGATATTTTAAGCTGTACCAAATTATAATTACTCTTTATTTGATTTTTGACATGTGTAAAATACTTTGTATTGTTCAACACGAAAATATTATTATTATCATCATATCAAGAAAACCAACAGTCTTTTGAAAATGTAGTGCTGATGGAATCTAGCATAGGAGACGCTGCTTCTTTTGTTAGCAACTTAACTGGCATTGATTAATATTATTCTAACTTGGAACAATAAATTAATGAATAGAACGTATTGTTGTCTTATTTACTTACCTTTAAGTATTTCTTGCACATACAAAGCACTAAGCGGCACATGTTTCGGGTATCATTTTTCAGACACCTTTAGATGAAATATTCATATCTTCATAACTTCTTCCCATTGCGAGGAATCTTAAAGTTACTGTTAATTTCTGATAAGGTGAAATACAATTTTTCATTTCTTCTTTGTAATAAAAGGACTAACCATAGAAAGTAATTTTAAGTATGTTCCCTTGTTCATTCGTAAATAGTTTTGGAAATCTTTAGGTTCAAATTTCAACTCGTTCAACAAATTAATGACTGTAACTTTCTCGCTTTAATAACCAATCTTTGCACCATTTTTCTCGTTTTTACTTACGCTTCGCACGTTTTTTAACTAATAACAGGCCTAGCATTGCCAACGCGTCGTTATCTTCCGATGACATCATCATTAAAATTGAGGAAAGCTAGAATTTCACCATAGCGTGTGTGGGCTTTTCAGGTCTCCGGTATACCTGCGCAGTTTTACCTGTCCAGGTGAACCTGCTCAGGTCTACCGGAACGTCAGTGACTGGCGTTACATTGAAGGCAACGGTTAGTTCCAACTCAACAATTATTTCACTTCACAAACAGTTTTGCACCTATTAAAAATCTATAAATGCACCAAATATTATTTTTAATTTTAGGAAGATATGTGCTTGTTTCATCATTTCACACTCTAGGCACTTTTACGTTGTTCTCTGGATATAAATATACAATGTATACAATGTAAATAGTATTGCTGATGAATGTTTTCTTTTCTTAGTAGGTACTCTAGTTTGATTAATCTTGACTAGGGAATGATTAAAGTTTTTAGTCCCTGCCGTAATTCTTATACTCCTTACTGAATCTCATTTCGTAATTCTTAATTACGGGGTGACTACAAGGAATAATGTATCTTTTGAAAAATTGGCTAATTTTGAATTGAAAAATTATTTATTGACATAAAAATGTAGTGAAATATATGCTATTGAAGTCATGTTGTTTTAAAAATAATCTCTGAGAGGTGGTGACCCATCTTCGTAGATGCATTCCTCCCCTCTGCTTTTGACGTTCTCCACAATCCTTTCAATGTGCGGAGTTTATCCACATAAACGCGAGATTTTAAGTAACATCAAAGGAAGTAGTCGCATGTGCTGAAGTGTGGAGAGCGAGGAGGCTAAGATACATCACCCAGCCAGGAAATGATACAAGGTACGCCAAAGCTAGTCCATAGTTATTCTTGTAGCATAGAGTCTTGCTCCATCATGTTGGAACCAAATCTAGTTTATGTTTAGAATCCTCCTACGCAACTCTTTTAGGAACACATTTCTTACCATTTGTAATATAAGGCCGATCCTAACTCAAACAGTCACTAAATTTTGAAGGTGACATTGAGGCGATAGCAACCTAAAAGGTCACTAAAAAATAACCAAAAATGGGATCAGATCATTGCTAAAAATAGCTGGTTCCCGTCCTCGCTAAAAGGTGATCTCATCATAGCTAAAAATAGCTGGTTCGCGTCGTAGCTAAAAATGCTAATGACAGCATCATCACTAAAAATGGCTAATGCGTGTCATTATTAAAAATAACCAGATGTGTGTGGTAACAAATAGTGGGGAGTTTAGAGTAACAATATAAGAAAATAGTGTAATGTGTAGTGAGTGCTGTGTAAAACATGTGAATGGCATATGCTCAAGAACAATGTGCCAAAGCAATCCACATGAGAACTGCGGTGGAACGCTTGAAGCAAGAATCTTCGGCATTAGTATTCGATGCCCAACATGAGGCGGTTTACGGGCGAGGTGATTATAGTGAATGTCCTAGTAGAAAAGTATGAAATAGGAGTAGCGATATATGAAAAGGTTATAAATTTAAAGAAAATATGTTGAAAATGTACTGTAGATAAACTAAAAGCATCAGTTTTGCAACGATATAAAATAATGGATAGCATCTCCTGATGGTAGTGGTTCTTCATCAGATGCAGATTAGCCTACTGCTGCAATTCTCAAAACACACTTTCCCCTCTACCATAAAAATCGTGATGAAGTAATATATACAAGGACAGTTCCAATGTCGACAATAATTCAACAGTGTTCTGGAATCAGTAAAGCATTGGACAGCAGCACTTTTTGCAAATCCTTCACGAACGTGAAAGATAGCCCATTTTTAATAATTTTTTTTAGTGACTTGTCAGATTGCACAAGGTGACCTTGCAAATCTAGTGACCTTTTCAAATCTAGTGACTTTATGAGTTAAGATCGGCCTTATATTACCACTGAGACAGAGCGAAATTCTTTCGGCTCATGTATCCAGTATTTTCGTTTTTTACTTTAAAATAATTTTTGTGGGGCAAGAAATAGGCACAGCTATTCTACCTCATATCGGTAATGACATCCAAATTTCCCTCCTCTCCCATGTATAGGGGATATCATTAAAATAAACGGCCTTTTCTACACATAATAGGCTTTTAGGATACGTATTCGACATTGGTGTAGTACAAAAAGTGTTATGATAATTTGAACACACAAGGATTATATGAATTTCAGTTTTTCCTGTAGGAAGGGCAATAAAAATTAATGATTCATTTTGGATCAAGTTACGTTTATAGACTCACCTGCATTGAGATATCATCTTCGT
>JARFJB010002499.1:0-177500 GCA_036346205.1 Vesta saturnalis | reverse complement strand
CACAAAACGCACACAAAGACACAAAACACCAAACGCACACAAACGCACACAAACGCACACAAACACACACAAACCACACAACACACACACACACAACGCACACCACACGCACACACACGCACGCACAACGCACGCAACGCACGCACGCACGCACGCCGCACGCGCGCACGCACACACGCACACACGCACACTCGCACACGCACACACGCACACACGCACACACGCACACACGCACACACGCACACGCACACACGCACACACACACGCACACACACACGACATGCCAAAATTGGTCAGAATGGATTCAAAGACCCCCAAAACGTGGAGATCCGTCAAAATCTCGAGGTCGATTTTTTTCATGATCGCAATGCTTTCCCTTTACTATACCAAGCTAGTGGAGTAACACGATCTTCTTAGCATTCGAGAGGTAATGGATGCGATTCCGGTTCCCGTCAACTCTGTATCCGGTTTTTCAGGGGGTTTTGGTCATGCACATATAGCGGCATGGTCACTACGTATACGCTGACCATGTGCCGCTATTTTGGCGAATGTTGGGATAGTTTCTTCCCCTCAGAACCCGAACTCCGTTCCTTCCGATCCTATCCTGACTGCACCCATCCTTAATCCCACCATGCATACATACTTAATGTATGTGTATGTTGAAATCCATGATTGTGGTTGAAAGAGCTCGGAAAGCTCAAGCAGTCCACCCTCCCCCTTGGGGAGAGATTGAAACACGTGGCCTTTTGCTTTTCCCCTTTACTATAGTTCGTATAATATACAGGAATATAATAAGCGAGAAGAAAAATTATTTATTACGACTCAGCCGTAAATCAAGCAAAGTTTTTGTTCAACATTCTTGCAAATTATTAATTTTGACGACATGGCACATTTGAGTGAGAGATAACGTATTGGAATATGATTTATGGATACAGAGATTGGAAGAGGACTCAAAACGAAGTGTGTATTGTATTCAACGGAATTTACCCACGTATTCCTGTATCTCAAGGAACAATGTCTCAACTAATTAAAAAATTTCGATAACTGGTACCATTGAAGACGCGAAAAGAACTGGCAGACCAAAATCGGCAACAAGTAACGAAAAAGCTCTTTGATGTTTTGTTGGCAATTTCAAGAAACGCTACACGTTTCAATGAGGGAAGTACCAGAAAATTTAGAAATTAGCCATACTTCCGTGCTTACAATTTAAAACAGAAAAAGTTCATCACTACAAGTTTCAATTAATACAGAATGAAGATAATTTTGATAGACGGATAGATTTCTATAAGCAAATGATGAAAATTTTGCTTCAAATATTGTATTGTCTGGTGAAGCGACCTTTATGTTAAACGACACATATTAAATCGACATAATTGTCGGCATTTGGCGAAAACGAACCCACGCTGGGTGCAGGAAGCACACACAATATTCGCAAAAAATAAATGTGTGGACAAGCATTGTAAGAGGGCATATCGTAGGACCATTTTTTCTTGATGAAACTCTTACCGCTGATCGATATCTTCTTCAAACTCATGTCATACCTGCGATCACTGCATTATTCTCGGGTGAAAATGTAGGTATTGACAATAGAACTTTCTTCCAACACGATGGAGCTCCTCCACATTTTACGGTACGTGTTTGAGGGTACTTAAATAATATTTTTCGGAACATTATTTTATGACTGAATAGAGCAAAATACGCTTGTTTCAAATTACAAAAAAACATTTAAAAAAACAAGTTGATTGTCATAACCACAAAACAAAAGAAGACATCAATAAACTAAAAAATCTCAAAATATGCATGGTAATGAACTAAACAACTTTTTTATTGAAAATTTTGTTGTAACTTTACAAATAACAAAGTTAAAGCAATAATTTGTTACTTTTGATCCACCCTGTATATCAGTCACACATGCTTACGCATAGGCGACGTGGTATGTTCGGAAGGTAAAATACACTATATATATATATATATATATATATATATATATATATATATATATATATATATAACATTTGATAACATAGATGGGCGTATATTTTTTAATGGCAAAAAATCGTAGATTCATAACGTGCATGTACTTGTTTGGATATTAGTAATGTTGCTTGTAAAATAAACCTATTTAACAATATTCTATCACAACTTAATGTCTTCTAAATAATCTGCATTATAATAGTAAACGTTTAATAAGCAAATCTATACATGAACAAAACAAAAAAAGTATTAAACTCCTAATAAGGCTTGCAAAATTATGGTCCATAAATTTGTACCAGTTTTTGCCAATTTCTCAGCCTGGACGTGTTCCTGGTGCCATATTTGACTAGTAACTGTATCATCGAAGAATTAAAAAAAATGTAAACACAATGTTAAAAGAACTGCATCATCTGCATTTATTGCATGTAAAAGCACACGTGCATCAGCATCTTCTTGTGTTAAAGTAAGGTCGTCGTTTGAAGACAAATAATCTAAACTCGTAATTTTAACACAGTTTTCTCCGCAGAATCTTCTTAAGAAAGGTTCCAACCTTCAACAGTGAACTTTATGAGGTTCTCTTGCTTGTTTTGTTTGTCATTGTCTCTCTTGGATCCAAGTGAATTGATTGTATAGTAACTCTGAAAACTCTTGATAAGTATACCTGCACCCTATACTCCTTTAATATAAAGCTTCACGGTCAATGGACTTCGTCACAAGTAATATATACATGGACAGTCATACTCTTTGTTACGATTTAATTCTCGGTTAGACCCACTTCCGGTTTGTTTCTTAGCTAAACAATGGAATTGATATCCTCAATAAGTGTCTTCACTTGAATTATGTATATGATTAAAGTAGAGGTTTGTTTTCTACCTTGGTTTGTTTTTTTTGGATACGACTCCCGCTAAAAGGTTGGTTTATGTATCGGAGGGATTAAAGTGGGGAGTTGGTCTTTACACTATTATTCAGAGATTGAGATTGTTATTATAACTAAAGGGAGTGCAGGCCTTATCTCCATGTATGATTTTATATCTAACTCGACTAAATTCCTAGCAACTTTTTAGTTAAAAAAATTTTGTTGAATCCATTTTTTATATGTATTGGAAACGTCCAATGGCATAACGAAACTCTTCATCTGGCTTCACTCAATTTTAGATATTTCGGGCCTCAGTAACTGGTGTCGACGAACTCTGTATCAGTCATCTTTACTGCGTCTCCAAATCTATAATGTTCCTGAAAATCTTCAATTCATTATTATTGAGATTTTGTTTATTATTAAGAGTAAGCGAAAATAATGGATGAATAACGTTAATTGTGGCAAATTGTTTTAGAACATCGGATGAATCGTACTTAGTCATGCTGTATAATAATCTTGCAGTAATTTACCATGCATTGGGTAAACATCACTTAGCTTGTCATCATTTCCAAAAAGCAGTAAAAGCTGATATAAAATTTAATCAATACAAAGAAAACGGTACAGTATACAAATGTGTGTCACAATTAAACATTAAAACTCATTTCAGAAGAAAAACCGTTATACAAATTAGGAAGCTCGAGATACCACGAGTTAATATATAATTTAGGCATATCTCTTTTACATGCAGGACGTTCAGCAGATGCATTTGACTGCTTAATTATTGCTGTAAGAAGGTTTCATCGGAATTCTAGGTTATGGCTGAGATTAGCTGAGTGTTGCATACATGTTCACAAAGCAGTAAATGAATATTAATTTGTTACCAGTTATTAAATGTTTTTTCTTCTAGTCAAATGAAATAGATTTTAATCTACATAATAAGCAAAAAGATATGGTCGCTGATGTAATAGGGTCGAAAAAACTTCAAAAAATCGTTCTTACAAAAAATTTATCTATGGATAAGAAATATAGGTAAGTATTAGTAATATGATAAAATAACAACTTACTTTAAACTTTTAGCTTGGATGGGGAATCATATGCAGTACCAGTACCTACTCTAGAATTTGCCTCTCTCTGTTTACGAAATGCTTATCTATTACTGCCTTCTGACACAGTTTCTTCTCCAATTCCTTTACTTTTAATACCTGGTGTAACACCACCAGCACCGCCACCTAGTCCTGGTCCAGCTCCATCAGTTCCATTATCACCTAATAGTGTATCTGCTCTTAAAAATTCTATTCTTACAGCGAGTTCTTATGTATGCTTATGTTTAGGAGATTACGTTCTAGCTTTAGAACACGCCCGTAACCTATTATCACAACCAAATCTATTAGGTTCCCACAGGTAATTGAATCGATCTATATTCAATTTGATTACAAGTGTATCATTTTAGATTGTTGGGACATTTGTATGCAGCTGAAGCTCTTGTTTTATTAGACAAAATTACTGACGCACTGGAGCACTTAAACCCTGAAAATGTTAAAGATATTTCCTTGGAACTTCCGGTTAGTGATGTTATTGATGAAAAGGAAAATATTGCAACTAATCCACCTTCCAGTAATAAATAATTTTTTATTATTCAGTTTTGCAGCCTTTTGTTCTAGAGTGGTTTCCAACAAATTTGACTAGTGCACATGCAGTAATGCAATACAATATAGCAGTGTGTAAAACATTACGAGGACAATTAGACCAAGCTGCTACATTACTAAAACAAATATGGAAAGCTCGAGGCTCCAACTCTACAGTTCCTGCTCTTATAATTATGTTAGTGTTATATATTGAATTGCAATTAGGTGTGTACTTTTAATTACGTTCTGATTAATTTTAAATTATGAGTAAATTAAATGTCGCTGTTATTTATGGAAAAAGTAATTGATAGTTGCCAATGTGTTGAATAATTTATAGTTTGCTTTTCTCTTTTTAGGACACGCAGATGTTGCACGGTCATTAATAAAACAGTACTCTTTACAATGCAGAGTTAATGGTTGACACATTAAATGTTATTGTTTATTGTATTATTTACCTGTTTAACAATAAATGTATGTTAAATCATGTTAAATGAGTTTTATATAATTATCTACATTACATCCATTAAATATTAAATTTACTTTATTAAATTCCAATTTTGATATATGTGTGTTAATTTGTTTTATATTATTTATTAACTACACTCAATGAGAGCATAGTATAACCAATCCGTTTTTTCTTTAGTGTTTATATTTGTTTGTTTTTATAGATGTTCATATATTATTAATACTTATGTAATATGAGCTTAAGGAAAGTGTGATGATAGGTATCTTGTATAAATACTGCTTGAGGTAAGAATACTCTGTAATTTGAATCTTTTGAACAATGTAGAACATCATATTCAATATATACGCGCCTGTATAAACAAGGAGAATAAGTACAAGGTTTAAACATGGACGTATTGTAACTGGACGGAGTGTTGCCGTATCTCATACGCACAAGTGGTGCTAGTAGATTATGCAACCAACAATGACAATTGTAAGCAGAAGAGGTTTAGGTAAATGGGAAAGTATGTAGTACACTTAAATAATGGGTATATTTAAATAACAGAAACAAAAATAAATTAACCTCATACACTGCCAAATAACTGATTCCTAAATAATGTAAATTTATTGTACAGTTTCCACACACGAATATTTGGCTGATTTTGTAATTTATTTGCGTGGTCAATTCTGATTGTAAAATAAACTTTTAAAATAATATCAGTTAGCTGTAGAAGATGATTGCTTGAAGAAAAATATATTCATTAATAATTATATTAAGAAATCAGCTTCCCGAAAATGCTTACTGCAGAGGACCGCTTGCTTAGAGGGTGGCTGTAATCCACTTTTTCTTCATTTTGGGGTCAGTTGGAAACCTTAAAAATGTGCAATGTAAATATACAATAGTTATTTACATTTAATTATCGTAATATTTCATATTTTGATACACGATGCGAAAATTGTCAAATGAGGCCAAATGCCGCATATGATAACCCAGCTAGTTTCGTAATATGAAATTACGATACAAATATCGTACAAAGTTTCATCTACTATTAACAGTTTTAATTTTATAGAGAAATAAGTAATTCAATCAACGAACTGTATTAAGCATGGTATTATCCAAGCAGGCATATTATATAATTGGCATTGTAAAGCTTAATTAAACACAGATTGTCAATATTATTCCTCTAGACAGTTTTGAAAGATCTCAGATGAAGATCAAGATTGGACTTTGAAATGGCGACAAATACAGCTATGGAAGAATTAATACCTACAAAATCTTGACATAGGTCTGAGAAGGAGTATAAGCATTTTGAGAAGTGGTGTAATTTGAGGAAGGTAAATTGTATTTCTGAAAAGGTTTAATTGGCTTATTTTTCCGGTAAAGTGAAAAAAGAAAAACCATCTTCTTTATGGACTCATTATTCTATGCTAACATGTACTTATATCATTAAAGAATAAAGTGGATATTAGTAAATACTCACAATTACTGGGTTTTTTAAAGCGGAAGTGTAAAGGGTTTCATCCTAAAAAATTTAACATCTTTACAAAAAATGAAATTCATAAATTTTTGATTGAAGCTTATGATAACCACTATTTAATGATGAAGGTAGGTAATGCATTATTAAAACGTACAGTAAATAGTTCATCTTTAAATTTTTCAATATTTTATTTCAAAACTTCATTATATTCCTTTATAACTTTTCAATCAAATAATTTGTTGTAGGCGTCATTAATTGGTAATTTCGGAGCTTGTTGCAGGGAAGAGTTGAGAAAATTAAGATTTTCTGATATAGCGGGTGAAGTCAAATGTATTAAAATTAAAATACCAAATACTAAAACCAGAGTTGTAAGAGAATTCCCAGTTACTAAAGGAAATATTGGTAGTTTTGACTGTCTCGATTCTTTCCGAAAGTATTCACGTCTTTGTCCTTGACATATAACACATGATTGGTATTTTGTTTTTTATAAAGATAGTAAATATACTCTACAACCTGTATATAAATACTTTTGGCAGGATGCTAAAAGAAATTGCTTCATTTCTTGGGCTCTCAAACCTGGGACTATACACAGGGCACTGTTTTTGAAGGTCTTCTAGGGGATGCCAGTGGTAATATGGAAACCTTAAAAGCCATCGGAGTGGAAATCTTCAAGCGTAGCAGAAGGCTACATAGAAACCTCCACAGAAGATAAAAAAATAATAGCGTCCAAAATTATAGGAGAACATGATATTACTAATATATCTAATACTGAAAATTCTGTGGATAACGTTAAATGTTGCCTCTACATCTGGTTTAAACATTTCTAATTGCAAGGATTTCATTATTAATGTTTATAATAAATAGTTTAATAAATTTTGTTAGATTTTATCTTGGTAATTATTTTATTCTCACTTTTACTTTACCGCAATAATGCAGTAAAGTGACAGTTTCATTACGATATGTCATTAAATGTCATAAAACTTGACATTACATGCTGATAGTAGGGGAAAGTCGGGATAGGTGGGCAAAACGGGTTTACACATTTAAAACTATACCACTAACGACATCTATTCGTTATTCATGCCCATGATTATTTTAATAGAGTTTGAGGCCCCCAGTACAAACAGATCTGCCGAAGTGAGTGCAGTGCCTTAATTTTTTTATGCGAAATATTACCATGGTCGGCCATTTTAAGCAAGGTAATTATCTGTTTATGTATTTTAACGCAAATATATGATAATATTCGTAAAGTAGGTACACTATTTTTAGCTTAAGTTGTCATAACTTTAATTGAAAATACAATAAGTTACTAATTTTTATTTTGTACTTTTTGTAAAAGTATGCATGTCAGGCAAAACTTTTTTTTAAGTTCTGCCTCTTATTGTCATCGTTAATAATGTAATGTTTTCATTGTTTTTAGATGGTGTTTAAACACTAACAGACCACCAATAGGCAGAGTTGGTCAAAAATAAACATGCAGGAAGTTGTGAAAGCTGTAGTTACAGGTGAAATGTGATATCACCGTGCATCTATTAAATTTAATGTTCCGCAAACAACTCTGGAACCATACGTCAAAAAACGAAAAAGTAATCCAAATGAGGAGAATGTTTCAACTACTTTGGATAGATATAAAACCGTTTTTACACAGCAGCAAGAAGAAGAAATTGCAAGTTACTTGCGAGATATGGAGGGACTATTATTCGGACTAACCATGACTGAATGCAGAAAACTCGCCTTTCAGTTAGCAGAGTTAAACAGTATTGATCATCATTTTAGTAAAACTGCCCAAATTGCTGGAAAAGGTTGGATGCAGGGCTTCCTGAGAAGATCTCCGGAATTGTCAATTAGGAAACCAGAAGCTACTTCAGGAATGCCCGCAAGGGGATTCAGCAAGGTTGCTGTTTTAAAATGTTTCACCCTTCTGGAAGTATTGATCGAAAAACATAATTTCACAGCACAGCAGATACACAACGTCGATGAAACTGGCGTCACAGTGGTTCCCAAATCAGCTTCCAAAATTATTGCAATAAAAGGTAAACGCCAAGTAGGTGCTTTGACAGGAAACGGAGGCGAATTCGTAACTGCAGAAATATGTTTCTCTGCGGCAGGTTCCTACATGCCTCCTATGTTAATTTATCCACGCAAGAAAATGCCACAGGGCTTTTTGGATGGATTGGCATCTGGAGCATGGGTAGAGCTCAATCAAAAGGGATGGATAGATATGGAAATATTTTTTAAATGGTTTAAAAAATTGGTTGAATTTTCCAAGGCCTCAAAAACACACCTGTACTTCTCCTTTTAGACGGGCACTCTTCACATACCAAAAACTTGAACCTCATAAATTATGCGAGACATAATGGCGTAGTTCTTCTGTGTTTCCCGCCTCACACTACGCACCAATTACAGCCACTTGACGTAGCATTTATGAAGCCTTTAAGTGTTTATTTCAAGGACGAAGTAAGAATGTGGCTTAGGACCAACCCTGGCCGGGTAGCTACTTTGCAACAACTGTCTGCATTATTTAACGCTGCTGCGTAATAGCAGCGACAATTACAACTGCTATAAATGGCTTTAGAAAAACCGGAATATGGCCTATGACTGCAAGTGTTTTTTCTGACACCGATTTTTTACCCTCTGCTACCGAAATTGAGGATAAAGAGTCAACATATCCACGAAAATCCAAGAGTCTTCCAGCAGCTGATTGTCAAGCGGGAACATCTAGAATTAGTAATGCTCCAAAACAGAATCCTAACCTTAATTCTTGCACTACAATTCAGCTGCACAAATAATACTTCTCCCATACCAACAACTTCAAAAAATAACATTCCTGTAAGTGAAAAAACCCCAGGGAAATCTGAAACCCTTCCCGCCGTCCATCCACAACCAAGCACATCTCGAATAAATGATTCTACCTTTCCAGTCCAACAGCTATCATTCCGATTCCACAGTCTAATCAAATCAAACGAACGTCACAAAACAAAGGCATAACCGTTGTTTTGACCTCTACTCTGTACAAGGACGAGGTTAAGCAGTCTGTTGAAACCAAAAATAAAAATGCCTCGAAGCAGATGGCTGTAAAGAGAAAAATGGACGATCAAGGAGATTCCAAGAAGGCCAAGGGAAAACACATAAAAAAAACGAAAGTTGAATTCTGCGTGATAAAAATCCCCTGTATACAAAATTTCGTCCGCTTATTACATCATTGTAAAAAGATATTTAAAAAAAAACAAAAAAATAATTAAACTTCAACACCGAAGGCCGCAACGAAGGCGTTGCGGACCTAAGTTCATAGGAACTTTTTTTCTTATTTTAGTGTCCTCTATCGCGTGGCACTATGCACTTTTTTATGTCATGTAAACACACACACACACACACACACACACACACACAATATATATATATATATATATATATATATATATATATATATATAAATTGTAATGTTTAAATATTGAAATTATATTAAAATGGCGACTTATACTTGTGAGGGAAATTAATAATAATTATATTTATTTTTTTAGGTAATATAAATTTTTAATGTTGAAAATATAAATTGAAGTAATTATTTAAATCTTTTTATTTTTTGTTGTGCACCGGACTAGCTCAGATCTCATATGGGGATAGAGTTCAGGGAATTTAGTTGAAGTTAAAAATTTTGTATCTGTAAATGTGTATATGAAATATCCTATATGTAATTGAATTGAAAGTATACAAATAATTCTGAATATAATTTGCTATCAAACGCATGCGTTGTTATGAACTTACGTGAAATTAGTAACTGTCAATGATGTCAAATGAATAATTTAGAAAATTAATGTTTGGATCAAAATGAAAATTTAGAAAAAGAAAAGAAATTAATATCTTTACAGGTGTTTACACAAGTAAATATTTAAAATTCTTAACCAAAAACATATATGTAACAAATATAAATTGCAGGAAAATATCAATGAATATTCACAATAGGTAGGGTTATTAAAATTTAACTCACATATACAGTCCTCCCGGTAGAATGATGTCTTCGGATACTTCAACTGGATGCAGGCAATGTCCACTCGGTTACAGTTGTTACCAATACCCAAAACTGCTATCTCGGTTGTCGAAGACACCAACTTCCAAGCTTAAAGATGTTTTCTCCAAAAACGGCAAACTCCAACCACCTATTTATTACGGTAACTTTTTATTTAAATGAATTTAACAGCTCAATGAGTGATATCGTTTAAAATATATATTTAAATATCCAAGATTTTTGTTGATAACACTTTTATTTTAGCTACCGATAATAATTTTTATTTAAAAGGAATTGTCCGAAGAAATAAAACAAACTTTGACCAAATAAAAATGGATTTTAATTTGGTAAACAGGAATTAATTTAAATTGGAAAACGCAAAAACAAATCTTCACAAAATCGTAACATCAATTAATCGAACAAAATTATTTTTCAAAAACGACAGGTATCGGAGACCGAACTATTTATTTCTAACCGACGATACAAAAACAAGTGCTCTCGAAATTATTCTTCGAAACGTAAAACTTCTTGACGAAATTAAATGAGGTTATGAACTTACTCTTAAAAACACAAATTTCACAACACTGTTTTAACCTTTTACACTTTTGAACAAATTCTAGAGAGAGAGTGATTTCCTGAGCGCTTGCTTTTATATGTTTCTGGTTGTTACAAAAAATTCATTTTTTTTACAGCCATATTGCAAAAGTAACTATGGATATGATTGGTGGATCAAAATTACAAATTGGACATAAATGGAATTTTGGCCGTAACTTCCTTATACATGATCGGAATTGAAAATTAAAAACGGAAATGAAAACTACGTAAAATTTTGAATAAAAAGACACCTAACAAGATATAATTCCTAACATTAATATACGAAGTAACCTAATTAAGCTTATAACTATTTACACTTACAATCTACACTAAAACTAATTGCAAAAATGGAATTCTGAGAACTTTTTACACTAGAATACATATCTTTTATGTTCGAAACATTTAATTTAAAGAAAATTTTAAGCTTTTGTAATATTAGCTTAAATTCACCTCAGAATTAACATAATTTTGCGGAGAAAAGCGCTGTATCCTTATAAAAACTTATTCATATTAAGAAAGAACATTTATTATTTGCTTTAAGAGCAAAATCTAAATCTAATAATGTGGAAAAAGTATAAAATTATGTAAAAAACCTAAAATTTACAACGTAACCAAACTTAAATCTAAAAATGAAATTAATTTATATTTAAAAATGTTTTTAATACTTAAAATGTTATGTTTAAGGTTTGTACTACTTGTCTTTATTATTCTCACTAATTATTTGCAATGCATAATGTTATATAATGTTGCATTGAAAAAGTCTCATCGTCTAACACTCTTTTTGAAATTTTTCACTATAAAATGTACGGCACTATAAATGTCTGTATGCCATAATGTTCTAAATGTTATTCTTATTGTGAATCTTGTATTATAATTTTTGTCACTAACTCGCTTCCAAAAATATGTGCGAAAAATGTCTATACTGTCCATATTATAACCCTTTTATTAAATTTTTGTATTTCCTGCATTCAAATACTAAACATACACTATCCCTAACATAATCCTAACTATATAGTCCATGTTTAAACACCTGTAAAATGTCCACTTGCCAAATTACCCTTGTAAAATTGAATTTTATTGCAATAATTGCAATACTAAAATGACTTTACGAAAATGGTTACATTTAACATTCTTGACAATTTTGTTAGCAGCAAATTGCTTTTTATGATGAAACCAAACTAAGCAAATGATATTCAGATTAATTTATACCAAATAAATTTATTTTAAACACATCGTGAACCAGATTTATATAGAATAGTGTCTTGCACTTGTATCGAGCTAGAAATCACCCTTTTATTACCCAAATGTCATGTAAGCTGTCCGATACTTCTATTACCTCTTTCTGAACATCTCAATATATATATATATATATATATATATATATATATATTATGAATATATATATATATATATATATATATATATATATATATATATATATATATATTTATATTTGGATTCTAGGGCTTCAAATACATACAGTTCATCTGTCAAATGTCAACTCAGGCGCCATTTTAATTTTATTTTTTTAAATATTTTTATAATTTTAGATCATTATGGCGTCATCTAAATTATAGATAATTGCCGTACAATTACCCCCACAATATTATTTTTAACGATCAAATTAAAAAATTCCGGTTTTTTTAACTAAAACTCACTGTTCCCAATAGAAACATACATGGGCACCCTGTATATTAAATAGCTCTTTCAAGTACTAGTAAAACGATATGCATAGTAATTTCCTTAGTACCTAAATAAAGCAGTAATTTTTCATTTTTATTAACACAACATACTCCTGAAGCCGACTCTGTCAAAGTAAAATGGCGTTTGAGTTGACATTTGGCACATGAACTGTATGTATTTGAAGCCGTAGAATCCAAACACGTAAAAATATACTGGTTGTTCCATTTAAATTTTCAGCTTGTGTCATTTCCGGTGAAACCGGAAGTCGGTCATATTGTTTTTTATGTAAAAAAATCCCAATCTGGCTCTAATAAAACCCATCAAAACTTGAACAAAATCTAACGATCCGTTCAAAAGTTACAGGGGTTGTCCCTATTTGATTTACACCCAGTATATATATATATATATATATATATATATATATATATATATATATATATATTCATTAAACTTTTGTAGCAAAACGGGTTCACTGAACAGGTACCAGTTTACCCTGAACAGATAGCTGTTAATATCTAAGCGGGTCAGTAACCACTCAACTACTGAACACAGTTTAAGATATTATGTATTGATCAAACTTTTCCTATAGCGACCATCAGCTTCAGTCAACATTGTTATGCCTACCCATAGAAAAATATGCTCTTATGTTATCTTCGAGTTTGATTTTGCACAATTAGGTTTAATCACTGAACGTAAAATAACCTACATCCTTCATAGGAAGTAAGATTTCCTGTAAAAGTTTGTGCTTGTTTTGATTCAATGACTTATAGTATACGTACACATGATTAAATTTCAAACCATGTTTCTCAGTAAGCAGGCTGATCATTTTGTTTGTTTTACCACAATTGGAAGGGCCGCATATAAAAACCTCGTATACTATTAGGAAGTAAATCACCATGCTTTGGAGTAACTAGACTTTTCATCAAGGTCATGATTTTGAATTTCATCGTTAGTGATTAAAATAGAACTAAACGAATAATTACAATATTTTTATTTATATACTAGACATCCAGAGTGTATACTACAATAATTTTTTCACTTCTCCAGTGAGTGGGCTGTACTGAATAATAGCGTCATGGAGAATAAGACCATAGACAACGATTCATTATCGAAAGGTGTGAGAGATTCCATTTCCAATTTGATGTCTACTGTTGAGTTTTTTAAGAATTCATTTTGTTTAGAGCAGTCCATTACAAATACTGTATATGATTTGAAGTTGGAATAGTCGAATCATCCTCCTCATCATAGTAATCACATCGGAATTTCAAAAAATTGTGATATGCAGATATGTATTGGTTAGCATTGAAGTTCAAATACATTGCTTCATATAGATAATACTCAGAATTCAGATGTACTTTAAGGTTTCTGATGTTAATGTGATCAAAATGTCCGGTTCTTGCAGACTTTGTGTACCTTTTACCTTGTTGGAATGCAACAATTATCTAACGTGGTTTTTCCAGTTGCGTTGCCGTTTTTATTGACCACATGTCTGCGGTTGCTTGTTTTAAAACAGATAATTTATATAACTCCCATTGACGAAATGGAACAGTAATAATAGATTTGTTATTGATTCCTTTACACAAATTAAGTTTAGCAGCATCACTAAGTGTTAAGTGTGGTACTTTCCACTGAGTTTTATTTAAGGTTATTGTTGCATCAACTTCACCATAGTAGCAGTTTGTATCGCTTCTAGATGGAATTATGATCAACTCGACGCATATTCACGATTACTTGACGATAATCTCCATTATTCCAAATATGTGGTCAATGGTACGCATACTGTAAAAGAGTTTTCGCCATTTTGCTCATCGAATTCTACTTGTAATGGTTCTTCATTCTTTAGTGACCACCCCAAATGGCTTAGTGATTTGCTCTTGCTTGCCGTATAAGAAATATATCCCTCAAGTGTAGATGTTATGCCTGGATTTCTGCAAACGTCCACTCTTTGACCACCTAACCCATAACGAATTTCTTCGAAAAGAAAATTGGGGAAATTATTGGTTAAGTTGCATGATTTTCGTAATTAGATAAAACTCCTAGCAATACTCAATATTTAGAAGTAAATACCGACATAATTAGTAATATAACTAAAAAAGTTTGAATTAAGATGCGTATTTCTTCAGAAGGTCCATATTTAGAAGATCCATACGGAACATAAGCGTGAATATCTGATTTAATTATATAGTATCATCAAAATGTACGTTTTGAAAGACGTTTAATGATTCGGACATTGTCGGTGAGAACTTTTAAACCAATTGACGTTAAAAAGTATTTCTCTGGAGATATTAACCGCAATGAAGGTTGATGACTAATGAATGACTTACTGTAGGGAAGTCTTTTAAAGGAATTTTTGAAAGATGGAATTGGTCCTTGATTAATTCTCAGGCTCATCTTTTAGTTTTAGGCATACTGTGAATGGCTCACTTCCACTAAAGTCTATTAATTCACCCTTTTGATTAGTCAAGTTAATTGTTATATTACTAATTATGTCGGTATTTACTTCTAAATATTGAGTATTGCTAGGAGTTTTATCTAAACAATAACCTGGTGGAACTGAAACGTCAATCTCATATAATGCTTTTGCAGGTTTTCCGTTTCTATAAGATCCTTTTATAATATTGCACTCTACGTGCAGATTAGTATGTTTATGTATTTGGATGTCTAACACAGACGTATGTAAAATATTTGGTTCAAATATTTTAGACTCAAACCCTAGCATGCGACCAATTCTATCTTTAGTAAAATCGATCTCAAATAAACAGTTTACCTCACATTTAAGTGTAGTCTTGTTTGCTCTAATGATAAACTTTAGTCTTGTTTGCTCTAATGATAAACTTTTCTGTGGGTATCTTAGATTTTAGATAATCACTAATTTCATCTCACTCACATGCACCATGTGGAATATTAATCACCTGCAAATGATATGGATCTGTTCTAGAATAAAATCTATCGTTGCCTGTATAAATGTTTCTAATGCTGTTTCATCCGTAAAATCCAACGAATTCAATAACGTATTTTTCCCCAAATCTAGTTCTATCGGTGGATAGAAGTTTTAGCTAGCGGTGTTACCAACACCTTCTAAACTGAATGTTCACATAACTGAGAACATTTGCATTGATTATTTATGTAAAAATTGTAGGCATAGGTGTCCGCAAACGATACTATTACATTCTTGATCTTGGTTGTAATTATAATAAACTTTACAGCTCCAAAAGTAGTTAATCACTTACTTGGCGGCAAGGATTACCGAAATTATCGTAATACCATACCTTTTTACCTCGCTTTTTGTAGCAAACTCAATGCGTACCTGGCCCGCTTTGGCTATCTAAGTTAATAATTTCAGATTCATTTTTCCATGGTAATTTAGGCATGCTGTCTCTCATAAAAATATCCTTGAAGTAGGGCACATTTTCGGTGTATTTTTTTAAATCAATATCTGTCAACGGTCTTTTGGGTAATCTACTCAGTTTTTTGGAAACGGTTTCAAGTATAATGCACCTGATTTATATGATTTTAGATAAAGTGCACCACCTTTCTTATTCACAGAGCCTATAGCAATAGATTCCATCATGCGATTATGGCGCGATGTCTCTTCTTGAAATTTTTTGGCATTTTTAGCGTCATTGACTGCTTTAGCAATTCTCGATGCACCACCAGCTAAAGCACCGATTGCCGATAATCCTGCGAATAGCGGAATAAGAAATGGTAAGAACCTTCCTTGTTTAGGTAATGGAATTATTCTAGGAACTTTAATGTTTTTCTTTCCTCCTAAACTTTTTACGACACGTTTTGCCGCTGAAAGCGCCAACTTTATTGTGTAACCAGGTAAATGAAGCTTATTGTTTATTAGAGTATTCACTAAACCACCGGCACTCTTTCGCTTCTTACCTAACAGAGTTTACCTAGATAGACAAAGCAGGGTAGAAGGTTGTGTTTTGCTTTTCAAGGTTAAACAACGTGAATTTACAAGCTCTTGCTTTTATTAGTAAAATACGAGGTTTTTTATAGCGTAATAAAGAGGGAACAGTGACAACAAAGAAGACTACAGTTGAAGGAAGTGGTGATTAGTCATAGTCTGCGTAAAGACGAGTATTACAGACAATAAAGACGATTTTGGAGGTAAAAGATTTATAATAGTAGAATTTTATGCAAATAATTTGCTATTTACCTGTGTTAGTATACAATAATACAATACATAGATATCGTGGTGACCTGTGACCCATATATTTATATTTACATTTATATAAAATTACCATTGAAATAGTTAAATTTATTCGTATAATTGGAAGGAATATTAACAAGTGAATTGACGACGAGTAAACAAACGAAAAATAAGGCAGATAAAGTAAAGAGAAGAAGGGAATGAATAAAAGGGAACGGGAAGAAGAGGAAGTGGAACGGCAAAGAGTATTTGGAAAAGGGAAGAAGATAATGATCGCCAGACGTTAAAAAGGTAGAGGAGGAAAAAGTGGTAACAGCGTAACAGTGGAAAGTGAAAAGAGGAAGGAAAGGAAGAGAAAGAAATGGAGGAAATAAAGGAGATAATCCGTGAGAAGAGGCAGCTGATGGAAGAAAATATGAAGGGACTAAGGAACGGCATCAAAGAAATGAAAGAACAAATGGAAGAAAAGGAAAAGGAATGGAAGGTGGAAAAACAAGAATTGATAGAGAGAATAGAAAAATTAGAAAGAAAAGTAGACGATGAGGGGAGAAAGAAAAGGAAGAATAACACCATGATAAAGGGGTGGAAATGCAGGGAGCCACAGAAAGAGTTGCAAGGGATGATGGAAGAGAAACTAAATGTAAAACGAAGTTAGAGAAGTGTTGGTGATAAACAAGGAGAAGGAAAATGAGATGCTAGTGGTGGAAATGGAGAGATGGAAGGAGAAATAGAAGATTATGACAGGGAAGAGAAAACTGAGGGGTACAGGAATTTACATAGACCACGATCCAACAAGGGAAGAAAGAATTGTACAAAAAGAAATCAGGAACAGGTCGGCGCAAAGAAGAGTGGAGGGAAGAAAAGTATGGGTAGGATATAGAAAAGTGGAGATAGATGGAGAAAGATACGTATGGAACGAGAGTGTTGGACCTAAGTAGAGAAAGGGGAGATAGAAGTGTCATACAAAGACCAAAAAACTAAAAGAAGGGGGGAGAGTGGAAAGGAGGATGACGAAGCGGCAGCGAAAAAGACAGAGTAGTGGAGTAAAGGGAAAAGAACAACAAAGGGAAAGTAAGGGAAAACTACAGGAAGGGATGGATGAACTAAAGATACTGCTCTAGAATGTGGCGGGAATAAAGTATAAAGATCAAGAGTTTTGGGAGTATGTCAGAGAGCAAGACGTGGTGGGATTACAAGAGACATGGCTAGAAGAAAAAAAACGGGCGTGGTGGGAAAGGGAAATTCCAAGTGGATTCTCATGGGTGGATCAGTGCGCGAAAAGGAACAATACAAAAGGAAGAGCAAATGGGGGATAGTGGTGGGAATAAAAAGAAAATGGTTGGAAAAAGAAGAGAAAGTGCAACACAGAAGAGGTATCATAGAAAGAAACATACAGTGGAGTAAAAAAAATAAAAATAGTGACGGTATACAGTAGAAAGAGACTAGGGAAAATTTAGAGAAGAGAGGGGGGAAGGCATGACAATAATAGGAGGGATTTTAACGCGAGAATAGGGGAGATTACAAGAAAAGAGAGGGAAGAAAAAAAGACAGACAAAGGATAAAGTGTTGAATACGGAAGGAAAAGAACTGTTAGAAATGTGCAACGAGAGGGGGTGGGAAATAATGTATGGAAATAGAGAGGGGAGTACACGTATATAGAAGCAAGGGGAGAATCAATAATAGATTATGTAATTACTAATGCTGATGCTGAGGAAAAGATGAAGGTTTTAAGGCAGGGGAGAGGGTTGAATTGGACCACCAACCCCTGGAAATGATAATGAAAGGGGGAGACAGAAAAGAGTACAGAGAAGAAGAGGAATATATAATTAAGAAAATCTGGACAGAAGAGAGTATAAAGAGGTACAAAGAAAAAATGGGAAAAATAAGATGGGAAGGTAATGGAGTACAAGAAAGTGTGGAAGAAATGAAAGAGAGAATGGAGGAAGCAACGGAAAAAGTTAAGTTTAGAATATGGAAGGGGGAGAAAATGGGGTGTAAAAGATGGTGGGATAGAGAATGTAAGGAGGCCAAGAAGAAGGCAAGAAGAACACTAAGATGGTGGCGAACGGGGAACGCGGAAAAAGAAGAGTATAAAGAAGCAGTAATGATATACAGGAAAACATGCGAAAGTAAAAAGGAAGAAAGCAAAAAGAAACAGGAAGAGCAGGTTAAGGAGATAAAAACAGAAAGAAAAGCGGAGAAGAAGGGCACAAACGGGAATACAAATAAAAGAATCGGAGAGGTATTTCAGAGACGCTCTGGAGGGAGAGTAAATACAGGACGGAGAAGGAAGACAAAGTAAGAAAAGATGGAAAAAAAGCGAAAGCGGCAGGAGAAGATGAGATACAAGGTGAGGAGTGGATATACGTAGGAGAAAAGCTGACAAAAACGATGACGGAAATAATAAATAAAATATGGATAGGAGAAGGATTCCCGGAGAGGTGGAGGGAAGGACATATTTGTCCAGTGTACAACAAAGGAGACAAGAATCGGATGACAAATTACAGGGGAATTACATTGCTAAACACGGCCTACAACATATACGCGACTGTTCTGGAAGAAAGGTTAAAGAAGGAGGTGGAGAAAAAGAAGGTGTTACGAGATGGACAGGCGGGATTCAGGAAAGGAAGAAAAACGACGGATAACGTATGCAGATTGAATCACATGGCAAACAAAGAATTAGGAAATAAAAGAGATAAAATGGTAGCGGTATTCGTAGACATAACAGCGGCATTCGATAGGATGAACAGGCAAAAGTTGTAGGAATTCATATGGAAAAAAAAGATAAGCGAAAGGATAATAAAAAGGATAGAAGAAACATTCGAAGAAACGAGGAATAGGGTGAGAGTAAATGGGGAACTGTGTGAAGGATTTGTGGGGAGGAAGGGTTTGAGACAAGTATGCCCACTGAGCCCAAGGCTGTTCGCGGTATATACTAGAGACCTGGAGGACACAATAAGGGGACAACAAGAGGGAGGCCTGGTGGTGAGGAACATGAAAATGTGGTCGCTGGCATACGCGGATGATATAGTATTATTAGCAAGGGAGGAAAAAGAAATGAAGGGGATGTTAAAAACGTTGGACAGATATTTGAAAAGGAAAGATCTGGAAGTCAATGGGAGTAAAACTAAAGTAATGGTATGGAGAAAAGGGGGCGGAAAAAGGAGAAATGGAAGTAGAGGGATGACGAGATACAGCAAGTAAAGATGGGGAACATATAAAAGAGCGAGTGAGATAAGTGCATAAGCTAATAGGGCAAGTGTGGGGTGTAGGGGAAGGACTATGGAATGGGCATAAGGAAAAGAAAATTGTTATTTGAGAAAGTGATAAAAAGTATACGGGGAGGTAGTGTGGGGGTGGAAAGAATACAAAAATACAGAAGGGCTGCAAGAAAAATACTGGAGGTGGATACTGGGAGCGGAAAGAGAAACACCAGGACATCATTAGAGAGGAGGTGCAAGTAGAGAAAATAAGGGTGGTGGCGGGGAGTAGAGCAGTAAAGTACGAGGAGGAAATGAGTAGAAGAACGGAGTGTAAAATTCTACAAGAATGCTGGAAAGGAATAAGAGAAGGTATAATAGAATATGGACAAGAAGCCAGGAAAGAATATTACGGAAGAAACGGATATGCAAAAGAAGAAGTAGAAAGACTAAGAAAGGAAGGAGTGAACGTGAGAGAGGACATAATTAGAAGGGATAGAGATGTGCAAAAGCAGGAACATTCAGGGAGAAGGGATACCGAGATATTTGAATGGGGAAGGGAGAAGGGAAAGAAAGAAAATGATAGAGAAAATTAGATGTGGAAACGAAGAGAGGGGAAACAGGTACTGGAGAAGGGACAAGGAGAGTCGATTAAGCACAGAAGGAGGAAGGAGTGGATGCAAGAAACATGGAACAGAAGAAGACAGTTAATGGGAGAAGAGAAAAGAGAGAAGTTAGTGTACGTGAAGTAAAGAAAGGAGACTGTAAAGAGTGTAAATAGAGAAGGCAAATGTAAATAGCAAAACGCAAGCACTGTAAAATTTTTGTAAATTAAGCAAATAAAGTATAGATAGACAAAGCAGGGTATTTATATATAAATCCAGATCATAAAAACAAATCATAGTTATTAATACTTCTTTATTTAGTAAATGTTATACATTAGATAAGCAGGGCGATAATACAACATTTCCATTAAGTATATCTCGAGGTCACACACGTTTTTAATGAGTTTGCAATAGGTGCTTTGGTTTAACCCTGCTAATTCCATGTTTAACAATTACAAGTGTTCTCAACACACCTCGCTGCGGTTTATATACGAACAATGTGTCATTGACTTGAGTACCTGATAATATGTTTAAACTTAAATATCCACCTTGTCCTACTTTTAGTTTAGAAAACTATTTCACCTTCACTCAATATAAGTACCATTTGACCTTGGTCTGCTTTTTAGCAACAACCTGTCATTCTTCTTGTTTCCATGAACGGATTCTATTTTTATATTTCTAAGAAATGTAATATGATACCCCTGCAGGTCAACATTATTTGACCTTGAAAACTCTATTTTTAGATTTCTAAGAATTGTAATATTATGATGATGATAGTGATGACCTTGCAATTTCTTTTTTTAGCTTTCAATTTTGACCTTGACATTTCGACATTGAAGAGTTCCAAAAGATTCCATTTCTCAGCACCAGAGGGCGAGTGACCTTGAACTGGTCCAGAACCGGCTATATATCACTACTCCCGAACACTAAAAAATACTTGTTCCTCAATCAGTTTACAAATAGCTGTAGCTGTAGGACCTCTAATCGGAAAAAACAAAACAAACTTACTAAAGTAATATGATACTACCAGAATGTTCAAATAACCACTTGTACTTTTGAGTAAAGGACCGACAAGATCGGCTGAAATCATCTGCCAGGGTTTATCTACCACATTAGGACCAGCCATAAGCCCAGCAGGTTTCTTTTGCTCTGGTTTAGTCTTCTGACAGACCACACAATGTTTAATGTATTTCGCTATATCAGACTTTATCTTAGGCCAATAAAACTTTTGTTGTATTCTGGTCAATGTTTTAGATCCCCCATGTGACCTGCTAATACGGGATCATGGTGCTACTTTATCGTTTCCGAACGCTTAGCTTTAGGAACAACTTCCAGCCATCCGTTATTCTGCCCTGTGCTAATCTTTTTTAAAATTTTGTGGCCTTCAATCCTCCATAAAGGGTACTGCTTAAGATTTCCCTTTAATTTGTTTTACAAGCTTCTTTAACCATCCATCAGATGTGTCATTAGAGAATTCTACAGCATCCAGCATAGGGACGTTTCTTGATAACGCATCCGGGAGAACATGTACTTGTCCTTTACGACGAATAATTTTAAAGTGATATGGCTGTAGCCTGAATGTCCATCTTGCTAGTCGTAGTCGACCCTGTGGACCCTCCAGACTATTCAACCACAGTAAAGAATGGTGATCAGTAACCATTCTAAACTCAGTTCCTTCGAGGTAAGAATTAGTTTTTCAATACACCAGAAAACAGCCAGGCATTCCCTCTCGGTAGTACTGTATTTTCGTTCCGTAAGCGATCTACTTAAATAACAAATAACCGTTTGTTCACCATTCAGACCTGCTTGAGTTAACACACCCCCTAAGCCATATTCACTCGCATCAGTGTGAAGTATGAATTCCCAATCAAAATTTGGACATAATAACACAGGGGCCGATATCATAGCAGATTTAAGATTTTTGAAGGCTTCACATTCTGCTGTCCACTGAAATTTGTTGGACTTACGCAACAGTTTATTGACTACTCTTCTCACTTCTTTAACAGTTTTGGGTGCCACGAGATCTAATATAGCCTGCACCTTTTCAGGATCAACCTGTATGCCCTTATTTGTAACCAAATAACCCAAGTACTTAAGTTCGTCTCTGTAGAATTGACATTTATCTTTGGATCGCTTTAAATTTGTCTTATTTAAACACCTGAAAACCTCTTGTAGTATTTCCACCGGCTTTTCGAAAGTTGGAGTTACCACAATTATATCATCCAGATACACGAACACATGAGGCTCCAACTCAGGACCTAGGACTGTCGATTAATCTCTGCCAAGTCGCCGGAGCATTATACAATCCAAATGGCATACGGACAAAACGAAATAACCCCTTTCCTGGAGCAGTAAACGCAAGATAGTCTCTTGACTGTTCAGCCACTGGGACTTGCCAATAAGCACTTTTTACGTCGAGTGAAGAGATGTATCTTGTATTGCGAAGACGATTCAGAATTGATGAGATATATGGTAACGGATATGCGTCTTTTTTCGTAACGGCGTTTAATTTCCTGAAGTCTACGCAAAATCAAAAGGTATTGTCTCTTTTCCTAACAAGTAAAATAACGGCGAATTAGATTTTTCAATTACTCCATCTTTTAGCATACAATCTACCTCTTCGTTTATGTGCTTTTGAACAATTGGCGATACTGGATAATACCTCTGCTTAATCGGTGGAGAATCCGTTTCGATCACATGTTTACAGATGGGTATCAGTTAGTTTATCTCCCAAGCCACTGAAGAATCATCGATAACACTCCGCAAATGTTTAAGTTGCAATTTTCTTAATTACGCCTCCATATACAGTAGTTCTGGTTCAGACTCATGGGTCGAAATTTCCCAGACACCTCTTCTCAAGTCAGGGACCACAAAAAATTGTTTCTGGAAGTCGATGCCTAAAATTAACGTATGCGAGGCACTAGGAACAACCGTCATGTCAATCTTGCACTTTCCTATCAACGTTACTGGAACAAAAAATCATACCCATACATCTACACTGATCACCATTGGCTAACTTGTTGTAATTCATGTCGTTAGAAATAATCTTTAATTTAAGGTGGCTCAATTTCGTGATGCCTGGGCCCCCAAGTATTGTATGAGTAGACCCCGATTCGAGTAATCCTGCTATTGTAGTACCAAGAAGTTAAGTAAAGTCTTTCGTCACCCTCTGTATGAGATACGACAAAGTCGAGTAATATTTTACATTTAGGGGATAACGACGGTATATGATGAAGCGTTTCAGACTTCCGTCGATCGACTGCGACGCTCTCCCATTTCCCGGAATCGTGCGATGGACTGTAGATTTCGATTGCCTCTCGGCACACTTATCGGCGTAGTGGCCCCACTTTTTTACAAAGATAACCTTGATTTGTTTTGAAGTGCTTCGCGTGGCTGCTGGATTTCCCAATGAGGTAGTGGCAACTGTAGCACCTTGAATATAAGCAAGATCTGGTTCCATACTTAAGATCTTTTTAACAGGAGGTAGAAAACTATCAACAGTGGACTTACAAATTTCTAACTCTTTACAGTACCTACTCTTTTAACTCATCTACCTATTTCAATTCGACTAAAGCTAAGTGTGATTGATAATAAGGCAAAACGTTATGTTTTAAAGTGGCTTAGTTACATCTGGCAATGCAGTGTTGAACCGCCTAAACAACGCCTCCATTTTAGTGAAATATATCCCTACAGCTTCTAGTTTTCCCTGGGTACGTCTATTAATTTCCTGGAATAAAACATCATCGTAGTTAGAAGGTTGAAATTCAGCTCGTAAACCAAGTTAAACCCTCATCTGTGAATAAATCAATTGCCGATCTAAACAACTCTGTTACTGAAATTCCCCTTGCAATTCACAAGTCCTCAACCCTCTCTAGAAATGAATTAACTGACTCAGAAGGTGTACCTCCAAATTTAATACCCATTTGTAAACTGGTACCGACTTACAACTATTACCTTCTAGTTTAAATGACCCGTCAAGACCTCTTGAGATACTGCAAGCAAAACTACCTCCTCATATCGAGAAGATGGTTACGCTTTTTTCAAAACCTGATCATCGAAATCTGATGTAAGTTGCATCAATTTAAATAATAGCGCTTTAACCACTTTTTTATCGCCCTCAGTGGCTGGTAATGCTGGATTACATCTGTGAAGAGTATGTGGAATTTTGCAGCGATTTTTTTTACCTCTGGGTACGGTATCTAACTCTAATATTTGAATTAATGTTGTTAATTTTGAAATCCTATCCTCTACGGTTTTAATATCAACTTTAATGTGGACATCGTATGCTGGTTAAGTAAATGACCCCCTCCTTCTAATGTGAGTAAACCCCTCAAAGCAGAACGCATGTCATTGTCATTACATGACTCATCAAAACTCCTAATGTGCAACTCATACTTGAGTTCTTCACTAGACAATCTAACAATATCAATGGACGAGGTCATATTGTAGTAAGGTGCATCACAACTTGCTAACAGAACCCAATTGCAAAAATATACTTAATTTTTAAAATATGTAGATATGTCAATCAGACAATGATGGTTTATCTTAGTAAACAGTATTAATTTTATACTAAACCCGTTGGGCGCCAATGTAATGCTCTTAATTTGAGTTCTAGACGCCTGCACTCGTTTTGGAATTTGCAGTACCTATTTTGCCGACCATCCAACAACGGTGGGGGGGGGAGTTCCTTTCACACATATCTTTCGGGCGCCACAGAGTTCAAATTTCTCCTCATGTGTTAACAATGAACAACTTGGTGACGAATCTATGCGTGAAAGTAATGCAGATGAGGTTTTAGATGAGGCTCAGGAATTTTAGGTAATATATTTACTTCGTTCTTGTTTTTTCAGTATTATAAAGTTTAAAAAACTATAACCACCGTGAAATTATATCTACTGTCATTTTACCGAAGATCTTCAGACTGACGTATGGGTAATGGATACGGATAATGCAGTGAACATGAATGAGTACTCCGACAAAGTATTAATGTGGATCTGACAGTGTGCGGTAGTCCATTAGGCACACTTAAACTTTTCATAGATGAAGAAGTTATGGGCTTAATAGTGACTGAAACAAACAGGTGCGCTCTATAGTAGATAAATACTGGGAATCGCATCAAATCTTGGACAGGTACAAACACACAAGAAATGTATAAATTATTTGGGATAATTATATGCATGGGATTAGTTAAGAGTTCCAACAATCAATCTTTACTGGTCGAAACATGACCTTTATCATAATAAATATATTAGCGCGAAAATAACTAGAGACCGATTCTTGCTACTTTTGGAATATGTTCATTGTAACAACAATGAAAATTTACCTGGTTCCCAAAATCGGCTTTTCGCATACGACCTCTTCTGACTCTACTTAATACCAGATACCAAAATATTTTAAAACCAGGAAAAAAGTAGTCATCAATGAAATCATGATTCCTTGGAGGGGGCGTTTTGGTATACGTTAATATATAAAAAATAAACGACATAAATACGGTGTTAAGTTGTATAAGTTGGACACCTTAGAAGACTATTACATAAATGTAAAGGTATATTGTGGCAAAGAGGATACTCAACATAATTCCAGTGACCCACATTCGTTACCTTGTAGAGTACCTATTTATAAAAATTGTTTTTTTAATTACATACGAAAAAAGTCCAGCTGATTTAGAAGTTACCTTTTGTTGTGTTGTTTTTAGATAGTAAAATGGATTTGCTTTCTTATGGGTATTCAGTATGTAGTGCTTTCTATTTGAAATATTGATGAAATTTTTTTCTAAACATCAGTAATTTTCGTACCGTGTAGAATCAGAAATACTAATTATTTAAGCAGAATTGTATAAATTCCAATTAAGCGGCTAAAAATAAATAATATTCTTGGACTATCCATTGAATTATTTTGTAAAATAACGAGTACTTACTTCAAATCAACAAAAACCCCACCTGAACCGCCATTTTGAAGATAAAAGACGACTTGTGCACATTATTGGAATGGAAATTGGTAGGTTCCTATTTAAAATAAGAAAAATTAGGCAACTTCCGGTAAAACCGGAAGTGCTAGTCAGCTGTTTTTAATGTATTTTTATCCACTAAATCTTCATCCCAAATTTCTATCTCTTGTTTTAACAAAATAGGGGATTGTCCACTGAAAATAGTCAATCTTTTCAATTTTTTTCAAAAATTCTTTTTTTATAGTGTCTTAACCCTTATACTTTTATGAACACAAAAACACATTAGAACTTATTTCTGATGCTTTTATATGTTTCTACCATACGTTTTGTATAGCATTACAATATCGCGAATACGCGATTTTGGCACTCTCTGTGTTGGTAATTTTTTGTGGTATAAAAATGTATAATATCCTGTGTATATTGAAAGTAACGGTTGAAAGTAAGTGAATTACCATAAAAAAATCATCTGCTCTGCATACGAGCTCTGGAGTCAACACTGCGCGTATTGCGAAGAGTTTTGACAAGGAGCGATTGAGACTTTCAAGAAAAAAGAAAAAACAAAAACACCAAGCCTATAAAAGGAAGAAACGTATTGCTATGATTAGGGCTAGGATTTCTATGCATTTGCATGTTTTTTTTTCTTACAGTAATCATATGCAAAGTGAAGTATAAACGTGTCATGAGTATGTGCACCACATATGTGAATTTGAAAGTGCATATAAATGCATATTTTAATGATTTTTCTAAATGCATGCATATTTCGTAATATTTTAATGTTAGTGCATATTTTGTACGTTTTGGCATTTTACAGTTACTTTTGCATGTGACTATTTAAAAAATTCTTCTTTTAAAATTTATTTTGTGTTTATTTTTAACATAGGAATTACCAAGAGGATTTATTTTTACAGTCGGAGGTATTTACAGATTGTTCATCCTCTGAGTATTAAGTATGCTATTGTGCTATTGTTAATAACTGGAGGATTATACCTGGTTTTTACGATCGACGATAAAATATTATTTTGTACAACGTGTGAGGATAAAGTCAGTGCAAACAAACAGTTTCAAGTAACACAACATCTTAACACATTAAAATAAAAAAAAGTGTGTGGGTTTAAAAACTAAAAAACAGTCTCTGTTGCCGGGATGTCTTAATAATTTAAGTAGTGCTAGTAATCAATCTGAGGAATTTAATAAAAAACTGTGTAGTGCGTTAGTGGCTGCGGACATTCCATTAAGCAAGATTAATCACCCCGCATTTCGAAATTTTTTAGAAGAAATTTCAAAAACCCCTATGCCTGATGAATCTACTCTTAGAAAAAATTATTTACTTAACTTGTACCATGATACCATCCAATTAATTAGAAGAGCTATAGGTGACAATTATATTTGGGTTTCGATTGATGAAGCTACAGACAGCGTTGGCAGGTACGTAGAGACTTAATTATTGTTTTGTTAGATTAAATGGCTGATGTACTAATACGAAGGTTTTACGAAATCAAGAATATTTCTTTGTCGAATTTCACCTATACTCGTTTTTAAAATGTATTGTTCTTTAAATAATGATTTAAGTTTGTTGTTGCAACTAAAGATTTATTCTAGTAAAAATTTATTTTCAGATACGTTGCTAACCTCGTTGCTAACGTTATAATAGGCATTTTAACTGGAGAGGCGAATACCAGTTCATATCTTTTAACCATGGATGTTTTGAAAATACAAATAATTCGGCAATTGCAAAATTGTTTAATGATTCCATGGCTCTTGTGTAGCCCCAGGGTATTCAGTACGAGAAAGTGCTCCTTTTTGTTACTGATGCAGCACCTTACATGCTCAAGTCTGGAGCAGGCCTTCAAGTCTTATACTCGAAGATGATTCGTCTTATACTCGAAGATGATTCGTCTTATACTGAAGATGATTCATCTCACCTGCCTGGCACATGGAATACACAGAGTCGCGGAAAAAGTGCGGGAAGTACATCCAAAAGTGAACAATTTAATTTCAAACCTTAAGAAATTCGTAAAGCTCCGCATCGTATACAGGCATTTAAGGAAATAGCACACCAAATACCACTGCCCCTAGAGCCTGTAATAACAAGATGGGGTACCTGGCTGTCTGCAGCAGAATATTATTTAAATTACTTTGATACAATTAAAGAAATTGTAAACATATTTAACAAAGATGATGCACTTTATACACAAAATGCACAAGACGCAGTTAATGCGAAAGGAATTAAAGAAAAACTGCTGTTTTTTCAAATTTTGTTGGTTTGTCAAAAACAATTACTTTATTAAAAAGACAAGGTTGTTCAGTTTCAGAAAGTATTAATCTGGTAGATAATATTAGTACCTCTCTTGCTAAACTTAACGATCCGAAGGGCCTTGCAGCACATAAAAAAATGAAATATGTTTTAGAGAAAAATGTAGGTTTTGCCTTAATTAGAAAAATAGATGACGCAATAACTGGTCAAGCTACTATCGCAGATGAACTGAAAGAATATAGTATAGTCGAATTAAACGATTATAAATAAGCTCCAGTTACATATTGCGATGTTGAAAACAGTTTTTCCAAGGATAAAAATATTTTTACAGACAATCGGCAAAGTTTTACTTTTGATAATTTAAAAATGTATATAATTGTAAATAGTAATTCATTTAATATATAGGCTAAATTTATTTTGTAAAGTTGTATTATCTTTTATAAATAAAATAAATTAATGTGATTATTTTATTTTTGATTTCTTTTCCGAACTGCAAAACGCATATTTTCTATAAAATATTGCTTTTAATGCATATATCTCCAATTTTAAGGGCATATTTAAGTGCATATTTCACAATTTTATAGTGCATAAGTGCATGCATATTTTGGCATTTTTAAGTGCATACAAATCCTATCCTAGCTATGATACAAGATGAAGAAAAAAAGACTAGAAAAAAAAAAGGTGTAACATATGGAGCTGGGGAATTTTGATTTAGTAAGTAAAATAATTTATCCTAGTAAACTAGGCTACGCTTATGGGTATACGCGCGAGATTGTAAAGCGTTTGTATGGTGTATGCGTATACAGGTATGGAAAAACATTATTGCGGGTCTGACTTATATATATAATAAGTTAGAAAGAAATCCAATAAGCATTATATGAGTGTGAGAGAGACATAACTATACCGATGTTGCCACAAAATATGAACTACTTAAGTCTCCTTCAATCTAGCTTCAACATTTCTAACGAAACCACAGCAATTAAGATGATGTTGAAAAGGCGCGTGTCCTTTGAAACTATTAAGTAAATATTTTACACTTAAACATTGAATGATAATACCTCAAACATAGAAGTTTATTGTAATTGCGAATTTATGACATAGTTTCATTACTACTCGTAAGAAGAACCAAGAAAAAACAAGCTACAAACAAGAACATTAACATTTAAGGTTTAACTTTAGAATTATAATTCTTATTGAAAAACCAACTATTTTTAAAATGAACAGAATACACTTTTTCAAAACTCTACTTTATAAGATTTTATCTTTTGGGGGTATTGTGTCGGGTAAGGAATAATAATATGTTTGTTTTCCCGAGAGTAACCAACAGCGACAGACGGATTGTGATGACCATGTTAAAAGAACACTCGTCGGTAGCCAAAATATTTTAAATAAATCTTTCGTTTTCATTAGCCCGATTCATCATATCTTCACAAAATTCCATACGCTTTCGATGATCTGGAAAAATTTCTTGTGTAGTTTGCAACTTATAGCAACAGTATTTATTCCTTTTCAAGATATTGCGAACTGTTCTTGGTTCAATATTCATTTCTTCAGCAATATTTGTACTATTGCACTTAGTTTCTGCTAAACTACACACTGCATTTTTTTGGAGTTCGCGCTCTTCGTTTAAGTTACGACCAGGATGTTCACCATCATTATCATCAATGCTACTGCATTTTCTACAATTATTTAAACATCCACATCTTTCAAATTTACAAACAGTACGCATAATCGTACTTTCTGATGGAATTGGCCTGTTTTCAAAGGGAAAGCAAACCTGCCCATTATTTCTTGTGCGGTGCTTCCTGAATAATACCACTTAATAATCTGTATTTTTTCTTCAGTGGAATACATGAGTACTGTGTCGGACTTTCAAAGACACTGATTTTCAATTCTCGTTGACAGTTGCAATTAAATGTGTCATTGATACTAGCCTGCTCAAAAGACGCATGTATGGCATCAGCGCTTTTAGTTCGTTGTGTATTCTGTCTCACTTAGCACGTGAACTGATTGTACTGTCTTTGTTTTACTTATTATAAGTCAGACCCGCGATAATATTTTTCCATACCTGTATATAAAACACCCACAAACATAGCTGAGTTTTATCATAAACACCTAGATCTAGTAAATTACAAACAAATGCAGTATGTAATTGCACTGAGTAAATCTTACATTGTAACGTTGAACAAAACTTTACGAGCCAATTTCCACAAATAGAGTTGTTCTTGTTTTTCAGATACAAATTTTGATATTCCGAAAGAACGGCTAAAGATAAATGGATGAAATTTTTGGTGATTGGTTTCAGATGTACAAACTAAACCTTCATGTAATTCTGTGTTTATAAGTTACATAGTTTTTTTATACAAAATAAAATAAAAAAATAAATTTTTCAATTTCTAAAAAAAAGTGTTGTAAAAGTTTTTCTAGTTACCCTATACATACAAATATCATATGACATGAGTTTTTAGGCCTTACTATTGTTATATACAACTTGACATAGAGAACAATAAGATTAGACTTATGGTTCCGGAGAAATATCAATTTGAAATATGCATACATTATTTTAAAATGGATATATATATATATATATATATATATATATATATATCATATATATATATATATATATATATATATATATATATATATATACTGTGGTCATAATGCAACATATGGAATTTTTTATTAATCGCTCGTCCAAAATACGGTATTGCCAAAAGTTGGTGTATGTTTGATAACCATTTTAGGTGCACGTAGAATGGTTTCCAAGTCAAACGTATACAGTAGGTCAAAAATATAAAATTGCACAAGAGTAAAGTACCCTTATTTCAAAAATTCGGCAAAATGTAATAAAGAAATGTTATTTAGAATTAAAAGTTATGCCCGAATACCAAAGCGTGGTCCTCTAATTAATTAATTAATTTATTTTTTTTAAAAGGTTAGTAATTTGGCTATTTTTTGCATTTTACCAAAATATGTTGATAACTTAATCAAAATGAAATCAATCTGGCACAATTTTGTTAAAACTCGAGCCTATTTGAAAAATTAAATTAGATTTTTAATATTTTAGGCAATCACTAACTTCATGTTTGTTGCAACGATATTAAACATAAGTTTAAAATTTCGAAAAAAAAATCTTAACATGGTAAAAATCAGTAATCATAATACGCATATTCAAAACTCTAATTCAAAGTGGAAAAGCTTTATTTTAAATGCTTATTATAAACACCACACAAATTAATGGATGAGATTTGATTCTACTAAATTGATCGACGATATCCATGATTATTTTAATGATTTTAGTAAACATTTTGACATTTTAATGACATTAAGTGTTCATTATTATTTGATTTCAAAATATGCCTCCAAGACAGTTAACGTTAACGGAAAAAGCAGAATTAGTTTTAATATCTGGAGATAACTACAAATCAGTACGTGAAGCAGCAGACATTTTCAACCAAAGGCATCCTGATAATAATCCAATCCATTATTCCTCAGTAAGCAGAATTTTAATGAAATTTAAACAGACAGGGTCTTTAAATTATAGTTACAAGAAACAACGCACCAAAACAGTTTGTAATGAAGAAAATCAGTTACAAGTTCTTCAGGCAGTTATTGAGAACCCTAGAAAATCCACTAATGAAATTTATAAATATACGGGCGTAAAAAGAACCAGTGTCAAGAATATTTTAAAAAATAACAAGTTGCATGCCTATAAGCCAATGTTTATTTGCACATTTCAAGAGCGGGACTATGACTTGCGTTTTGACTTCTCCATGTGGATTCGAGGAAAAATAGAAGAAGAACCTAACTTACAAACACATTCTTTTGGGGATGAATCCATTTACCACAAATGGCGTTGTCTCGTCCCAAAATTGTAGGTGGTGGTCGGATGAGAATCCAAATTTTGTCATTGACAGTAAGAACCAATATTATCAAAAAACAAACGTGTGGTGCGGTATTATCAACGAAAAGTTAATAGGACCATTTTTTTTTTGTCAAAACCTTACCTACTGACAATTTTTACAAAACGAACTAACGGACTTTTTTGATAACATGAGCTTAGAGGAACGACGTAAACTTAGGTTTGTACATGATGGATGTCCCGCGCATTCGGCTAGAATGGTTTCTGATTGGTTAAATGAAGAATTTGGTGACAAATGGTTAGGGCGAAATACCGATCCACGTTGGCCTCCTAGTTCGCCAGATCTTACCCCACTAGACTTTTTTTTATGGGGAAATTTAAAACAAAAAGTTTATTAAGATCGACCATTTAATAATCTCGAGGAGTTGGAAAACTATCCGATTTCATTGCGAAAATATTCCGCAAAGAGTATTGCGATCTACCCTAAATGAATTTTATGATCGGACAATTAGATATATTGAACGACAAGGGCATACGGAGACTCGTCGATAGTTGTGTTGTTGTGTACATATTATTTAATTTTTTCTTAATAATTTTGTTCGTTTATTTTGATTTCGTAAATCATTTAAAATAAAGCTTTTGCACTTTGGATTAGAGTTTTTGAATATGCGTATTATGATTACTGATTTTTACCATGTTAAGATTTTTTTCGAAATTTTAAACTTATGTTTAATATCGTTGCGCAAACATGAAGTTAGTGATTGCCTAAAATATTAAAAATCTAATTTAATTTTTCATATAAGCTCGAGTTTTAATAAAATTGTGCCAGATTGATTTCATTTTTATTAAGTTATCAACATGTTTTAGTAAAATGCAAAAAAAAATAGCCAAATTATAACCTTTTCAAAAAAAATAAAAAATTACTTAGAGGACCACGCTTTGGTATTCCGTCATAACTTTTAATTCTAAATAACATTTCTTTATTACATTTTGAGTTTTTAAAATAACGGTACTTTACTCTTGTGCAATTTTATATTTTGACCTACTGTATACTTTGACTTGGAACCATTCTACGTGCACCTAAAATGGTTATCAAACATGCACCAACTTTTGGCAATACCTGTATTTTGGACGAGCGATTAATAAAAAATTATATGTTGCACATTAATACCAACTGTATATATTGAAATGGTTAGATATAAGTTTAAGACAGGGAATTGAGAGTATAAGCTTGTATATTCTTATATTGGACAATTTGAGATCAATTATAGTATATTTACACTGCATTTATTTGAAGTAAACGAGTGAAAGAAATTGATTTGATTTGATGAAACAGACTTGATAAGATTTGCACAAGTTTGTTCAATCATAAAAAGCATTGTGCTATGTAAGAAACATGTCAGGAAGGTTAGATGAAGTTATATTTGTAAGTACGATTAAGTTCGTAGAAAATATTTCATTAGATTTACAGTTCATATAAAGTATTTTGGCATTTGGGTATTTTACAGATGTTTAGCACACAGTTTAGATTTATGATTATATTAAGAACATGTTTTAAGTCAGGTAAAATGCAGGAAAGATTTAAAAATTTAAGAAAGGGTTACGGTACGGACATGATTTAGTTGATACTCACAATATTAGTGTATATAAAAGTGCAACAGAAGAAGTAGTGCATAGTAAACATTAAGCTCGATTTAAACAACAATTTCACATATGGATATCTTACATACAAATACATTTTGTGTAAAATTTTTAAAGAAATGTGTTTAACAATATGGATTTTTGAAGTGGCAGAAATTTAAACGTTACAATAAAAGTGAATATTGGGAATGTTGAAGACTGATTTAATAAATTGTTAGAGTAACATTTTGAATAATTTGGACGTTAGATACGCAAATTATATGAACATTTAAATAAAGTTAGGTTAAGTTTTAATTTTAAGGTTTTTTGCAAATTTATAGTTTTATAGAATAAGTTGAGCTTAGAATAAATTATTAGTGTAATTAATAGGAGGTTTTCCTCATTTCCATGTAGTAATTTACTTTGTACAAGTCATTTAAACATAAAATTATGAAAATGGGGTTAACTACACAAATTTCCTATGTGAAAAAGAATTTTCCTTTAAATTTAAGATATTTGAGTTTAAATAAATGTTTTCTAATTCAATTTTTCGTGCAGATCACGAATATGTATTTAGTTTAAGTGTAGAAAGTAAAGTTTTTTAGATATAAGTAAATTTAGATTAGAATAAGTCAAATCGTACATTTTTGAACAGATATATGTCATGTGAGGTATCATTTTATGCGGAATCATGCACAGATTTCATTTCTGTTTTCAAAATGTAAATCAGAAGCATATTAAGAAAATTATAGCATACTTTATATTTTAGATAGGTTTTCAAATTTATTTAAACCAATCACAGACTTAGTTACTTTGTTTGTATTGAAAGAAAAAAATTGAAATTTTTGTAGCTAACAGGATAGTATATAAGGAATTGATCCTGAAACGATCTCTCTCTTCCATTTGTTTTTCAAAGTTTTAATTTTTATGACAAAAGGTCAAAGTGTTGTGTTTTGTGTTAACACGTAAGTTTCAAGTCACGTTTACTTTCGGAAATTTTGAAACGAGATTAGTGAAGAGCCGAGAATTCAGAAACAATTGTTCTTAACCTACAATCATAAATAAAGTTAGGTTACCGATAATTTTCCATAATAGTAAAGTTTGTTACGATTCAAGTTTAACGTTTTTAAAATTCGGTTGTTGTATTTTTGTTTTGGTTATATTTGTCGTAAATAAAAATTATTCAATTTTTCTGAATTGATGTTTATTTTCCTGGTGCGACATAATAATAAACGATTTTCCATATCGGGTTCTAAAAACAAACGTGAATTAGAATTAAAGATTTACAACCTTAAATATAATTTTAAACCGAAAATTATTTAAACATTTAAATAAATTATAATAAATAACTCAGTGCTTGGTTGAAGTCATTTAAGCAAAGTTAAGTAACGATTACCACAAGAAAAGCAGCCATTTAACCAAAGAACGTTGACTGAAAGTTGGAAGTCATGCAGCAGCAATTGGAACAACGAATCAATAACATCGATCACACACGGGAAGGAGCCTACGAAGTTTGTATATGGAACCAGCCGACTGAATACATCTTTTTGAAAATATGCCGATACACATGTAAGTCAATTTATAATAACCCTTAAATTTGTATCCATTGTGTGATTTCCTGCATTTGTATTTCATGTATAGGTGTAAATGTTTATGCAATAACGGTGTAAACATCTGTAAAACAATTAAATTTTTATTCGTCTATCAACAGTTCAATTTCAATTGTAAATTTATTAAGTTCACATTTTTAAAAATTTTTCATTTAACAATTTTGACAGTTTGCTATTTAATTTCAGTTAAGATGCTACGCATGCGTTATTGTGCAAATTTTAATAAGGTCTGTTTGACATACAAGCTATTTAATATAACGTGGAATTTACATAATAAAGACCCATTTCATGATTTCACTGGTACTTCTAAATGCAATTAAATTCATATATAAAAAGTTAAATTCATATCAAAGTGTAAATTATAATTTTATTTTTCCAACAAATCTATTTGAATCCTATCCCATGTATAAGTTAATTCAATTGATATTTATTTTTGAGATATTTAGCAATCTCAATATATATATATATATATATATATATATATATATACATCTACTTAAATCATTTTTAAAAATTTTAAAAGTGTATATTTCCTCATCAATTTGTCCTAGTTATCAAATAAAAATGTAAAAAGTAAGAATTTTGAAGAAACAGATATTTAATTTTTCAGTAGACAATTCCCTTATGTATAATGATCAATAATACCCATGGCAGCCGCTCTTATGAAACATGTCGTTAGTAACCATTTGCCCAACACATATGATAGTACACCAATATTAAACATAACATAATTGTAGTGTTACCCACAATTCTTAGTAACAATTTGTAAAATAAATAATAGTATATTAGACAACAAGGGTTTGAAGTGGAGTAATAATAGAAATAATTATATTATTTTCTGAAAATTAAAATATTACATCTATGATAAATTTAAATTATTAGAAAAGTCACTTTGACAAAGAAGCTACACTATTCAAGGCTAATGAAATTTATGAATTATTTTTAAAATCGCAGATGTTTCAATGCCATAAACAAGATTAAATTATTTTTTTAATCCCTAGAGATTAAAAGTAAAACTTCAGTCCCCGAAATGGGGGAACCAAATAGTACTTTTAATCCACGAAGTGCAAAAAATTATTTTTCAATTTGCTGTTTGTTATTTACATAATTTTGTCACTTCTAAACATTAAACGTCAAATGGCAATTTTGAGGTTATATTTAGTATGGGTGCACTATCACATATGTTGCGGAAAATGGTGTATGACATCATGTTTCATAAGAGCGGCTGTGTCAGTGGTTATTGATATCATTGTATATATGAGTAAAACTCAAGGCCTCTTGTGTTTTACTTTATATATTTAGATTATTATATCTAAATTTCTGGTTCACTTTTGCATGGCCAATATTCATGGGAAACCCTGTATAATAAACAAATAATACTAAAATTTAACCTTGTGTAAATAATAGCCTAATATATAAAATATATATTAGGTACATGTAACATAACATAATTAGTATTACCTACACCTAAATTTGGTATAAAATGGTATAAATCACTGTCTAGGTACATATTCTGAAATTGATCTTTAACCATGTAGGTTTAATGTATGGTGTACGTTATTAGTGTTATGACTATAAATATAATAACCTAATTCTTATCTGTAACAATTAAACTGTATAACACAAGGCAGGAGTTAAAATACGAAGATTTCAAACCATAACCCTATGAATCAGTTCGGTATGCAGCATTGTTATTGAGTTGCCCGAAGTAACAATGGAGTATACAATTGCACATATTGTAAAATGCACACTTATCACATTAAATGAAAAGCTTAGCACATATTTTCTTTCTTGGTGGAGACCATGTTAATACTTATAGAAAAGATAGTACTATAATTAAGTCATAATTAGAATTTTTCTCTTCATTAAGAGCTAGCTTATTTTAAGTAATCCATGCTTAAACTTGAAGAGCTTGTTTTTATTTTCCAATTCTTCGAATTATGTTGGTGTCAACACAATACTGGGTAAAATTGGCATTATAGCTAGATCTAGTAATGTCTTGTTTGTATATAAAGAACAACGTTGGACCAAGTCTCTTAGGAACCCCTTTTGTAATAGATGAAGTGTCAGACTTTGCTTATATATTTAATAAATCACAAAAGTTGCTTAAGGGGGGGTCTCTATAGACCTTTATAAAGTTTCCTAATCCAAAACCAAGTAATCATTAAGGGGGTCTCGATACATAGTTAGGCAACACATCAAACCCCCATAAGAGCAATATTATTATGAAGTTATCTGAAGTTAGAGAAACGCGCAAGACATCAAAATAGTCCCGAAACCTTCCTAAATGTTTGAATATAGGGTGTTTTTTAAATTTTAATTTCTATAATTTTTTATTGATTTTTTTTCCCAGCAGTGATTAAATTGGAATATTTTTATAACTGATAATATTTTTAACAAAAGCCATATATTCAGACATAGGTTTTTGAAATACGAACTGTTAAAATTTTGAAAAAATTGTAGATTTATAATTTACTATTTAAAACATTATAAAAATGATAAATGTTCTGATGTCAATAAGGTAGAAATTCCATTAAAAAATATAGCAGCATGGTCTGCTCATTAAATGACCTGGGGGCACAGGTATTCCTTAGCAAGTACACATTTCTGTTGAAACACAAACGTAATTGGATTAACTTTGAATCCTTCAAACTATTATTTAAATTAAAATAACAAAAATGGTATGTACTAATAATGTACTTTATGTATGCACCTTATTAAATTATAATGTATTCGTATCAGTAAAAATTAAAACGAAACAATTAATTATTCTATTTATTTATTTTGTATCAAAGAAAAAAACAAAGTTTTCTAAAATATTGTAAACAAATTATCGAGGTGAACAAACAAAACAATTTAAAATTTAATTGGTCATATGTACAGTTCGAAGGATCCACTAAATCTGGTAATAAAGACTTATAGTAAAATTCTTCTAATTTTTTTACCATATGATCCTCCCAAAATGTATTATCCCGATAAAAAACAAAACATATTGTTTCATTTAATGTTCAAATCATTTATTGTTACTACATACCTTTCAATTTCTTCAACATTCAAAATTCAATTTTATTGCAAGTAACTTGAGTGTACATGTCTAATGTAAATTAGTGAAAAAATTATAATGGGATTTGCATAAATTATTCTGAATATTGATTAATCCCTCATCTTGCCTGTGGCAGATAAGTATTCAGGTAATACTTTCACTCCACTACACTAGGGAGCGTTGATCGATTTATATTTCATCAAGCCATCTAGAGGGGCCTTAAAAGGCAATTAATCTTGTACTGTGGACACTAAAGTTATAGAATTTTTATTTATTTAACAGAATGTCATGCTTTGGATAAATTCAGAAGTAGGCAATATTGGCAAAATTATAGTAAAAGCTATAATACATTTGATGCTTGGTGAAACTTAAACAATAAATAACAACAGTAGATTATTGTGACAGACGTGTAAATTAAACATTATCGAGTTCAAGAGACTGCAAAATATTGATCAACTTACACATTAAATGCAATATCCTTCGGAGTGATAACTGATGACAAGGGTGCATCATTCTGAGATTGTTTCTATCTGAAATGTTCTATCAAAATCACAGTGTCTTAGCCCCACTATAGTTTCAACTTCAGTTTCAGTACTAGGTTGAAATGAATAATGGCGCATGGCATATATGTTTTGAAATACACAAACAAACGACAACTTAAACTCTTGAAAATAATAGTTATTTATACTAGGCACTGAAATTTAACTTTTTATGCCACATGTTGATGTCTATTTGCTGGGGCCTGTAGGGCGAAGCAAATAAAATCAACATAAGGCATAAAAAGAAACTTCAGTGCTGAGGTATATATTACAATTTTCTTGAAACCGGAAAATAAAACAATTTGAAAATATGAACTTTACATCGATTTATTTTGAAATACTTGTTTCAGTTCTGTCTAAATTGGTTTTTAAATTTTCAGACTTGTAATTTGTCAGTTTGTGATATTTGTTTCCATGAAAACGGTAAAAGAAATCGTTGTATAATGGATTACTTTAATGCCGATTTCTGGCGTTTTATTAACGATTTAAAACAAAACAAGTTTATTGCGTTAAAAAAAGGAAACAATTTTAAAAAGACATCAACAAAACTTAATACACTTAAAATAACTAAAACTAAATAATGAATATGTAAGGACTATATGAACAACTGCCATTAAACATTTTTTGTAACTTACTCTATGCCTGTTTGACAGGACAAAAAAAATAAATAACATTCCTATGTATAATTATCATTTTTAATTCACAATTTTTAGTTGCAAACCTACTCCAAAGGTAGCAAAGGAACTTAACTATATACCTACTTTATAATAACGAAAAATATTTGCCCATAAAAAAATTTCAATTAGTTACAGCTAATCTATTTACTCTAAATATAATACACTTTCGTTTGTTTATGTTAGAATTAACACAGTGTTATTAAAATCAGAAAATGTTTACCAATGAACTACACCCTTTGCTGCCTTAAAAAGGTAATCTTTACCATTTATACACATCATACCATCTTTCAAATCAATCCACCATTTATACCTATTGTGTTTAATGTCATTAAATTGGCACATGATTTGATTTTCACATTCAAATGCAGTAACTGCATTTTCTTCATCTGTTAAATCGTCATCTGAATCAATATCTGATGTGTCCTTAATTTTGTTTGAAACATTTACACAGCCATTAGTCATATTTTGTCTAAAATTTATTCTTACACCTGGAATTTAAAAGTTTTTAAATTGTCTAATTTGTTATATTGAGAGATCAACAAAAAAACAATTAGGATAGGCTGTTAAATTTAATTATTTTGAATTGGTACTTTAGCCACATGCACAGAATACCATTTATAATGTTTGTAATTTAACATTTTTATTCACAATTAGTTTGTAACATACCGCTTTCTAACCCTTTAAAGGTTGAAAAGTGAATGATTCATGGGTTTACTTTAAGCGGTCAGTAATAACAAAAAAAAGGAGACAGTAATGACATGAAGCGTCAGTAATGGACCACTTTCCAACCTGTGAGGAAGCTACTATCGATTTAAACTATCAATGTCAACTGAAAACTTGCCAATTTTAATGAAGGGTCAAGAGTATGCAACCATTTTTTCTCACGTGCGTAGATGGTGAGTGAACACAAGCAATAGGTGGAAACAAACATGTTTTCTTTAATAAGCATATCTAATAAGTGAATTATTGATAACAAGTAATGACAAAACCAATAGAAAAATAGTAAGCATAACATTTATGGTTTCTCATTAAAGTAAAAATTAAAAGTCGCATTGTCATGACCTTAAATATTAAATGAGAAGCCTTGATGAATATGTTCCAAAATTTTTTGATTTGAACTGTATAATGTTGCTTGTTCTTTAATTGTGAATCAAATCATATTCAAACCTTGGCAAAAGTACCATTCCCCAGTCTCCTCGAGGCTTCGCCTCTCGGTGAACTATACTTCTCTCGACAGGAATGGAACACTTTCCACCTCGGTATGTAATATACTATTACTCTAAATAAAGTTTATAACCTGAAATTGAAACTGAAACAAAAAAATGTGCATGTAGCTAAAGTATCAATTCAAAATAATTAAATTTCACAACCTACCCTAATTAGTTTTTTTTTTATTTCTGATTATAAATTACCATTTCCATCTACTTGGAGCACATTAAAGTAATTGTTGATGTAGTCTTGTAAAAAAGTAGTTGCATCAGGTGTTGATAAGTTACGCACTTCCCTAATTAATGGAGATATAATTGTAGGTAGTCGTGTTCCTTGAAGTGACCATACTGGTACTCTTATTATGCACGTACGTTGTCGCACAGAAAACTCTAAGTGATGTGGTAGTATTACTTTAACCCGTTTAAGTTTTAGTAAATTTTCTGTCCGACATTGATTATTTTTATATACGTAGTTATATTTTTCTTTTTGAGCTATGTTAATTTCGGATTTAGAATTATTCGAATCTACAGATTCTCGTTTTAAGACAATTTTTGAACAAGATGCTGGTTTTGAAGAGGAACTGTCTACCTGAGTACAAGTTTTACCAATATGTTTAAGCCTAGTTTTGACATTATGTGGTGAGGTAGTGGATATATCACAGTTTCTTTTAGACCTAAGATTGCTTTTAAATAGTGTACTATTTCTAGTGGTTGATATATATGTGTTAACAGATTGATTCTCCATCTTTCTTAGTTGTATCTTTTGCACATTCATGTTACACATTGTTTGTGTTGGCTCTAAGTTATTTGATTGGTTTTGAGCCCTTTTTTTTCTTCCTGAAAATGTTTTTAAAATACACAATCTCTTAAACAGTTAATTGCTTACCTCTCCTTTTTCTGAAGTTAACAGGTTGTGTTGCTCTCTCTGAATCGTCAGATAATACAAAGCTGTTGAGTGTTTGCGTTTTTCTAACAAATTTTGAATCTGAATTCAATTTTATTGGTTCACTTTCCTCAATCGGTATTAAAATATTAGGAGTTATTGAATAGGAACTAATATCTGGCATATTTCTTTTACATGGGGTTACAAATTCATCAGTGTAAAAAGAATTCGGCTTAATATAACCATTCATTGGCTTTACTTTTACTAAACGCCTTCGTCTCGCAACTACTGGTTTTTCTAAAAGAGAACTTGACAAGATATTTACATTAGATAGGTTGTTACCTTCTTTCTGTAAGAGAATATCCAAATCAATGAAGTTATCCCCTTTCGATAGTAGTTTACGTAACCACAATTGTTTCAAATTATCAAGAATGCTTGCATTTTTTTGTTTTTTAGAAATACATTTTGATATTACATCATTAATAATATTTTGATAGAAGAGAGGTAGAATTTCCATGGTTTCTGAAAAAACATAAACATGATTTGGCAACTTATTCTTAGTGTTGTATAAAAATTATTCGACTATAAAGTATGGATTACATTGATTTAAACCTATCAACCTTATTTTATTAATGTTAAACGAACGCTTGAAAATTCTCTTGATAGCTTCTGATATGAGGTTATGTTACAATTTAAATTACTATTAAGGCGCGTGCGATCGGTAAAAAGGATTTCTACATATTGTTTTAAAAAATTAAGCTAGATGTTGTTGTTACTAATATTGAATTTAGAGAGGGGTAACAGAAAATCGGCAAATGTTTTTAGATCAACGAAAACACTTCATAGAGAAGTAATGGTGGTTCTTTTTCTTTGCGGTTTTTAAAAAAAAATTGTGATTATGAATTAAAGTTTGATAAAATTATGTGGAATATAATACATAAATGGTTTATGAGTGAAAATAATCACGTTTAATCAATTTTTGTCGGGATTAATTTAAGTGTTTGTTTTCGATGTTATGTTGTACACTCCATTTCGTTGTTTCAAACATTAAATAAAAAAACAATTCCTAATTTAGTTGTTTACATAAATGTCTTAATAGTGATAACATTTTATAAAGCTGTAGTTATTTTCGTTGCTAATTTTTCTGTTTTAACATGGATGGTCCAATAGAACGCGAGCATGGAGCCCTAGGCGGCCTATTCCAGCAAATTATTCAAGATATGAAGGTAAGGGCGATATGGTTTTATCTCGTATATTAAAGGATAAGAGTTTGTGTTTAAATTGATAAATTGCGAATTCACAATATTACATTAAAAATTATTATTTAATCGTGTCCGTTAGTTTAAATATCATACGGGTTCAGTGATTGCATAAATTGAACACCTGTGTGAAAAAACCTGTTTTTACTAACACAATTTGTGAACTGACAAGGTCGTAGTATGCAAAAAATTAAAACTCATTAGTTCTGTGGCACATATTTATTAATGAAGGTTTGTAAGAAATGTATTTACGTTGTACAACTTGTCGTGTTGTAGCTAATAAAAAGTATGCTTTGGTAACAGTAAACGTGTGTACTACATTTCCGGCAAACACCCATCTCTTTGTCTTTATACGCCTTTAACGTTGCACAATTTTGGCCGCCTATAGATTTTATATTATTTTGTACCAACTAAACAGAAGTGAGTTTTTGAGCCAGAGGGGTTCGAAAAAGGACACCCTTCTAAACAGTACGATTATTCTTTTCATTTTTAATATTAATTTTCTACAAGATTCTCATATTTACATCCTATTTACAAGTATGTACTGAAGTTAAACGCTATAAACAGAGCATTCTGTATAAAAGTCATAAATCTAATTTTGTATTAGCACTAGAGACCCAATATAGATCTGAATAGGGTGGCCATTAAATACAAATCGTGCTTTGAGTCATTGATTTTATGAAAACAAAATGCCAACAGTACACTGATCTTTATTTTTGGTACCATGTTCATATATAAAAAAATGTTAGTATTTAAAGCTTTGTTTATTATTTTTATAAGATTTAAGCAAAACGTTGTTGGTCTATACAACGTGCCTATGATAAGGATGTACAGCATGGGGATCTTGAAAACGGTAAGGCGGTTAAAATAGAGAAAAGTTGTATAATTTAGGGCACATGTGGTTTGCAAAAGTTCATTATTGTTTATACCTACCTAGTTTCTGAGATTTAAAACAAAATGCGATTTTTGGGTTTTTCTTTTTTCGTAATTCCTTCATTTATTTTAAAAGATTTTGAAAAACCAAAGGTACTTTTCTTCATTGTCACTTTTGAAATTCTATTAGATGGCGTTTCAAATTTGTTATTCGACGTTTCGTCTCCGATAAACCATCATCAACTTTATTTTTTCATATCGCCGCAACTAACGAAACACCCTGTATTCGATAGTATTTTTTATTACGAATTTAACCATTATGGTTTTGAAGCTGAAAAATTCGGATTTTCATTTTTACATTTTTGATATGATATCAGTTAATATTAGAAGGCTTTGATAAAATAACACTTGTTTAATTAACAGTTTGTTGAAAACTGTTTAACTTAGTTTTATTGCGTACAGATCGTTGTGGTTAGTTGAATTGTACGTATTTTAAGTTTTTATTACCATTACTTAGTGGGTTGTTTTTTGGTTTTGTTTAGTTAATTTATAATTATAATTAATCAATAAGTGTATTTATGGAAAGACGAAATTTTACAAACAAAGAAAAGTTCGATATGTTGGACATGCTACATCTTGTCCCACAGAAATTGTGTAGTAACTGAGCTTGATGTATTTGGATAAATATCCTGAACGAAGGCAACCTGATCAATCCATTTTTAGACGTTTGGAATTTAATTTAAAAGAATTTGGTTCATTTACAAAACCTGTTGTACCTATCCCATCAAAAACAATCCAATGACGATAAAGCTAATACCGTTTTACAAGCCGTTGTTGAAAATCCTGAAATATCGACAATACAAATTGAACATCGTACTGGTATAGCTAATTCTACCGTACAATTCATTTTAAATAATAATAAGTTTCATCCATATAAATTTCGAGTTTGTCAGGGTCTTAGACCAGCTGATCGGGAGCAGCGAGCACGTTTTTGCGAATGGTATACTAGAAAATGTGAAAATCTAAATTTTCCTTTTAAAATAATTTGGTCTGATGAAAGCATGATAACCAGCAATGGAATTTTCAACCGACGTAACAAACATTATTGGGCAAAACAATATCCTCATTAAAAAAAAGAATCAAGACATCAACATAGCTTTGGATGTAGTATGTGAATGGGCATTTTGGGACGAAGAATAGTAGGACCTTTTATTTACCACAACAATTTAAATGCCGAACGATATCTGAACTTGCTAACGACTGATTTGGAAAATGCCTTGGATGAATTACCTCTAGCACTTGTTAACAACTGTCGATTTCAACAAGATGGTGCCCCAGCACATAGCTCAACAAATGTACAGGACTATCTGCCATTGCGGTTTACAGGAAAACGGATTGGAACTTACAGTGCAGTAGTTTGGCCAGCCCGATCACCCGATTTAAGTTCGTTGGATTTTTTTCTGTGGGATTACGTGAAAAACTAAGTGTATGATGGGAGTTTTGAAAATGAAGGGTAGCTGTTAGTATCGGTTAATGTGTAATACATGGTTAAACTCGTAATAACAAATACTATCAAATACAGGGTGTTTCGTTGGTTGCGGCGATATAAAAAATAAAGTTGATGATGGTTTCTCAGAAACGAAACGTCGAATAAAAAATTTGAAACGCCCTCTAATAGAATTCAAAAGGTGAGAATGAAGAAGTACCTTTGGTTTTTGAAAATCTTTTAAAATAAATGAAGGAATTACGAAAAACCCCGGAAACTATAAACAATAATGAACTTTGGCACATTACACGTGAACATGCCCTAAATTATACAACTTTTCTTTAATTTAACGGCCTTCGTATCTCTTACCATTTTCAAGATCCCCTTGCTGTTCATCCTCCATGGGCACGTTGTATAGTGCTACCGAAAAGCAACGGATAAGTTCTATAAAATAGTTGACAAAAATATTTTAGAAATATGCTTAGATACGTCGATTTTTAGTTTTAAATTGCCATTCGGGCATGTCATTTTCAACCGCTTTACATTACGCCCTAAGGGGCGTAGCAACGACAACTTGAAAAATTCAAGTAGCAATATCATACGTGGTGAAGAATAAATTCATATCGTAAGTACAATTTTATTACGTTTTTAAATTTAATTCTGTTTTAAAAATTTTACAAAATCATTGTTATAATAAAATTTTTTTCAATTATTAATCATAAGAAAATATATTTATAACTTTAATTTAAAAAGATTTAAACTTAAAAAATTTTATTTCAGCAAATGTTCTAAATGCCTCCGTTAGTCAACTAACGCCCGAAATGGTTCGAAATGTGCAGCAGGAATTTGTAGATCGATTAGGCTATTGTCAGTTGACTAACGGAAGACATTTCGAACATTTGCTGAAATAAAATTATTTTTAAGTTTACGAATCTTTGTTTTCGATATAATAAAACGTTATAAAAATTATTTTATTTTTCGTTTTCTTCATGATCTTTTTCAATTTTTAAATTTTGAATGCGAATAACTCCAAAACGCTTGACTTAGGTATAGACATGCTACATGACAAATGTTTAGAATTGTAAGCAATCCAAAATGCAATAAAAAATTGGGTTGCAATTTGAAAAAAATTTTTTAGCAAATCTTTTGAGACACCTATATAAAATTTTTTTCAAAATATGCCCTGAAAAATATAAAATCGACGGGTCCGAGCGATTTTGAAAAAATTGTGCTTTACGAGATATTGAATTTATTCCTTACTTTACGACCAGTATATATATATATATATATATATATATATATATATATATATAAAAAACGGCTGATAAAGATTTCTATCAAAATTTATTCAAATAAAAATGCCAATAAACAGTTAAGAATGCAAAAAGGAACCAAGCGACAACAATAGTTTTCAGAAAATGAGGTTTAAAGTGTTTTGCAGCGGAATAAAATCCGCACAAAAAAGTTCTGATTGTGCTTTTTTGAAACTTCATTGCTTGGGGTCTTCGCCACTTTAGACATTTCTTACTTTTGTATTCCAAAGCAATTTCTTTTTTTTTGTGAAAATGTCGCTTGGTTCTTTTTTTTGCATATCTGATAAAAATAGGTTTTTTATTTATAATTGAATCTTCACTTGTCGTTGTCTTCTATTTAAGGATTTGGGATGAATATTTGCAGTTTGTCTAAGAGAACTTGCGAAACGCTTAAACAGTTTTTGCTGTAATGTTGCCTTTCAGGGTACTTTGTCGCATATTCTCTAGCAGCAATGCAGGCTTTTTCAAAATATTGAAAATAAATGGCGAGCATATCGTACGTATCTGCGGTAGGATATGATATTTTTAAAAACAATTCAAAAAGAATTTATAACAACAAAAAAAGACAATATGCAAACTTCAAAAGAATTTTAAACGAAAAATGTTACAAGTAGATGGCAACAGTCAACAACAATAAATAAATATATCTGTCATATTAGAGAATCTATTGTTTCTGCAAAAAGTATTGTAGGTAGCGGATCGCGAAAATGTTATTATTGTAATAAACGTTTGTCAAATCGCCATTGTTACCGCGATAGAAAAGATAATTAGAGGATTTTTAATATCGTGATGATACGTCGTAATTTGCTAATGTTTTATTTAATGTATTTTCATGTGAGAAATGTAGGAATGTATGTAATTGATTTGATTAAAAGTTGATTAAAAGTTGAAGAGAAAAAAGGAAACATATATTAGGGTAGAGAAACAAGTGTTCTGCCGAAACTGGTGTGAATTGTTGAAAATTTCTATACGCGCGCTCTTGATGTAAAAATGTCACTAGTTGGTAATTAATTACTAAAGGTACACCCTGGAATCAAAGACGTCTTTGTTTGGTACTTGGAAACTCGGGACCTAAATGTATGGTTCGTTGCGGACGAATACATATTTTTAAAATTAAGATGTCGTGCATTAATTAATATTGAACTGTTCCTACGTAATTAATGTTTCTTGTTTTTTTTTCTTTTGAAAGACGGGGGTTGATTCTCGGGAGTAGACATGGTGAGTGGAAACTAGAGGGGAAGGCAGTTACTGTTGAAATTTTGATTGAGCCGGACCCTTTGATTTGTTTTAGTTAGAAACTCCCATTGTAAACAGTTTGTCTTTGAAATATTTCGTGCGTGTACATCTTCTTTTGAATTAGCCAATACTAATTTGTCTTTTCTTTCGAGTGTTAGTTGTAATGTGTTTTTCAAATATTAATCTATAAATAATAGTCACCCTTTTTGAACTTAAAGCACGTAGGTTAACGATTTGTGTCTGTGATCAATTAAAGGAATAGATATTCAAGTGTAAGTAGGTATTTTTATATAAATAAAAGCTCGCAGCCAACCATTTTACAAGCCTAGCTAACATATTAAAAATCAAACATTGCCTTGCAAAGGTATCTTATTCGTACGCGGGCTCATTAAGCCGAAATCTGCTAAAATAAAAGACAATACAGAATTCCCTCACTCTGGTACTTGTGTGAATTAGCATTGTTATTTGTTGTTTATATTTATGTAGAGGTGGGCTGGCGAACGGGTACATGATACCGCTGGTTATTAATTGTAAAAGGCAATTGCCAAGTGGGTACACACTCCCGAGACCAGATAACCATTAAACACCTCGAATTTTATTTTTATTGTTTTTATTGTTGTATAAATGAATGTGTAACCTGAGAAAGGGGTGCTGTATTTTTCTAACGCACTCAAACATATATCGGTCACTATGTTAGTGATCTATTTATAACTTACCCTTGTAAAGCTTTGTTTTAATAAGTGTTTTTTGTGTCAGTTTGTTTAAGTAGAATTGTTTGCCTGCGAAATAATTTCTCTTTATATATATATATATATATATATATATATATATATATATATATATATATATATATATATATATATATATATATATAGAGTCCAGTGCGACTCCGCGACTAAGGTGAAGGCAAGGGCAAAAGAAAATAGACAAGGAATTTACAGTATACTATTGTTTAGTGACTACTAAAGTACAAAATACATACGGAAACTGACAATGAAATATTATATATATATATATATATATATATATATATATAGGAGTCCGAGTGCGACAACGGAGGATATCTCCTTACACAATAGGGATAGAAAAAAGTTTAAATACAAAAGTTTTCAGTAATCAAATCCACATTTAAAGAAAATTTTTTCGTTTATACAGGGTGTCTCATATGAACTGAAGAGCATGCAACTTAATTTTGTTAAATAGGACACCCTGTATTTTACTACATTTATTTATTTGAATCGGTTTTATTAAGCTTTATCATCTAAAATTAATAGTTTTTGAGATATTTAAAGCTTTTTAAAAAAATCGCGATTTTCACGTGTCGTTGACAAAGGGCATACTTTTTTTATTTAATATCCTTAAAGGAAAATATTTTGCAGGTTACTAGTGCATAGACACACTTACTTTGTGTTCCTATAAAAATTTGAAAACATTACACAGGGTGTTGCCAAAACTATTCACAACATCATAACATTCAAAACTCAAAATCTCAATTTTTTTTAAATGGAATGACTTGTTTTTTTTTACGGAAAAATGTTGATTAAGTAATAAGCTAACTTTTTTATAAAACATGTTCTATATCTATCTTTCATAGTTATTGAGGTATGTTAGTTTTTAGAATCTATTTTTACTTTCTCGTATACGGAGTATAGAGAAGATGTAATTGTGAAAAAAATCGACCTCGAGATGTTGATGGTTCTGGACGTTTTCGAGGTCCTCGAGTCCGAAAAAGTCTGTGTGTGTATGTGCGTCTGTGTGTTTGAGCTCGATAATTAAGGCACGGAGGCCTTATTTTAAAATCGTAGATCTCTATTAAATTTTGGGATAGATCCGGGGACCGGAAGTGGCAGTTTACCTTAACACATTTGTGTCACGCTTCAAATAAACTACTCCAAAATATCAACGTATCTTTTTCAAATTTGGCAGAGGTAAGTTATATTAGGTGACATCTAAATATAACGTTTCATAAAAATCTGTGTAGCGGAAGTGGCACTTTACCTTAATAGTTTTGTGTCACACAAATAAACTACTCTAAAATATGAACGTATCTATTTCGAGTTTGGCACGGGTAAATTATATTAGGTGACACCCTTAAATATGATGTTTGAACAAAATTAGTGTACCGGAAGTGGTACTTTAACCGATTTGTGTCACGCAAACAGATCGTGTCAAATACCTATTTTATTTCGTTCTACTATAATAGCGTTAGTATACGAGAAAGTCTAGGTAACCACAGTTCCGATTTTTTAAAATACACACCTCAATTTCAAAAATTTATATTAGTTGGCCATGGTTGTCATGGAAACATTAATAAACAAATGTTTGTTTGACAGTGACAGTTTAAAAATTAAATTTAAACATTATTTAAATACTAAAATAAATTTTTCAAAAGAAGAATTGATACAAATGATTTATTGCATTGGCGCATCCGACGGAAATTATTTATTAGCGATTAGAATTTACGCTCAAAAATTTCCAAATACAAAGAGACATCCAAATCGCTTGGCATTTGAAAGGCTCAATGAGAGGTTTGAAAGGAATGGAAACATCAACCATTGCATCAAACGAGGAAACTCAGTTACATGTCATGCAAGCCGTCGCGGAAAATCCGCAAGCTTCTTGCAGGCAAATCGCACTGAACAACAATATCGGAAAATCAACGATAAATAAAATAATTCGCAAGCAAAAGTTTCATCCATACCACGTCCAAGTAGTACAAGAATTAACGGATCAGGGTTTTATAAATAGGAGAAATTTCTGCCTTTGGGCATTAAATAAAATGGAGGAAAAACAGGACTTCTTTGATTACGTATTTTTTACTGACGAAGCTACTTTCCACAAAAATGGATTTGTAAATCGTCATAATTTCCATCATTATAGTGACAAATTCAAAATATATGATGCCATTAGACCATCAACATGGATGGACACTTAACGTATGGGCCGGTATTATTGGAACAAGAATTTTGGGACCCTATTTTTTCGATCAAACAGTTGATGGTGAAACCTTTTCAAATTTTTTGGATTTACAAGATTACCTTGATAATTTACCGCTTCAAGTTTTACGACAACTGTGGATTCATTTGGATGGAGCGCTTGCCCATTTTAGTGGTATTGTGCGTAATCATCTAAATTTGCAATTTCCAAATAAATGGATTGGCAGGGGAGGGCCAATTTCTTGGCCATCTAGATCCCCGGATCTTACAAAACTTGATTTTTTTGTGGGGATTTGTAAAAAATCAAGTTTACCAAATACCTCCCACAACGAAGGAAAACATGAAAGAAGAATAAGAAATGTTTTTCAAGGCATAAATAGAGAAATGCTTTAAAAAGAAAGCAATTCTTTTGTTGAAAGAATTCGTTTGTGTGAAGAACATCAGAGCAGACATATAGAACAATATTTTTAGTTATTTTATGATATTTTATGATTTTTAGTTGTATTGTTTTAAAAACATCTTTCTTAAATTGTTTTTTGCATCTTTTGTTTACCTGTTATTAGTATTATTAGATAGAGTTAACGAAGTTTTACGCAAATAAAATCATTTTCGAATTCAAACAAACATTTGTTTATTAATGTTTCCATAACAACCATGGCCAACTTTTGAAATTGAGGTGTACATTTTAAAAAATATATTTTAAAAACTAAAATATCTCAATAACTATGAAAGATAGGCATAGGACATGTTTTATAAAAAAGTTAGCTTATTACTTAATCCACATTTTTCCGTAAAAAAACATGTCATTCCATTTAAAAAAATTGAGATTTTGTGTTTTGAAGATTATGATTTTGTGAATAGTTTTGGCAACACCTTGTATAATATTTTCAAATTTTTATAGGAACACAAAGTAAGTGTGTCTATGCACTAGTAACTTGCAAAATATTTTCCTTTAAGGATATCAAATAACAAAAGTATGGCATTTGTCAATGACAATCGTGATTTTTTTAAAAAACATTAAATATCTCAAAAACTATCAATTTTAGATGATAATAGACCTTAACAAAACCGATTTAGACTTTATAGAAAAATCAGAAAATGTAATAAAATACAGGGTGTCCTATTTAAAAAAATGAATTTGCATGCTCTCCAGTTCATATGAGACACCGTGTATAAATGAAAATATTTTCTTTAAATGTGGATTTGATTACTGAAAAACTTTCGTATTTAAACTTTTTTCTATCCGTATTGTGTAAGGAGATATCCTCCGTTGTCGCACTCCGCGGACACCCCATATACAGTGTGATCCAAAGTAGAGGGACCATTCAATAACTTCTTTATTTTACGATATATAAAAAAAATTTAAATTATTTTTTGTTTACGGCCATGTGCTACATTTAATAGGGCTATCAAATTTTTTTTTTTCATTTCCGGTTAAACCGGAAACGAACACAACTATTGTTTTTTAAATGACACCCTGTATATTTTTTTAGACTATCTGATTCCTCATTATTTTTTCTTTCTGTAAATTTAAATTTTATGGGTATTATATCAGAAAATTTTGTTGTAAATCGCAAAAAAACTGTTTGAAGGCGTACAAGACCAATATTTAAAAAACAAAATAGCTATTGCCATGGAAAACGGAAACAACTGCTTCTATTATTAGTATTTATTAGAATAGTAAGAAATCTGGAAACGGATACATAAACAAAATCCAATTTTTATTCTTCTGGATGACTATACATAGGAAATAAAAGATGGTCAACCCTCAAAAAGCATATTTGAGGATTGACCGTGTCTTAAAATTCGACATAATACATTATTAATCAAAATGCACTACGTGTTTTTCTGGATGAATATTCATAGGAAATAAAAGATGGTCAATTCTCAAAAAGCATATTCGAGGATTGACAATGTCTTAAAATTCGAAATAATACATTATTATTCAAAATCCACTATTTGTTCTTCCGGATGATTACATATAGGAAATAAAAGATGGTCAATCCTCAAAATGTATATTCGAAGATTGATCATTTCTCAAAATGAATATTCGATGATTGACCATGTCTCAAAATTTGTAATAATACGTTATTAATCAAAATGCACTACGTGTTCTTCTGGATGATTATTTGTAGGAAATAAAAGATGGTTAATCTTCAAAATACATATACGAGCATTGATCATGTCTCAAAATGCATATTAGAGAATTGACCATATCTCAAAATTCGAAATAGTACATTATTAAACAAAATGCACTAATTGTTCTTATGGACGATTATTCATAGGAAATGAAGGGCGGCCAATCCTCAATAAGCACATTCGAGGATTGACCATGCCTTATAATGAATATAAAAGAAAATGTATCTTTTTTTTTTTTTTTTTTTTTAAGGATGGTATATCAAATCGAATTCATGATCAATCATGGTCAAACGATGGTCAATCAGATAGAGTAATAAAAATTGGCGATTTTCGAATTCGCGGGGCAAGTGTGAAGTCCCCCCCCCCTCCCCCAATCTTATTTTTGCAATAACTTTTTAACAGAGGGTGGTCAATGAAAGTTGTTGGTGGTCAATAAGTGGTCAATCGAATGCCATTAATTAATTACGAAATATGCAACTTGGGGGGTCAGTTTCACACAACTTAATATGCCGACTTCGAACGTACACAAATTTGTCTCCAATCTCGAACCTTTGTTTTCAAATTGTTGTTTCCTGGCCAGAAGGAGAAACCTAATTATGCTTTGCAGTATGAAATGGAAAGATGAGCGCTTATGTGACTTATTGGGGTAGAAAAGGTGAAAAGGATCTATCTGAGTCAATTGCGATATATATATATATACTCGTAGGCAGAACTCAAAAGTGAGAATTTCGTTCAAAAAATAAATAAATATAGCTTTGTATGTTGCATTTGTTGCATTTTAGTTATTTAGATTATTTTCTTTAATACATTCACGTTCTGGAGTTTGTTTCATCCTTTGAGTTTCGCACTAGCTACAAACCTAAACCTTGAGTAAAACTAATAATTTTATTATTATCTAGTCAAATTAGTAGTAGTTTAATTTTCAGTTGGAATTTTGTATTTGTTGAGTTGGCCTATTATTGCAACCCTGCCCCCTCAGAATTCTGCGTTCGGTACGTCTCTGGGTTCCTTGGCACCTTATAGCGAGCCGTCATTGATTGAAATTATGTTTTATGTGTCACATGGCCGTGATTTTATCGATTATTTGCCGTTAATTCCGAAATTATAAACTCTTCATTAAAACCGAACTTCTGAAATGTAGTATAAATTCATGCATGATATAGTAGCGCCGGGGAGAGGTGTCTCATGGCGGACTCAAGAATGGGGATATAATTATTACTGTGAAATGCATCTGTTTCCCTTTATCTTAGTGCGAAGTTCCCACTTAAAGTAAGACGTGTTATAATTTATACGTCTGCTATATATTTTAAATGCAGGACTTAAAAACGTATGTCGATTCTAAAGTCAAAGCGCATGACGCTGTCAGATGTCTTCTTGGCTATTTAACCTCAAATTATTCTTCGTATTTCGTTTCGTATAATCGCATCGTGTTTTGTAGTTATAATAATTTATCTTTCGCTTCGTAATTTAGTAATTTTAGTTTCCATTGCATTTGTAAACAACAGTTTTTTTCAAAACTATTATTATTAATATTCACTATTACGGGGTAAGTTTATAATGCAAAATGTATTTCCAATTGATTGAATGCATTTATTTATTTTGCAGCGAATAATGATGTCATTAAAAGGTGAATCTTTGAAAAGCCAAACTCAAGCAATGTTAATGAATATACTGCATTATTTCGAGATGGTACGCGATAACGGGGGGCCAAGTTTACCTTTATCTTCCATTATCCAGGTACGCTAATCATTTTCACTATTTAAATTTATATTTATATAATATTATATTGCAGGAAACTGCTCTGGCATGCGGCATTTCCGAGAAAACCGTAACACGGACAAAGGCAAGAATGGCTCTCGCTTTAGAATCTGGTAAATCACCGCAAAAACATAGGCTGCGTTTGAAGTCGAAGTCAGAGGATGTCGGCGAATATGTGAAAGACGTTTTGAAACGAAAAATTTACACCATGCATGCAACTGGTAAATAATTCAGAAATTATTGTTGAAATGGAGTTAATCACTGTTTAATTTTAGGCTCTCATATTACTATCGAAAAACCGCAAACTGAACTTAAAGGAGATAAAATATTTACCTCCAGTAAAACGAGTTTGAAACAATTGTTACACAAAATTGGTTTTTAATTCAAAGGGCGTTTAATGGAGAAGGTGCTCGAGCAACATTTTTGCGAAAATATTTTGCTAATAAAAGTTGTGAAATTAGTCACGATCCTGTCGTTTTGGATGAGACGTGGATTTTTAGTCGAGGAAGCGTTCGAAAATCATGACATGATAATGATTTGAAAAGCTCAAAAAACAAATCGCTAGGAGAAGGGAAACGGTAATTAAAATAGTCCCATTTGTTAAAAATATTTTTAACCGAATAAATTTTAGTTTTAGTTTTATCGTACTGAGTGCTGGCAACAAGGATGGTTTTATACCTAATTCATCATTGGTATTTTCCAGTAAAAGTAAGACTGCAGACTACCACGATAATATGAACGCTGATTTATTTCAAAATAGTTTCAAGAACAGCTCTTACCAAATTTAGAAAAACCAAGTTTGATAATTTTTTACAATGCCAGTTATTCTACAGTAGTAGAAAAATTACCTTCAAGTAGTTGAAAGAAAGAAGATCTTCAATTTTTAAGAAAACAACATTCCTCATTCGAATGATATGCTGAAAGTGGAATTATTACAAATTGACAAGGATTTACAAGTTCCACAAATATATGCAATTGATGAAATCGCTCATCAATGGGAACACCAAATTTTACGTATCACTGCCAATTCAACCCTATCGAGTTAATATAGGCAAATTGTAAATAGTATTACAACAAAAACGTTGGAAGACAGGGCTTCAAGGACGAGAATGTTTTATCGCTATGGAAGGATTCAATAAACCAAGTAACTGGAGAACTGTGGCAAAAGTGTATTTTACAAGCTGAAAAGGAAATGAGCCAGTGGTGAGACGTTCAAAAAAGAGCTGAGGAAATGGTAAAACCTCTAGTAATCAATGTCGGAGAGTCGAGTGAAGACGATAGTAAAAGTGAAGGTGATGACTTTTAATTATATGTCCAATATTTGAATTTAAAGCAAAAATTAGAATCTTAGTTACTTTATAACATTGCAAAGAATTTAACATATACCTCTGTAGCTGTACTTAGGTTTACATTCTTATATATATATATATATATATATATATATATATACAGTCAAACTTCTATATAACGAAGTGGCTAAATTCTGAAAAAATTCGCTGTAGGAAATTTGTTATAGAGAAAAATTTTTGGAAAAAATTTTGTATCCTATTTTATTACATACGATTTAATTAGCATTTACATATGTATTATATATATATATATATATATATATATATATATATATATATATATATATATATATATATATATATATATATATATGTTAACACTAATATACATGTACCTACATGACATGCAATATACATAATATTTTCTTTGTGAATTGCTTTATTTTATTTATATGATTTTATATATATATATATATATATATATATATATATATATATATATATATATATATATATATATATATATATATATATATATATATATATACAGTCAAACTTCTATATAACGAAGTGGCTAAATTCTGAAAAAAATTCGCTGTAGGGAAATTTCGTTATAGAGAAAAATTTTTTGGAAAAAAATTTTGTATCCTATTTTATTACATACGATTTAATTACGCAGGTTTACATATGTATTATATATATATATATATATATATATATATATATATATATATATACATGTACATACATATTTCACTCTTTTGTAAAAAAGTCTGTAATTTTTTGTTGCACGGAACAGTTGAAGAATGTTCTTTGTTCAAAAAACACTTCACAATTATTAAGGGCACTAAAAATGTTTGCCGGCACGTTTTCCGAATACTGTAGCCCGTTACGGATTATCGCAATAATAAAAATAATAATAATAAATAAAAATAAAGTGGTAATTCATCGTCTTCACCCCATTCATCAGAATTTTCCGCAAATCCGGCTTTGGAAAAACAATTCCTTATTGTGATTTCCGTAACTTCGTGAGTCCAAACCTTTGCCAGTTCAGAAATGCATTCTCTTAAATTGATCGTTTTGTCAGCTGTGTTGTTATCAATTCCGTTGATGATTTTCATCAGAACTCTTTTACGATAGTGGAATTTAACATTTTTTATTATTCCTTGGTCCATTGGCTGAAGTTTGGATGTTAAATTTGGAGGAAAGAAATACAGTTCCGTACTTTTAAGTTTTTTTGCTACAGCAGATGGGTGTGATGGACAATTGTCTATAACTAAGGCTATTTTTCTATGTTCCCTCGTCATTTGTGTGTCTAATTTTATTATCCATTCTTCAAAAATCTGGATAGCCATCCACGCCTTCTTATTAGATTGATAATCTACTTCCAGTGATTTTGTTCCCTTCAAACATCGCGGATTTTTACTTTTGCCGATTACAAGAAGTTTCAGCTTTTCGGTCCCTGTCATGTTTGCACCAATTAACATAGTGATTCTTTCCTTGCTCTGTTTTCCACCAAAGCATTTATCATTTTTGAAGGTAAGGGTTCTATTGGGTGTACATTTGAAAAATAAGCCAGTTTCGTCTGCGTTAAAAATGTCTTTTGGTTCGTACTTTTTTAAAATCATTTTTAGTTTTCCATTTTTCCAATGATCACAATTTTCTTCGTTAACAGCTGCACTTTCACCACAAATCACCTTTTCCACAATACCGTGCCTTTTTTTAAATTTGTCCAGCCAACCGGCGCTCGCCTGGAAGTCCGATAATCCAAGTGTTTCGGCAAACTTTATAGCCTGTTGTTTAATTAATGGTCCCGATAATGGCACATTCTGGTCACGAATTAAATGCACCCACTTCAAAATTGCTTTATCAACATCTTCGTACACACATGTTCTAGCACGTTTTGCCGCACTTCCCATATCGGCTAATTTCAAAATTGAGTCGCGATTTTTTATTATTGTTGATAAACTGCTAGTGGGAATACCGAATTTTGACGCAATGTCTTTTTTCTTGAAACCTTTGTCAACTTCTTCCAACACTTTAAATTTTTTCGGAAACATTTATGCACTTTCGCTTCGACATTTTGCGTACTACACGACAGAACTGAATGGTTTTAAAACTGAAGTTTAACTGAGGACTTTCTATTGAAATTTGAAATGCTCATTAGGCAACGACGCCATTAAAGGATTAAGAGATTAAAGTTTCTAGCAAAATTTTCAATAAGAATGTTTACAGAGAGGCTTAACGTAAACTTGACAACTTTCTCTTTTCTATTGACAAATTCTTGCAACTTGACTAATCCTATACAAATTACATAATTAGTGGTAATTCCCAAATCCTTGAAACTTTTCACAGAATTTATGTATTTTTTGTCCTAAAAATTCGTTAAATAGAAATTTAACTTCGCTATTTGGAAACACTTTTACATGAGTTTTGGTTAAAAGTGCAGTGTACCGAGCGAAATTTCGTTATATAGAGAAATTCGCTATAGAGAAGTTCGTTATATGGAAGTTCGACTGTATATATATATATATATATATATATATATATATATATATATATATATATATATATATATATATATATAATATATACAGTACAATCTCACTAATCCGGCACTATTAAAAACTAAAGGGTGTCGGATTATTGGAATGTTTTGATTATTGGATTATATAGAAAAATCATAGTAAATAAAATAAAGCAATTCACAAAGAAAATATTATGTATATTGCATGTCATGTAGGTACATGTATATTAGTGTTGTAAACATTTTTTTTTATAACAGTAGGTAACAATCATATCTCACAACTACACATAATTAATCACATAGTTTTAAAATAATCCTTGATTAAGGTCTGTTTTTGTGCAGCTTGTATCGTTTGTATAAAAACCTTTTCTCTCAAGTTTCTAAGAATTATAATATCTTTAGCAGATACTCCGTTGTCTTCAGCCCATGTTATGCAGGTATTGAAACAATTTAATGCTGAATCTGGTTTTACTTTTACAGTTGCAGTAGTTGTTGGCTCCAATATTTCTACAAGACTTTCTTCTTCTTGAACTGCTTCACATATTTATTCATCTGTCATAATTTGTTCTGGTTCTTCAGACCAAGAATTTAAATTTTCTTCATTTGTCTCGAATCCTCTTTTTAATAAATTTTGCAACCAATCGGCAATAGATAGATTATCTTCAGGATCCCATTCTTCTGTTTCCTGTGATATAGCATTCATTGCAGGCCATAGCTTTTTCCATGATGATTGAATTAAGCCAGGTGAAACAGAGTTCCATGCGTGAGCGAGAGAGAATACAACATCCTTCAAATTCAGTTTTTTTAGACTCTGCGTTACATCACTATCTTTAGAAACAATATTGATGAGCAATTTATTTTTATGCAAGGACTTTACTTTCTGAATAACATTTTGATCCATCGGCTGCAATAAAGGTGTGCAGTTTGGTGGTAAGAAGATGGTTTGGATATTCCCATCACTTGATCTAAGTTCTTGTTCATTTGGGTGGCCTGGAGCATTGTCAAGCACCAGTAAAGCTTTTATGGGCAAGTTGGATCTTGTCATAAACTTTTTCACCTCTGGGATAAAGTCTTTATGGAACCATTCACTAAATACCTCTCTCGTGACGCAACTTTTTAATTGGTTCTTGTAGCAGACTGGCAGACAAACGTTCTTGAACGCTCTGAGATTTTTAGCTTTGCCAATCGCTAATAAATCCAATTTGTGTGTTCATGTAGCATTTGAACACGGCATAAATGTGATTCTTTCTTTACTCACTTTACGACTGGGTGCGTTCGCTTCTGTAGAAGATACAAATGTTTTATTAGGTAACAGTCTCCAGAACAAACCACTCTCGTCTGCATTATAAATTTGGCCAGGAAAAAGTCCAAGCTCCTCTACTTTGTCTTTAAACCGTTGAATAAACGGTTGCACTGCAGATTCGTCGCTTGACAATTTTTCACCCGATATGGTTAACAGGCGGATACCAAATCGCTTTTTAAATTTATCCAACCAGCCATCACTAGCACGAAAACCATGTTTTTTTATAATCTTTTTATAAAATTCTATCGCCTTTGCTTTTAGAATATCTCCAGATACAGAGGTGTGTTTAGACCGTTGTTGTAAAAACCACGTGTAGAGAGCGCTTTCCATCTTCGGACAGTCACCAAATCTTAATGTTTTACGCTGTCCTGGACCAGATTCCATTGTCTTCACGCGGTCTACTATCTTTTGTTTGTTTTTCTTGAGATCATGTATAGTAGCACGCCCAATTTCATATTCTTTCGCCAATTTTGACATGTTTTCTCCTCGATCTAACTTCTTTAAAATGTCCATTTTATCTTTCAAAGCTAGAGTCTTGTGTTTTCGTTTACTAGTCATTTTCAATTAGACTATTATCACTTGAAAACAGCAGGTAAATATGTAAGCACGCGCACGTGATAGGTTTTGAGGTTATCCGTTAAATGCTCGACGACGACTGAGAGCGTATACTACCGCTTACGCGCTGTGCGTGCGTGGGGGAAGCAAAGGAGACGCGAGGGTGCCGGATTATTGGACGTGTCGGTCTAGTGAAGTGCCGGATTAGTGAGATTGTACTATATATATATATATATATATATATATATATATATATATATATATATATATATATATATATATATGTTGACAAACTGTAAACTGAGATTTTTAAAATCGGTTATATTATTAACTAATAATAAATCTCATTTTTAACATCCAATACAGTGTATTTGTTTATGACGAAATCAGTTATTTATAAGTGGCTTCGATAACCAAATTACAGTCTTGACTCTTTTGACGCAGTGAGATCTGTCGGCTAAAAACGATCCTCCGCAATTAACCAAAGTTTTCGCACTTCATTCGGGCACTGCCTACTGCTAGCTAATTCGTTTCTTATTGAAAATTATTGATATAATTAACTTGTAAAACAGATCCAAAACGAAATTTTGTTGACCCGGCCTTGATTCTGATAATCGTTTACAGCTGTACAATATATTTTTATTATATGACTACATGACTTTACATGCCAGAATAAGTGCGAACAGACCTTAAACGAAATTCGACTTTATTTATACGAGTGGATGGGATTTTTAAGACCTTTAGGATGCTAAATCCCGAGATATTCGAACAATAATTTTATTTAAATTTGACAGCGCGGCTTAAATTTGAAAATAACCTAGAAACATTGACGATGTTTTGTTGGTATTCAAAATTGCTAACTATATGAACCAATAACGACATACGTTTTTGAAATCTTAAACCATGCTTTACTAAAAGATGAGTCGTCTTATGACTCTCGCCGGCCCGACCATAACGCATAAATTCGTTGGGAACCTTTTCGATTGTACCGTTTTATTTTATTTTTCACGTATTTGGAAAGTATTTGAAATTTTTACAAATAGTAATAGCATTTAGAAACCTTTTTTTAAACAAAGTAAAATTTTGGGTTGTTTATCAAGTTTAGAGGGGAGCTTGAAATTAAAATGTGATTTACGAGTTGTTACGAGTGCCCTTTTGCACCAGTAAGTAAGAACCTCGCCCACACCACCGAGTTATGCCGTGCGCGCAATTGCCTTTACGGGCTTGATGCTCTAGTGAGTATTTGGCCTGTAACATAGGTCAGAACAAAAAGCGTTCATAATAAAAAATTTTTTAAAATTAAAAAAATGCGCCAAAAATAAGAATTGGTTTAATTAAATCTGTGTAAAATTGTATAGTTAAAAAAAATTAAACGTCGGAATTTTTATGCTAATTTACATAATGAGTTAAAATCGAGATATCTCTCTACTAATAAATTTAATTGGTAGTTAATATGCTTGAAAACCATACTTAATACCATTGTCTGCGGAGGATATCTCGATCGGTAATAAAAAATGATATAATAAATTAATCATTATTAGAATTGGTTTATTATCAAGTACAATCAATAAAAGCTTTCATATAGGCATTTACATTCTCTATAATGATTTGATTTGATAATATGATTTACAGGAAACTGTCGTTAAAAAACTTTCAATAATACTTTCTGCGTGATTTTTCGATAAAAAACAATTAAACAATTGAACGGCAGGAAAGTTTGTAATATTTAAATTCAATTAAAATATTTTCAATTAGGGCAAACTATGTGAAATGAACTTGGTGTTATGAATACATTTTATTATTCATTAGAAAATTGCATTTCTATTATCTTTTACACATACCTTAGTAAAAGTGTGCAAGACATCTACCAGTATCATTAATACATGTGATTGAAACATTGCCTTACAATTAGTTTTTCAAGGTGATTTGGATAGTTTACACTGTTATACGATCACTGTTATGGATACAAATTCTACGCACGGTATTGTTTGAATATTATGTTATAAATAATTTAAAAAAAAAGGTAAACTACGCATATTAAAGATTAAAATAATACAGTGCGTGCCGATTTCCATGGTTTTGAGGGGTATCTCAAGAACGGCTTGAAATAGGAACTTGCGGTTTTCGCGTTCCTGTGCTTGCTTTTTTATGAAATGAAAGATGGACTAAAGAACTATGGCACGCTTCGTTTCTGATATTCAGGGCGATTTTGAAAATTTGACATTTTGGGATCCCTTTCGTATCTCTGTTGGCAAGTAACATAGAAATAAAGTGATAACTGATACTGATAGGTAGAATCAAGTTGCGTACGTAACTTTTCTATAATTATTGCCGTTTCTTCAAAATAACCTAAACTTACCTTTTTTAAATGGAGCATTCTGTAGATTAATAGATTTTTCGCAATATAATTCCATTTCTCCTCAGTTTTCCAAGAATATATAAAATCGGGTCGGTTGTTGGCCAATAAAGATTACGATATGATATTACTATGTAATAATGCGCTCGATATGCGCTTAAATGCCACTGAAAATAACTTTTGCGCCGTTATAGTTTTTAGATATTTTGAAAAACATTTGGGGTGCAAGTTCACTCATCCCCCATTAAGCATTTCACTATGTATTTTGATGCCAACTTATCTGAGTTATGCGCTAAAATGCGCCACTTGATTAAAATTTTGCGCCACTCCCGTATGGCCATAACGAAACATAGAAGTGGGTGCTAAATTGATGTTTTTAAAAATGCACTTTCTTAAAATTCTTAATGTATACGTGCTCTTTAATTATGCGCTCAAATGCGCCACATGAATAAGTTTTGCGCCGTTACAGTTTTTGAGATATTTTGAAAAGTTCAAGTTCACTCAGCAACTCCCATTAAGCATTTCACTATGTATGACAATGACGATAATTCTTTGAGGTATTGAAGGTCGTGCTGGAGATCCGGGTTCAGGAATTTCTTCTCGATCTTTGTCTTTCTTTCCCGCTTGGAGAGTTTCCATATTTTCATTGAGTGTACGTCCTTCTTGAATTTGTTAGAAATTTCGTCGCAGTGTGTCGCATTCCCATGTGGGTTCGTTTAAATTTAAAATGTACAATAACGTTAGTATCATAATTTCACTTTTTCCCTCAGCCATCATTTACTTCATGTATTGTTAATTATCATTGCTTGAAAATGAAACTAGCGTTAGTTTCGAAACGTGTCGCTTAAAGCTTAAAATATTATTGCTTAAACATTACTCAAATTTTACCTCTGCTACTATTCACTTTTCGCTACGACAATGATACGGGGTGGACTTTATTGGGTAGTTACTACTCCATTACACACCTCACCAGGAAGTTACAGCGTATCTAGTATTTTTTCCTATCTTTGCCAATATCTCGGATCATTTGACTCGGCTATATAGTAAGTATGTACTTTAACCTGATAGAATATCTGAAAGTGGAGTTGATGGAGATGTTGATACATTGATATTCGCGAAAATAATCGATATCCCAAAAATTTTGAAGTAAATGAAATCCAGTAGTGGTATCGGAAAGTTTTAAGATACCAGTGATAGGTTCATTTACTTTAGGAAAAAATGATTTATTAACATTTATTTTATCAAAATACAACTCAAGACGTATAAAGGAACATTACAATTCTTACTTCCTTTGTCGGTAAAATATTTTCTTTTTGTTTCTTAAGTCATTGTATTCTTCCACATATTATTATGTCGTTTGCAATATGCAACAAAATGACCTAAACCCAAACCTTCCATATGTCCAGTGTATCCAATTACTGCTCTTAATAAGTATGTGGCAGTACCAAATGTAAAGTGGTGTGGAACGTCATTTAATTTATATAACCTTTCCATTTGCATGGTATCAAGGGACACAGGCTGTATAAATAAATGAGGGCCGCATATTTAGTTCTAGTTTCATTTTCAAGCAATCATAATTAACAATACATGAAGTAAATGATGGCTGAGGAAAAGAGGTGAAATTATGATACTAACGTTATTATACATTTTAAATTTAAACGAACCCCACATGGGGAATGCGACACACTGCGACGAAATTTCTAACAAATTCAAAAAGGACGTACACTCAATGAAAATATGGAAACTCCTCCAAGCGGGGGAAAGAAAGACAAAGATCGAGAAGAAATTCCTGAACCCGGATCTCCAGCACGACCTTCAATACCTCAAAGAATTATCGTTATGTGTCATACATAGTGAAATGCTTAATGGGGGAGTTGGGGGCTGAGTGAACTTGAACTTTTCAAAATATCTCAAAAACTGTAACGGCGCAAAACTTACTTCACGTGGCGCATTTGAGCGCATAATTAAAGAGCACGTATAGCATTAAGAATTTTTAAGAAAGTGCAATTTTTTAAAAACATCAATTTAGCCCCACCCACCTTCTATGTTTCGTTATGGCCATACGGGAGTGGCGCAAAATTTTAATCAAGTGGCGCATTTTAGCGCATAACTACAGGGATAAGTTGGTATCAAAATACATAGTGAAATGCTTAATGGGGGGGGATGAGTGAACTTGCACCCCCAAATGTTTTCAAAATATCTAAAAACTATAACGGCGCAAAAGTTATTTTCAGTGGCGCATTTGAGCGCATATCGAGCGCATTATTACATAGTAATATCATATTGTAATCTTTATTGGGCCAACTTAACGACCCATAAAACTCTATAGTTCTTTGCAACATTAAGCTCAAAATTTATTTATTTACATTTTTTAATGGGGCGGAATCTGAAGTAAGAAAATAAATCGGCCTGTCAGATTTTAGAAGTGTGCCAGTTTCTCTGGTATTCTGACTATTTACTTTGATTTGTCTAATATTTTTAGCTTAATTGTTTTAAATTCATTCGTTGTTAATTATGGCAGTTCATATTGTGCATTTGGAAACGCAGAAAAATATGACATGCTTGTTTGTTACATAAATTCTAACGAAAATGTAGGCCAAGCATTAGAAGTGTATTTTCACAGGTAACCTATCTATCTATCTATCTATCGTGTTACTTAGAGATCCAGTGTAGTAACATGTCACTTTTTGGCTATCGTTACCTTAATGCAAGTTTTGAATTGGTATTATTATTTGTAAATATATTTGCATTACTTCGGTATATTTAGACATCTTTTTTCACGAGCGGCTGGCCCCTGATAGATCACTATTTGTGCCCAGTGCGCGCGCAAGCTGTTATTGTGCTTTTTGTCTAAAAAAAGGAGATAGAAAGGAAAATTAAATTCTACAGTAACTTAGGTTACCGTAGATTTTAATTTTCCTTTTTATTTCCATTTTTTAGAGACAGAAACCGCAGGGTACAAATAGGGAACTGTCAGGGGCCAGTCGCTCGTCTTTTTTTCTTTCAATATGTAATTAAATTTTGGTGGATATGTCGATATTTTTTTCTTACTGTATATAATCATGAATATCCGTGTATATACTTTTATCGTCTATAATGGGTATTTAGCTACATGAATTTTGTTTTTCTTCAAATGTCAAAGTATCAGGTCATTGTTCGACTGAATAGTAGGTGCCAAAGTTTGACATTTTCGCTAGAACAGATTTTCCTTTTCCTGTCTCCGGACAACAATTTAATTTTCATTTATTCAAAAAATTATGATTAATTTTCAGATAATGTGATAATGTGATATTAAATGTACACTGTGTCCCATTTTGGTTGAAATTGTAGGATATCTCGTTTGCGAGCAAAGATAGAAAGATGCGGTTTTCGTGACCCTGTTCTACTTTTTCGTGAAACGGAAGATCCCACAAACAGAATTGTCATAGTCCTATTAGTATTTGAGATACAGAGCGAAATTCAAAATTTGCACATTTTAAGAACCCCTCGTAACTGCTTTGCCTTGTAATTTATCGAAATGGTGAAAAATGGGTTTCATACAGAATTTTCCGTAGAATTTAGTGGCGTGCATAGTTTTCCCCACAAAAAGTCAGTTTCTTCGCAATAAACCAAAGTTTTTTTTTAATGGAACACCCTGTATATTTTTTATTATATAATAGAGCTTACTCTCAGCTTTCAAAAAATGTATATTGTACACTTCTTTTGCATTATTAACCTCAAAAATAAATGTTACATTAATTTAACATTTTGATTTTATAGTTGGCCATGAAAAAACGAGGTTACGGGTTAGGAAGTTTTATGCAAAAACACAAAATTAAAAACTAAACATAATACCTACAACTTTACGAGTCTAATATAAATTACTAAAATAGATGTTCGAACTGATGACCATTTTGTCTTATACATGCTTCACACACTTCTCCAATTCGTTCTATAGCATTAAGCACCATAATAGGGTAATCTTGTAAATGTCTGAAAGCATCTCTAACTGCGTTTGCCAATCGTTCAATGTTATCATAGTGAGTTTGGTATATTTTATTTTACAAGTAACCCCATAAAAAAGAAATCTAAGACTGATAAGTGCGGATACCTGGGAGGCCATCTTACTGGCCTATTAGTGCCAATCCATTTATTACCGAAATTATTTTCTAAAAACGGGCGCATAATTTGCACATTGTGATATGGGGCCTCATCCTGTTAGAAAATGAATTTAGTTCAAGCGAGCTAAAGGGATATCATCTAATAATTCAGCACAACCATTTCTAAAATGTCCAAATGTCTAGGAGCGGATAATTTCCCTTCGAAAATGTAAAACTTTATTTTTGATCCTAATATAAAGCAGGAAACGTTTAGTCCCATTCGTCCTTGTTGTCTTTGGGGAATATTGTGCCTGTTTAAAACACCTGAATTGCTAAAATGTGCCTCGTCTGACCATATGACATTTCTTCCCAAGTTGAGTACTATATTTAACATGTTTAAGTACCAATTGCAAAATATTAACCTACGTTCGGCATCGCCAAAATGTAGATGTTGAACAAGCCTAAATTTTCGTGGTTTATATTTATGGTGGCGAAGTATTCTTTGGATTCTTGTTTTCGAAACTCCAATAGTAGTTTCTGTATTTCTGCAAGAAATTATAAGATTACCCTCCGCACTAGCTAAAACGGTAACCTCGTCTTTCTCTCGACTTTCTTTATTATATTTTTTTGACCTATGTTTAGAAAATGATCCATAATTAATTCAATTTCTTTTTAATCCATAAAGCATGATTTTACTAGGTTGCCTACGTTCTGGAAACCTACATAGATGTTACTTAATTATCAAAATTAATAATAAAGGAGCCTATTAAAATACAAATTTATTGATGCGTAAATTTTGATGAACATTTCTCCGTTGATTGTAAATTACCGCACTTTTCTCGTTTTGCTATCGGGAATTTTTATTAGGATTAAATTTTCCATGTCTTCAATGTCGTCTATATTCCTTTTCATCATCTCGTCCCATTTGCATGCGCCGGTTACTCCGATTAATAAAACAACGTAAATAAATAATATTAGATTGGAAGGGCACAAAATTAAAACTTATTTAAAGCTACCTTTATTCCTAAATATGCTATTTCTGGTGCGTCCATTAAGAAACTTTCAAACTGTGCTTTAGTAAATATTCTTCACCTTTTTGCAGAATATCCTTCATTTGCCTTTTTCAGAAAACATCGTAACTTTGAATATTGACTTATATTTAATCCATGCAGCAAAATACTGTTCACCGGATTTCGACGCTACGAAGCACAATACTGCTTCATTCGCTTCAACGGCAATATCTGGCGACGTGCAGTACATTCTAAAACCAACTAATCTGTAACAACTATCTTTTTAGTGATTTAATTAACTAACTTCTTTTTTGCTAAAAATTATAAACTGCGAAATAATAAGGTTATTTACTGCATTGCCAAGGAAGCAGCACCTACATATTCATGAAAACAAACCTACCTGCTTGACAATGGGATTTAATTTAAGGTACGTTAATAATATCCCTTAAAAACCTATCATAAAAAATAATGTTTTCCATAAATTTGCGGAAATTTAAAAAAAAGTAGCATATTTTATTTGAAGGAGAAGTTACTTTTCATGGCTTGCCCTCTCTTGGCCGACTCACTTCGTTCGGCGGCTACACTCAGGCTCACAATGAAAAGTAATACTCCTCTTTCACGTAAGATAATCCTTTTTTCCTGCATAAGGGAAAACGCCTTGGGTTAAGAAAACCCTCCCTTGTGATAAGAAAAACCCTACCTTAAGTTAAGAAATTTCGTATCGTCTGTATGGTGATAAATGATTTTATTTCATATGAAGAAGCGTGGGCGAATGACGTTACGAGGCAATATGGCGTGCATATAATACTTTGGATCATGCAATTTGTTATTTGTTTTTGTCATTAAATATGAAGACAGACTTACCTTCACCTTATTGATGTTGGGTTATCTTACCTGGTGTTTATCATATTGTCATGAAATGATGTTCTCAACCGCAATCCATTTCAATATAATATATTAACTTAATTTTGAGTGTAAAACAAGTAAGTACATATCCTTTTTAGTGCAAATTACGTTTTATTAAGTGGACAAATTAGATGCATTGATTTACGAGCATTAGAGTAAAGTTAGTATAATATTGTTTTGGAATTTTAGTACAGCTGTAATGAAAAGGAACGGCTGATTTCGGTTAATGTTTTCTATAAGATAAAAAATTTGAGTGCCGTAGTATTTGTTGACATAGGTCAAACTAAACTTGGTTATTGCATTTAAGTTATACAGTTTCAACCATCTTTCATTTTGAAATAATAGATTATATGTTATGTATAGTTTATGTATCAATTAAAAATACATTACTGTCGTAAAGGTTTGCGAAAAGTTAAGTACTAGTTATTTGCTTTTATGCTGAAATTAATAAGCAGATATTTTGTTTGTTTTATTAAATATACAAATAACTACAGCTGTTTCATTGTTCAGGTTAGATGTATTAAAATACAACTTTCTCAATGTTTGTTGTATTTTAATTATTTACCTTATTAACCTATAAAAATTGAGTGGCGCCTAACCATGATGCAATATTCGTAATTAAATACCTCGTTAAATGCCTTTAATTCAAATAAACTGTTATACTTCTGTTAATAATAAGATTTACTTAGTTTGTTCTTGACAATGTTGATTTAACGGAATAACCTTGTTCTGGTGCTTCCGCCGATTTGTGAAAACTGTTATTACCCTTTCCATCAGTGTAATCAAGTTTCAGTCACCAAAAATCGTTTAACCATTGTGAAGAACCGCAAAAAACTGGCGCAATTGAGAGTTAATTTCGTTATTAAAAAAGATGTGGCGTTGTGCATTTTATAAATTAATCTTTTTTTCAAAAAAGGTAGCCCAACCGCTTATAAAACAAATGATTATTCTGCTGAGTTGTGATAAACGTACCGTACAGATTTTTTATATTTTTTAAATTGTGTATTTTATAAACAAATAATTTTTTGTTAGTTTGAATTCTTACCGAAGTGTGTTGTGTTGTGCTGTTCAGATTTTTTATAACTTTTTTAAATTGTGCAATTTATGGAGAAATTACTTATTTCAAAAAAGATAACCCAGGTAGGGGGAGGGTTGCGCGTGGAGGTGGGTGCGTGTGTGAGTATGTACGTATGTGTGCGTGCGTGCCCATGCGCGTGGGTGTGCGTGAGCGCGTGCGTGTGCATTTGTAAAAGAAACTAAAGTTGTGCAAAATCTCAATTACTTTTTACTAGTAAACCTACACACAATGTTTCTAATAATAATTCATTCGAAACCGTTATATAATTTTCCAATTAATTTCAAAATAAATTTTATCTCTATGATATAAACGATATATAACAAAGAGTGGGCGTATTAAACATGAAATCTTACAAAAAGCGGGGTGGGCTAAATTATTTTAGCGTCACAAAAATGCACTTAAAATTTTTAATTTCTGTCTACAACGCGCAGTATACCCTAGTTATGATTCAAGCCACCGCTTTTCATGTGCTTTAAAATAACAGGACTTAATAGCAAAAACTAGTCTTATTTATAAAATGAGCAGAATAGCATACGTTAACCACAATTAAATATACGTTCTAGTAGTTTTGTCTTCCAAAGATGGCAACATTAACTAGAAAAAATTTAGGTTACGATAATGCACAAATCGGCAGACTAATAGCTGGTTTAAACCGAAAAAGTTAAAAAAAGGTTTGTTCATAAAATTCACGATTATCAAAAAATAAAGGTGTACGGCACAACGAGGTCCTTCTTACATAATTTAGCACACTCATTATTTTTTTGATAAAGAAAAATGTCTGGACTATGTTATTTGGGAATTGCGCATAAAATGTATGTTTAAAAAAAATCTACGATACAACATCGCACACTTCGAGTGCGACTCTGCACAATAATTTTTTTTGTACTAAGAAATCTTCTTTGAATAATATTGATCATAACGTACGCCATTTTCAAAAAATAGAAAAGTTATACGGCATAATTATTTCATTATTTTTTTGATAACGTAAAATGTCTGGACATTGTTTGAAAAATATTGTTCTGTTCATTATATGCACAATTTTCAAAAAATTAAAAAACTTGTATGGCAGAATGTAGCACACCTCGAGCGCCACCCAACACAATCAGTATTATTTTGATAACGAAAAATAACTGGTCTATATTTGTTTTTTAAATATTGTTTTGTTCATAATAGCACTATTTTCAGAAAATCAAAAAAAAAGGTGTACGCCACAACGTAGCACACTTCGAGCAGAACTCAGCATAATCATTTTTTTAATATTGAGAAATTACTGGGCCATCCTTTTGAAAAATATTGTTTTGTTCATAATATGCACAATTTTCAAAAAGTAAAAAGAAAACAATACGGCAGAACGTAGCACACTTCGAGCATAACTCTGCACAATCATTATTTTTTATAACGGAAAATGAATAGGCCATCTTCTTTGAAAGATATTGTTTTATTCATAAAATGCACAATTTTTAAAAAATTAAAAAAGCTATATGGCACAACGTACAACACCTAGGACAGAACTCAGCACAATAATTTTTTTTTTGATAATGAAAGATGGCTGGTCTATATCAAAAATATTGTTGTGTTCCTAATGTGCACAATTTTAAAAATAAAACACTACACGGCACAAGGTGGTATAGCTCGAGCATAATTTAGCACAATAATTATTTTTTAGATAACATAAATGACTGGGTTATCTCACATCACTGTGGGAGAGAAATATCCTTGTTGACTTTCTCTTTCACAGTTCTTAAACATATTCATTAGTCCAGGAATTTCGTAAAGTGGTTTGCTAACTTAAATCTAAATAATTAAATATTACCATAAACATTTACCTTGAAGAGATTTCTAACATTCAGTTCTAAACGGACAATAGAAGTGAACATTGTAAACCATATGTCGCGAAATAAAACTTTTCCGGATAATTAAAATTTTTGTAAGTACCTCGACTGATTTGTCAAAGTGACCATTAACTATCGTACGATAACTACTTACGTAACTTATGATGTTTACATTTTCTGTGAACTGTAAAGTGTAGGTGGAAAGGTACACATTAAAATAAGACAAAGGATCAAACGTATAAAACTTATACATTTTGTAATGTAACAAAGACAAAATGAATTGAAGATGCAGACTCATCCACGAGCCTCAGAATGTTAAATACTTAAGTTGGCAATTGCTGAAATATCACCACTTAAGAGATACGTTTTTGTGTGTACTGTATTAAAATTGAATCTTTATTCAACAAAATGCAAATTAATATGTTTACATTTACATAATTACTATTTAATCAATTCGTTCAGTCTTGACGCGCTTAAGATCAATTTAGTTTTAAAATATTTGATCATGTATAAAGTCTGTCCAGAAACGAAGCGAAGGAATAAATTAAAATAGTTTATTTTACATATAAGCGGTACAAGATTTTGTATTAAGTACTTAATAGATTTCTTAAACTAGTTTTAGGATATACCGCTTCCATACTATAGCGTTATAACGTAAGCTATTTATCAATAGCTGCTAATCCTTTATCAATGGGACGTACCGTTGAGTTCTAAAGTAAAGATCATAGATGTGTAAATGGGTTTTGCACAGAAAAATTATATTACAAATAAATCATACCTCCGTTTCTTCCCTAGTTTTAATTAGTATTAACTAATTTCATTATGACATATCTAATCAATATTACTTCAGTGTTATATTTTTTATCATAAAACAAACCAACGCCACTGGAAACTGCCAAACATATTAATTTATTCCTTTGCTTCGTTTCTGGACAGATTATAATTAGGTATGTACTGTTAGAAAATCACAATAAAGATAAATAAAGGTAATCTAGGTATTTCGGGTTGTTAGACACAAATGTACATACGTATTAGTAAAGATATAAGGAAATGAAAATGAATTACTTAGATACTTTGGGTTCAGCCGGATTGTGTAAATTTATTAAAATACTTGGCTTTTTGTAGGCTTTCGGAGTTAAACCAACACTTGATGTTAAACTTTATGTAATGTAATTCCAAAAGTTCTTGTGCACAAAACTACTTTAAAATTCTGAGATTAAAACTAAGCGTATTAGGTTGCTTACAGCAAAATATTCCATTTCCTGTGATAGAGCTTCGGTATACAAACAAAAAGTCAGGATTTCATTTTAAGTTTGCTTTATACAGTATGTCGTTAATATTAAAGCATAATTGTGCCATCTATTGTTTTTCTTTAATTCTGGGGCCAATTGAACATTTTCTTGTTTGCTGATACATAACTGTTAAAAAATCTAGGAAACTATATTAGTTGTAGAGAAATGTACAAAGTGTTTCTAACAGATCTTTGCAAAATCTTACCACGTTTTTAAATTAAATGAGCATCTTTTAAAATGTACTGTAGGTAGCGGACCGAAAAAATTTTATTATTGTAATAAAAATAGTTTAAATCGCAATTGTTACCGTGAAGAAAAAATAATTAATAGGTTATCTTGTTAATAAGTCATCATTTCCTAACGTGTTTCGGGATGTCTTATTGTATATAACTGAGGGTTGAAAAGAAAAAAGAAAAACCATATGTTGGGGTAGAAAACAGGTGTTCTCTAAAACTGCCTTTACCGAAAGACACGGGTTTTGGGTGGAAACATTGCCAGTTAGTAATTAATTACATTACATCAAAAGACGTCTTTGTTTGTTACTTTGAAATTCGAGACCTACAGGGTTTGTTACAGACGAGTGCATATTTTAAAAATCAATACTTCTTTTAATAATAAATACGAAAATATTCCCACGTAATATTTCTTTTTTTTTATATCTTTTAAAAACGGGGATAGATTATAGAGAAAAACGGGGAGTTGCAGTTGGAGGTCCGATTGAGTCGTACCGTTCTGATTGTTTGATTACAAAATCATCATTAACGATAAAATCAACATTTTATCGTGTCCATTTTAGTAAACACTAAAAACGCCAATTTGTCTTTTTCTTTTTTTGTGGTGTTGAATTGACAAAATTGAAGTTTTCGGGTAAACAAAAGTATTGATAAATACTTAATCGCAAGGTTCGAGGATTTAACCCGCGAAGGGGACGCATAAGCAACATCTATAAATAATCGCCATCGGCTCGGGTTAATTCGTGTATCTTAACCCGTTGTGTTTGTGATTAAGTGATTAACTAAAGGATTATATTCAAGTGTAAGTAGGTGTTTGAATGTAGATTAAAGCTCGCAGCAAGCAATTCAACAAGCCAATGTAACTTATTAAAAATCAATCATTGCCTTGCAAGAAGTTGTTATTTAGTTACCACGAGATATTGAATCGCACAAAATTGTCATTTGATAACGAAGAGTAGTAGTTTAATTGCCAATACGCCATCTCGCAAGGACGCTCATTTAATTGAAATTGTTAAAATAAAAGGATCCTCTTCGCACAGTACTGTGCCTCCCTCCCCGCCTCATTACTGGTATGAGTTGGCATTGCTGACTGTTTACTAATATTTTCACCCGCGTATAAAATATAATGCGTGGACAAATGTGACACGAGAAACCTCAGTTAATTGTTGTAATGATATTAAAACCACCTCGAATTCCATCTCTACTGTTACACTAATCCTTATTGTTTTGTATAAATGAACGTGTAAGCTGAGAAAGAGATGCTGTAATTTCTATTGCAGTCACTTAAACGTGTGCGTCATTGCTTGCGGGTAGGCTATCGCCCACTCGGTCAACGTGATTGATTTATTCGCACCTTACCCTTGTAAGGCTTTGTTCTAATGATTTTTTAAGTGTCTTTCATTCAGCCGTGGAGAGGGTGGTTAGATGTGGATATCGTTAATTGTGACCGCATATCATCCATGTACACATCTTAAAATATAATATGAGCCAAAAATAATTTTGTTACATATTTTTTGTTCTTTAGCAAACTCGATGAAAGCCGAACATACCGATTTGGAGTTGTAATAACGATTTCTCGCTATGGAGGAGTGGTTCAATGTAGTTGTCGTTAAATGTTATGATATATAATTATTTATGCAGATTATAACATAATTTAAACCAAAAAAATGTTGTGTGTATTTGATGTTTTTGGTACAGCTGGAGAAAAGTCAAATATAATGATATGGCATTGTAATGGCGATTTTCGTCATGGAGGGTGGTTCAGTGTGGACATAGTTAAATGATTATTCATTTATGTAGACTATAAGTAATATAATTTAAGCAAAAAATTTAGTTACATATAATTTCGTTTTTTGGTACATTGAGTGAAAAGTCAAACAATGATTTGGCGTTGTAATCACGATTTGATGTAAGGTAAACGCACCAATGGTCGACACTGTTCCAATTGTTGACACGTCCGAATTTAAACTGTAAAAACAAGGAAAGGGTGAATATTTAAACGTTCCCGCTCTGGCAATAACATTCAGGTATATTCGCGAAATATCGAAGACGCTTCGTATACCGTTAGAAAACGCGCCAATCCGTTTTGAGCATAATTTTAATAGCCGTGCATGTGAACACGTAGTTTTGTAGTGATGCTTAAGCAAATAAATAAGAAGTGAGTAGTAAGTAACGTTTTTTTAAAGGTTGTTATTATTTGTATAAGTTCAGTAAATAAAGAGTTTGATTTACGATAGGTAGATTATTACTTCAATACATGTTTTCTCGCTCATTTAATCAAAATACGGGCATAGTGTGAGTGTCGACTTTTGGGTATTGCAAATCATGATGTTCTTTATCTCGACAGAAGTGTCGACTTTAGGAAACATGTCAAAATTTTTATTTTACATGTGTGAAGTAATGAGCTAATTGTATGAATTCTATTGCTACCAAAAACTTTAATTTATCTTGCGGCGTTTCAGTGTTCGAGACTGGTGTCGAATATTGGAACATTGGAGTGTCGACAATTGGAACATTAAGTAGTCTTTTTGCAGAAATGCCACCAAAAAGACTGCGCAACTATTCTGATGCAGCTATGTTGGCAGCAATTGAAGATGTAAATAGAGGAATGCCATACAAAACAGCCGCTCGGCAACACGGCGTACCAAGGGTAACTTTAATGGATAAACATAACGGCAATGTGCCAATTAAAGTGAAAATGGGAGCTGCAAGTGTTTTTTCGCCCAAACAGGAAGACTATCTTATTGAATGGGCAAGGGTTAAGGCAAAAACTGGTTTTCCCCTCAGCAAGGAAACATTTTTGAACAGTGTAGACAAGTTAGCCAAAGAACTAAAACTGAAATTTGGATAAAATGAAACACCAGGGCGTAAGTGGTTATCTCTTTTTTTGACAAGGCACCCTGGAATAAGTTTCCTCGTGAGTCAAAACCTAACTGCGATGCGGCGAACTGTTAACCAAGACAATATGAACAATTGGTTCAAAGAGGTCGAAAATTACCTGAACCTCTATTGGAAATCTTAGAAGATCGTGGGCGAGTTTTTAACACTGATGAAACGGCATTTGTTTTAAATCCGAAACCAGGAAAAGTTTTAGCAGAGAAAGGGTATAAAACAGTGTATACTGCGGCGGGGAATGATGAGAAATTTAATTTAACGCGTATGGTAGTATACCGGTATAACAGGACACAATAGATAATAGCTGAAAGTTTTCCTTCAAATTGGGCCATTGGGAAATATGAAAACGGATGGATGTCACATGAGCTCTTATGAATACATGACTAACATCTTTCATCCGTGGGTAAACAGCTAAGAAATTTTATTTCCCATCATTTTCTTTATGGACCATCCATAAAGAAAATGATGGGAAATAAAATTCATTTCACATATCCAAGCCACTTAGTAAATTTTACAAAGAACATGATATAGAACTTGTAGATCTCTACCCTAATGCTGCCCACATACTCCAACCAATTGATGTAGCCGTTTTCCATTCGTTGAAGTCCATGTGGCGTCAGAATGTTCAGGAATGGCGAATGCAAAATAACGGAGCCTAGTTGAAAAAGCATGATTTTGCGCCATTGTTGAAATCTACGCTAAAAAGCTAATACCAACTACAGTTCAAAACGGATTCAAGAAGTGCGGTTTACCACCATGGAATCCGAGTCAGGTAAAAGTAAAAGAAGAGCACACACCCATAGCATACGCCCGCAATAAGCACAACCAAAAGACAAGATATTCCTCCACACTCGAAAAAAAGATTGGCAAAGAGAAATTATATACATTTTATGAGAATGAAGGAAACTGGAACGGACCTGTGGAGGATCATTCTTTATACAACCTTTGGAAGCAATTAAGAGAAGATACAATACTGGAAGAAATAAACATCAGGCAAGAAGAAGAACATTCAATAAATCCAATAACAGAACTAGAAGAAGTAGCAGTGACAATAAATGCACAAGAGAATGACGCGTCTAGAAGAAGAGACGGTTTTAGAGAAAATGGAAAATGGACACCTTTACAAATTCCAGATCCACTAGAAAAGAAAAACTGATATAAAACAGACAAAATGGCACAGATGCGGAGCAAACGACACCCTTAAAGAAGAATGTATCAGTATCTTTAGAGGATAATCAAACGCCTTCAACTTCAGAGCAAGATCTAATACCATCTCCATTTAAACGCGTCCTGCTGTGGCCCAAGCCAAGAGAGTGCCTACAATCAAAAAGAAGAAAAGAGAAATTGCCAGCGGTTGTGACGTCCCCACAGATATTAGAGGACTATAAAAAGAAAGAAATGCAAAAAGAAGAATGTTATTTTTTCATGTACACATAATAAAGTGTAATTTAAGCCAAAATAATTTGGTTGCATTTTTTTTTTATTTAGTAAAATCGATGAAAAGTCAAACAGTGATTTGGTTTTTAATGACGATTTTCCGCTATGTAGAAGTAGTTGGATGTAAATATCGTATACACATTAGTCTAATTTAAGCAAAAAAAAGATAAAAAAGGAGAAGGAAAAGACCACATATTTCATTTCCTCCCCAAGGGAGAGGGCGGGCTGTTTGAGCTTTCCAAGCTCCTTCAGCCTCAATCATGGATTCCCAACATACATACATACATTACGTATATATGCGCATGGTGGGGTTAAGGATGGGTGTGGTCAGGATAGGATCGGAAGGAACAAAGTTAGGGTTGTGAGGGGTAAAATACTACCTCGGCGTTCGCCAAAGTAGCCGCACATTGTGTCCGTATACGCAGTGACCATGTTACTACGTTCGTATGAGGTTAGACGGTAATGGGAATCGAACCCATTACCTCCCGAATGTTAAGAAGGTCGTCTCACCACAACTCTACTAGCTCGTTAAAAAAGATACAACACCGTATACTTATGTTTCACTTTACCAAAAAATAAAAAAAATTTTGACTTAAGCATTTACACTCTAATAAAAAGTATATTCTTATGTTTGACTTCTCACCGACTTCACCAAAAAAATACAAACTATGTAAAAATAATGTTTGTTTAAATTTACACTTTAATGTATAACGGGTTACCTAGAGGTCCGAAAAAGCCCCATAACTTGTTTACTATTTGAGATATTAACCTGAATTTTTTTTTTTTTGGATAGTAGCTACTTTTATTTAACAAAAGCTAAAATAATTTTGTTTATGTACAGGGTGTTCCAACATTCTAAAACTGTGAAGTTATTTTTGTTTAATGGAGCTGCCCTATTTTGATGTTATTATTGGATTCTACACTAAATTATGTGTTAAATTTATTAAGATCAGTTACACTTTATCTGTCATACTTTTTGAGATTTTTCAATTTTTACTTCAAAATTCGTAGATGCAGGGACTTTTAATTATAGTTTCTAAATTATTAAAGATAATTTGCTAAACTTTTTTTTGGTCAATTTTCTAAACCTTTTAAACCGTTTTACACGGCAAGCAATTGTTTTTCAGATAGGATAATGTAAAAAGGTCCAACGATATAAAGATTGTGTTGTCAAATGTAAACACCTAAATTGATAGAGTAAGAAAACTGCATTTTAAGCAATTTTCTCTTAAAACAACGCAATTTTCGAGTAGGCTAATGCCAATTTTGCAAATAGGCAATGACATGCAAATGAATGTTAACTCTTAACGCATTAACGCTTCAATTGCAAATTATAGTATTAAGTAAGTTAAATTAATTGTTTGAAACAACAATAAACAGCACCGTTTTGTTCAATACAAATAGTCAGTCTGTTTACAAAAGAAAGACGCGCGTTAACATCCCTTCATCAATCGAACGAAATGCATTAATTATTCTAACCTTCATATCCTCAGCAGTTGTTGGTCGAAAACGATTACTTGGTCTTTAACAAACCCCCACAGAAAAAGTCGGGAGACCTGCCAGGCCAACCGATTGCTCCTCCTCTGCCTATCCAACGAACTGGGTAAGTTTGGTTTAAAAATTGTCGAACAATTTTATGGTAATGTATAGGCTTTCCATCCTGCTGAAACCACATACTTCTCCTTGTATTTAGATCAATATTTTCGAGAGGGATCGGAAGATCGTTTTGAAGAAACTCGTAATATCTTATTCCTGTCAACACATGATCAGAAAAATAAGGTCCAATCACTTGATTTCCACTTATTCCGCCCCACACGTTTAATGACCATCTGATGGTCAATAGTTTTGATCCAATGGGGATTGTTGTAATAATGCATATTGTGCAGATTAACAGATGCGTGATTCTTAAAATATGCTTCATCGCTGAATAAAATGTTTAAAAAGCTATAATCATTGTTCATTAAATCGAGTATTAATTCCGAAAAACGAATCCGATTCTGAAAACCATCCCCATACCGTTCTTGATGAAGTTCAAGGTGATATGGATGAAATTTGTACTTTCAAGTGATTCGATTAACACTACTTTGTGAAATTTCTATTTCAGCTTCGATTTTTCGTGAACTCAACTGCGGATTTTCTTCTAGCATCAAGAGAACTTCCAATTCTTTGTGTTCGTCAATTCTGCGTCCTATTAATTTTTTTTGCGTAGGCTACGTTTCCAGTACCTTCAAACCTATCTTAATTTTTGAAAAGCGGCACTTTGAGGTACCACTGCTTCAGGAAACTTTTTATGATAAATTCTACTTGCCAGTAGAATATTTCGATCCGCTTCACCAATGCAATATACCATGTTTATTAACTCTTGGCGTGAAAAATTCATTTTAATGATTATGATTTGAGGCTGCAACTATCAAATTTTTTTGGACAAAGTCACAGTTGACATATTGCCTACTCGAAAATTGTTTTAACAGAAAATTGCTTAAAATGCAGTTTTCTTACTCTATCAGCTTAGACGTTTACATTTGACCATACAAACTTTATATCGTTGGAGAACTTGTCAAAAAAACTATTGATTGGTGGCATAATAAACAGGGTATTCCATTAAGAAAAAAAAATAGTTATTGACCTTTTTACATTGTCATATATGAAAAACCACAGAGAGCGTCGAAAAACACTGAAACAATTGCTTGGATGTTTAAAACGCTTCCTTAAAGTTTAGAAAATTGACCAAAAAAAAGTTTATCAAATTATTTTTAATGGTCCCTGCATCTATGAATTTTGAAGTAAAAATTGGAAAATCTCAAAAAGCATGACAAATAAAGTGTAACTGATCGTAATAAATTTAACACATAATTTAGTGTAGAATCCAATAATATCAAAATAGGGCAGTTCCATTAAAAAAAATTACTTTACAGTTTTTAGAATGTTGGGACACCCTGTACATACATAAAATTATTTTTAACTTTTGCTAAATAAAAGTAGCTAAATTTCACGTTAATATCTCAAATAGTAAAAGAGTTATGGGGCTTTTTCGGACCTCTGGGTCACCCGGTATATAACCCAACAAGAGCACATATCAACCACAAAGTACATTAATGATACATGATGACATTTAACGATAACTACATCGAACCACGTTTTTATAGCGAAAAATAGTCATTACAACGCAAAATCAATGTATACACGAGTGGTACAAAGTTACTGAGATTGAGCGTTATGCAGGGTGGTTTATTTTCAATTGTTTCTTATGGGAAGTACCCTTTCTATTACAGATAAAAAAAAGTAATAAGGGGTCCTTGTGCTCGATTTTGGTGTTAATTAATCAAGATATTGCTGACCGTTATTGCCCAATTAGCCAAAATTGAAAAAATTGCAATTTTGAAAAACTTGAATAACGTTTTTATTTCTAAATGTATCGACAAACTGTAAAAACATTCTTAAGGCACTTTTTTAAGTAGAATCCGTTGGTGCATTCAGACTTTTAATACCTCTCTAATTTAAAAAGATATGACATAAAGTTGTATTTTTTATATGAAAACCATAGTTGGCTATGACATTTTTTTTGTGCTTTTCAAAAATATATAACACTTCTATGCTATTTTAATAATTAATTGATTTTTTAAGTTTTTCTTATTTACGTTTTATATTAAGAATACACAGTAGCCATAGGAAGCTGAGGTTTATTTAAGTAAAAACAAATAATACCTATATGTCAAATAATAAATTAAAAATTAGAAGTGTGCAACAAAGTAATCTTGGAATTTAGTTATTAACATGCCTAAGTAATTATACAAATTCAGAAAAATTTTGCATGTTAAAGTGTTTTATATTATCCGAACGTGATAAGAATGTGGCATCGGAATTATATTTACAAAATTTTCCTGGAAGGCAGCAGCTCAATAAACACATTTTTGAACGGTATAGTTAATAGAAATTAAAATTTTTAATAGCTCAAAACAATGTCTTCATTAATTTTAGGTTACAGAAAAATTTAATTGAATTCGGTTACTTTAAACGAAATTCTGAAGGAAATTCAATGCTCGTCGTAGGACAAGTCGAAGCAGAGCCAACAATTTCATCTAGACAAATGGTTAATCTTAGGCGTGTCTCTAATTTTAAAGAAACACAAATACCATTGCTATAGATAATTTTATATTCAATCTTTAGATTTTATAATTTGTTACCATTCCACAAGAACATTACAATTAAACTTATTTAAATTACAAAATGTCTCTAAAATATTTTACTGGAAGTGAAATTTCTTTTTTGAGTAGAATATCTTCATTCAATTTCATATCTGGTTTTCTAAGCCAACTGTTATTCTTAATAAATATACCAATTAAGAAAAAGTTAAAAAAATCAATTAATTATTAAAATAGCATAGACATGTTATATATTTTTAAAAAGCACAAAAAAGAATGTCATTTAAAAATGTCATAGCCAATTATGGTTTCCATATACAAAAATACAACTTTATGTCATATCTTTTTAAATTAGAGAGGTATTAAAAATGTGAATGCGCTTACGGATTCTACTTTAAAAAGTGCCTTAATAATGTTTTTACAGTTTGTCGATACATTTAGAAATAAAAAAGTTTTTCAAAATCGCCATTTTTTTCAATTTTGGCTAATTGCGCAATAACGGTCAGAGATATCTTGATTATGACTATTGGATCTTAATTAACACCAAAATCGAGCACAAGGACCCCACATTACTTTTTGTCTATTTGTAATAGAAAGGGTACTTCTCATAAGAAAACATCGAAAATGAACCACCCTGTACATATAGGTGCGGCGCCGAAGTTCTATTTTGAGATCGCTTGTTATATATTCAAATCGGTGAATCCGATTTTCCCAAATTAATCAAGCAACAGTGCAGTTTGACAGGGGCAGTTGGGGTTACCTGCTAAAGTAAGGCAACCAAACTACAGTTTTAGGGAAAATGACATTTAAAAGGTGGAGATCATATTAACTGGAAGTCTAGAAATATACAAAGTATAAGTTTACAAAATCTAATGTTTTATTATGTTCCGTGAAATCGGAAGTCGGCCTTCTTGTGTTTAAGCATAATATAGCGCCCTGATATCTATAAATTCGTCAGTTTCTTTCAGAAGCTTAATGTTTGACTATTTTTATAAGGTTAATAAACGATTTTAATTATAATAATGCTTGTAAATTTGTATCGTTATGCTACAAACATTTATTTCAGGAAATAATTATTTAAGAAATGTATACAGCCTCGATTGACATTCCAGTAGAAGAAGTAGTAGAGCTCAAATGAATAATTAAGATTTGAGTGGACCATTGTTTGGGGGGGGAGGGGGGTCTTACCGATTTGTTGAATTTTGTAAAGAAGCGTGCATTTATTTACTCATCTCTATAACTAAGGTGTTTTGAGAAAAAGGCTATGGCACATCGACATTGCCACATTTTAATCGATTACGTCTTCTATGAGTTTTTTGATCAATAGTCTAGTAGGTAATATGTTTGTGGATGCCTAATTCAAAATTTTTACATTTATTCCAAATTTGCAGTTGAACGCAATTTGTAGTTACAAAAAAAGCCTAATCTTTTTGCAAAACTTTTTGCATAGCTGAATTTTTTATTATGTGATACATATAATTTCGTGTTTCAGGAATGTTTTGAGGAAATATTAGGTTGTGAAAAGTTTGATTTCTCAAGGACTTATCTTTCTGAGTATTGATCAAACGCAGTTCTAAAGTATTTTAAATATTTATTTTGCGACGTTTCTTTTTATATATTTTCGCGTTAAGCGTGAACTTCGGCGCATCATATTAATATTTGTAATTGCCCTGTTTACTACGAGTATATTGCCTTTTTTAATTTACATCTTCAGCTTCAAGAAATAAAAAACCATTTCCTCATTAACAACATTGGGGTCTTTTCCCTTCTCTCATCTTTTTGTAGGGGTTGTTTAGGTTTATACATATGCATATATGTGAAGGGCTGCAAAGTTACACCATTAAAATGTTTCAAGGATGTATTGAAACGATCCTTAAGATGTAATAATTTCGATTTTATGTAATGAAGATTGGAAATAGTTTATTATTCAATATTAGTGTTTGTAATTTAAATCTATTACGTAATTTCCATCATGGATTTAATTAAATTCAATGCCAGCGAAACGAGTAGGCTGATGGGTGTTACATTTTCTATATATAGATATTAAGTATCTACTCCAGAAATGCTAAATTATATTTCATACTCATATATAATTGCTAATTTGAAATTAATCTTTTGTGTATGACAAGATTGCTTTAAGATGTAATATTGTTTACGCAGTATTAGACATGTTGATGTTAACGGTAATTATTTATATTTTTATAGCAATCTACAGAACACAGTTTTTTAATTAGTGATTAATAATACTGAATTATTATATTAGGATTATTACGTTTTTATTCTGAAGAAATATTAAATATGAACTTTTGCACATTGACCCCATGAAAACGTTTTGCCCGCATTTCTACTCGGTGCGTTGGCACTTTGTACGTTAGCTAGTGATTTTTTCAAAATTGTGTGTTCCATTAGTAGGCCTCTTGTTTATGACAAACTTCAAACAAAATTATAGGTTATTAATATTATTATATAATGGTATTAATTATAAAACCCTGACAAGTGATCATTCAAATGGTCAAATAATTACAACCAAACAAAAAAAATGACCGTCATAAGTTTCATTACCAACTAACTTTAAAAGCTTCCTTCCGTTTTGTAGGAAATGAAGCGTGGGAAATGAATTTTTTTTGTGTGCAATTCAATTAAATTTGTATTGTAAAAATGAATCTTTTTATTACTGTAAATTTATTTTTATTGCTCGAAACTACTTAACTATTTATATGTTGAAAACATTCATAATTCAACTATTCATTTCTGTCGAATCACTTCATTCATTTTATACTTATACCTACAAAAATGTTTCCATTATTTAAAACCGGCACACATCCCATCCTTTTAACTAATAATTTAAAAATACAGGGCAGGCCATAAATTAGCCCTTAATGGTTTGGGTTACACCGTAATCATGGTGGATCACATTTCCCACATACTTATGCCTATATAAAGGGGACTACTATTGCTTTCTCATTCCACGCCTGTACCAAAAAAAATATAAAATTAATTACCTTAATAAACATCTAAGCGCCTTGTATAAACTATCGTCTTCGTGCGAATCCGAGCTTACACCAGTCTTATACAGGGTGACAATTTTTAACTAAGCTTCTATGGGTAACTTTGTTATTATAACAGCTACAGAGTCGGTTAAATTAGCAATATTGGGCGGAATTTCAAGACCAATCAAATGACGTTTTGAGTTTTGACCAGTGTTGCCAACTTTTGTAGTTATTTAGAAAAAACTAAAAATGAGCCGAATTTTCAAACTCAAATATCTTTGAAACCGTTGCAAATAAAGCTAAAATACAAGAGAAGTAATTGATAGATATTTTTACGAACTTTAAGATAAGCCTATTTTTAAATTTATTTTGCATTTCATTTTTGAGATATAACACAAAGTTACTTTTTTTTAAATGGAACGTATAGTTTATTTTAGTCCTATTAAATAGCATATTTTTTACTGATTTCAAAAATGTAAGTTTACCTTATTTATAACAAGTAGTTTTCTTACAATTTAATAAAAACTGTAAAGTTAAAATCGAATATCAGTTTTAAATAATAGAGCGCCCTGGAATGAAATAAAACAAAAGAAATCTATAACACAATAATCGTCAGTTGTGAAACACTTACGAGTACGAACTCTATTAATGCTGAAGTTTATAAAATTTCAACCAATCATACATATTTATAAACAAAAGAAATACTTAAGTACTACATTACAACTAAATTACAACAAGATTTCAAAATGGCCACCATGGTTTTCAACACATTTACGACATCTTTGTAATATATTATTTTGCACTTTTAACAAGGTACTAGGTCTAATTGCTGCAATAACTGTTCTTATTTTATCTTTTAGATCTTCGACATTATGTGGTTTAGTTTTATAAATGCTGTCTTTAACTGAGATCAGAGGGGTTAAATCTGGAGATCTAGGAGACCATGGAATAATGCCACGAGTACCAATCCAGTTATTAAATCTTTCTGTTAATAAGTTTGAAACAACATTTGCATTCTGAGCAGGAGCTCCATCTTGTTGAAAATAACGAAAAGCGCGTATTAAATTTAATGGAACTTCGTCCATCATATTTTCAAATTCATTTCTTACAAACATTAAGTAACGTTCAGCATTTAAATGTTGTTCAAAAAATATGGACCAATGATTGTAGTACCTAAAATACCGCACCATACGTTTATTGTGAAAACATATTGATCTCGTCTCTCTACAGTTAAATGAGGATTTTGTTGAGCCCAGTAAATGTGATTTTTTCTATTAAATAAACCCATTGTTGGTAAACTTGGCTTCGTCCGTAAACAAAATTGATTTAGAAAAGTCATTGTTTCTTCGATGCTTTTCAATAAACCAGGTAGCGTAATTTAATCGTCTTTCAATATCTGCAGGATACAATGTATTTCCAACGTGGTGACGGTAAGCTTTGGAGTTATTCTGTTTCAAGATTATGCGTGCTTCTTCTCTTGACGTATTACATTCGAGTCCAATTTCCCGTATAGATGCAGTCAGTTTGACGTTATTATAAGCCAGAACATTTACTTCGGTTTCTTCATTAAATTTTTTTTTGCGTCTTTTGGTTTTTTGAAAGACCCGTACTGCTTTAAATTATTTTCCAGTTTACGAAATAATCTTTTAGCAGGTTGCCTTCTTTCGATGTACCTCTGTAAATACATTTCCGACGCTGCATTTTCATCACGATTAGAAATATAATAGCAAAATAACATATCGTTCTTTTCTTCAGAGGAATACTCCATATTTATTTTTTAGAAAATCACCTTTTTTAAATAAGGAATACTATTTCAATTTTAATTTAATTAAAATAAACATAAATAAAAATGCAAGTGTTAAAAAAAAGTAACTTTGTGTTATATCTCAAAAATGAAATGCAAAATAAATTTAAAAATAGGCTTATCTTAAAGTTCGTAAAAATAGCTATCAATTACATCTCTTATATTTTAGCTTTATTTGCAACGGTTTCAAAGATATTTGAGTTTGAAAATTCGGATCATTTTTAGTTTTTTCTAAATAACTACGACAGTTGGCAGCGCTGGTCAGAACTCAAAACGTCATTTTATTGGTCTTGAAATTCTGCTCAATATTACTAATTTAACCGACTCTGTAGCTGTTATAATAACAAAGTTACTCATAGAAGCTTAGTCACCCTGTATAGTTTCATTCACATGTTGTTTTTGTTTATGTTGTCATTTTGGATGCAAATGCTCACGTTGACCGAATCCTTAAAAAAAAACGTGCTATTAAAACAGTATATAATCTTTCACTACTTAACAAAACCTTATTTCAAAAAATTAGGAATTTTAACAACAACAATACAATACGATGTCTGGCTATTAAATAACGAGACTGCTTATGAAAAGAGTTTTATTTTAAAAATTATTCTACAATTGAATATTCCCCTTCAATGTACTCCCCTCCCCTCGCAACACACCGTTCCATTCTTTTTCCATTGGTCAAAGCAATGCTGGAAGTCTTCTTTTGTAAGAGCATTTAGGAGCTCCGCCGATTTTCGCTTCACCTCTTCCATCGACTCGAACCGGGTTCCTTTTAAGGCAGACTTCATTTTCGGAAATAGGAAAAAGTCAGAGGGTGCTAAATCAGGCGAGTACGGCGCGTGTTCGAGCACTGGAGTGCCTCTAGCGGCTAAATAACGCTTCACAGACAGCGCGTTATGGGCAGGTGCGTTGTCCTGGTGCAAAATCCACGACTTGTTTTTCCACAACTCCGGCCGTTTCTTACGAACTCGCTCTCGCAGTGTTGCCAAAACTTTCAAATAGTAAGTTTGGTTTACAATTTGACACAATGGGTTCCACCCATTCAATCATCACGATGCAGTTGATGTCGAAAAAAACGATTAGAATGGCTTTAAATTTTGATTTCGACGTCCTTGCTTTTTTCATTCTTGGCGATGCAGGAGTTTTCCAGTGCATAGATTGCCGCTTAGTTTCAACATCGTTTTTTTAATTTAACGAGAAATTTCACATTGATCCGTTGCTCGTGTTTTACATCACACATTGTTATCGACACGAGAAAAAAACACGTTGGTTTCTAACCTCTATAGAAAAAATACTACTACAGCGACAAACACGTGTTTTCGTACTGAAGTAGTAGACACTTCCAACTATCCAACGCTGCATCAGTTTGCCCCCCTACCCTCTAGGACTTCTTCTGCGCGCGCGGTCTCCTTATTTAATAGACCTCGTACACGCCACAATAAAACTACTTAGTACAGGTAATCGCAAAACAGCCTTCTTTCAAAAAAAGTTCGTTGTATAGTTCTTGTATAATATTTCATGGATTTCGGATCCTATCAAACAAAGTTTATATTATATGAATTTTTGGAATTCTGGTCTTCATTGTGTGGTTTGGTTTTGGTAGGAGAATTTGAAGGGAGTGCCGTTTCTAGTATTTGTTGACAAAATATGAAGAATGGACACCAAATGCAAGATACGTATTATCTTCAAATCCAGAAGACTAGTATACTTAAGCAGAACCTAGGCCAGTCTACGGCCATGCGGTGTTCTCAGATCATGGGGTTCATTGACTTCTTCAAGGTCAAGGTAAGGTAGACACCAAAGTTAAGTCAAGGTCATTGCTCATACCTTCGGTAAGATTCGTCTCTCAACTAAAGGGAGTTATCCCGGCTAAACGTGTCTCTACAAAAAAGATCCGGTTCATATCTTAGATAAGGTTCGATTTGTAGCTAATGTGGGTTATCTCCCCTAAGCGTAGCTTTACTAAAAAGGGCCGTTTTCATATCTTGGCTAAGGTTTGTTTCTCAGCAAAAGGAGGTTATCTCGGCTACGCATGACTCAAGAGTCGATTCATACCTTAACTAAAATTTTTTCTGTGTTAAAGGGAGTTGTCTCTCCTAATCGTGAGTTTACTAAAGAGGGCCGGTTTCATATTTTGACTAAGGTTTGTTTCTCAGCTAAAGGGGGTTATCTAGGCTAAGCATGACTCATGGGTTGGTTCGTATCTTAGCTAAGGTTTGTTTCTTAGCTAAAGGGGGTTATCTAGGCTAAGTTGCTACTGAAAAGTCAGTTTACATCTTGGCTAAGAGGGTTCTTATCTCCACTAAGTACATTAGCGGCTGATACTAAAGGAACAAGGGCACGTGACCACCCAACCACCGAGATAAACACAGAAAGAAATTCGCATGTAATGCAGTGCATTATTTTATTTTATTATTTTTACGGTTTTTTTATAACGATGGTATCAAAGTTTCCTTCAGCACATCAGGCGCGCATGAATGCTAACGCTCAAAACTTCATTCCGGGGAACGATCTGAACTGTACCTATTTAGAGTATAATTCAGGTGACTACGGCTATCTTCGCCATACGCGCTTATACGGGCGATTTGGAGCAGCGAACGGTGTGTCTCCAGTAAACTTACAGTTTTAAAAGAGTACACTGTACATTAATTTCGTTGCGTACCGCGCGTGTATTTATATATCAAAAATATATTTTAGCTTTAAATTTATATTAATTAGTCGAGATTCTTTTATTATATTTTGCATTTTTGCAGGTTTTCAAATAATCTAAAAAGAAATAGTAATGTGAAGTTTAAGAAAGAAAATTCATACTTACAAACTGTTATGGTACGGTACTAAAAATCAATAACATTGAACTGTATATTTACATTTTTATAGATGTTCGATAAGATAAATAATCTCATCATAATAGTTTTGTATTTTGATCTAATAAAAGGTTATACATTTTTTTAGTAAATTATACAAAATTACTGCAAGTGCAGATTTTTTAACAACACAAACAATATTCATTGGAATCAAATTACTCTTGCATTATTTCGGAATAAATAGCGATTAAATGAAATTTCTTAAACCTTTTCAAATTGCATTGAAATACTTTACAGAAAAAAGTTATAAAATCAAATTGATACGTAAATTGTTTTAATCCTTTTAGCAATAAAAACCGTTTTCGAAGGTAAATTTGAAATATGCCAACGAATTTTAAAGTAATTTTGCTCAAATTAATAGTGTAGGGTTTTTGAGGTCGCTGAATAAGAATATGATATTAAAAAATAAAAATTAAATTGAAAATGGCGAATGCAATATGGCGGACTTTTGTAAACAAGTTATTAAAAATGACGATTTTAAAAGTAATTTTTCTAAAATTGTTATTATATTTTTACACTAAAATAATTACTATTATTATTTAAATTTTATTCATTAAAACAAATATACGAAACGATACCTTAAAGAGTGTTTTGAAAATAAGATCACTAACGCTCTAGTACAAATGTACTACGTGCAATCTGTAAAAATTGAAATAACAAATAAAAATGTATAGTTATTATTACTGCTGCAATTTTTAAACAAGAATTCTTTAAAAAAATAAAACAAGAAACAAAAATACGTGGTCGATGTTCTTGGCTTAACACTGAAAGTGAACGACTATTTTCAAAATTCTCCATTTCCTAATTAAAACGTATATAGCAGCATGAGCCAATTGAGCGCTACTCTCCGAGCAGGTGTACGGATTTCAAGCTTCAAAATATGCACTTGTAGAGTTTCAATATCACATTTTAAACTAGAAATATGACAAAAAAGTAAAATTTACGATTTTTTGGAATTTTTTGGATTTTATGTACAAAAAATAGGTAAGTTTTTTCTTGTGCCCACCTTCTTTTATAACTCATGAGCCGCCACTGGCTAAGTATTCCCAGTAAAAGGGCTAACTGTTTCTTTCTGAGCTAAAGGAGGTTCTTATCACGGTGCAACTCCACTAAAGAGGCTTCATTTTGATCAGTTAAAGGAGGTTCTTGTGCTACTAAAAGGTTAATATCTTGGCTAAGGGTTAAAATTTGCCAAAAAATGTTAGTCTTGGCTGAGTGTTTCTCACCTAGAGGTGGTTCTTATCTTGGCTAAATAGTTTGTCTCCTAGCTATGTGAGGGTTTATATCTCAGCTAAAATGAGGATTTATGTCCGTACTAAAGTAAATGGTTTGCTACTTTGTTAAAAGAGGTTCATATCTCAGCTAAATGCAACTCCACTATAAGGTTTGGTTTTGGATAAGGGTATGTTCCTTAACTGGAGAGGTTCGTATCTCGGCTAAGTGACACCAATAAAGGTTAGTGCATATCTTGCCTTCGTAACTCGGCAAAGAATGTGAAGCTGGTCTTGGCTTAGAGTCTCTTTTTCGGATAAAGGGAGTTCTTATCTCATGTAAGTGTGTGAAGATTGGTTCATATATAAGTGGTGCTGTTTAAGGGTGTTTTTCAGCTAAAGAGTATTCTTATCTCGTAAACAATTCAACTAGCAAAGCACAAAACACATGCGCATTCCATTCAAGTTTATAGGTAGCTTAAAAACAAACCTACTATCAATACCATTATTCTAGTCAAAGAACGAACTCCATGACTGATTAATCCAAAAATACAACCAATTCTTGGAAACAAGACTATCCAAAGGAATATATGAGTCATGTCTAGACAGGTTGCAACTTATAACCTGTCGGTGAAAATAGATTCATGTATATGACGTCGTAGATAAATAAACTGCAAATAGATAAAATATGCTATTTGAAAACTGTTTAATCACACGCAAAGACTGATAACTGAAGAAATACTCAGAAAGTAAGAAATATCTAGGGTAAGCATGTTTCCGCTAATGGAAAAATAAGTATAAAACGACCGTTTCGGTCTACAAACAGAATTTATTTGTACACCTTGTATACTCTGCCATCTGTTCTCTTACACCCTGTACAACTTGTTACGTATTCCTTGTACACACTGTACAAGGTGTTCCTCGTTTTATGTATACCCACGGCTTATTAATCTCTGGTCTTAGCCTTAAGAAACAAATTATCTAAAAATGAATCCCGGAAACGAGATTAAATAAATGTATGACTAATCCGTTTCTTCAAGGTTATCCAGAAATAGTCCAATTCGTGGAAACGAGATTATCTATAGATTCCCGGAAATACGTGGCTCAGCAATTTCCAAAGAAAAAATCTTCGATCTAAAAATACATTCATGGTATGGTTGATATCTGTACTAAGTTGTACCTATGGAGAAAGCATTCAATGCCACCTCTAAAGATTATGATGATGCAATAGCATTACGTAAAACCAGTGTAACGTAGGCCACATAAATAATTTGAATAAATTACTGGGAGGAAGAATTATAGAAACAATAGACCTGATCCACGTGAGATCTCAATGCATTAACCAAGAGTAACGGCGAAGAAGAAAAATACTGTATAACATGAAATTGTAAGGAGGTTCTTATCTCTAGTATGTGTAACTCTACTAAAGTGTTGGTTCATACCTATACTGAGGTGAGAGTTTGCATCCTTACAAAGTATGACTTCAAAATTTTACTCGATTTAGTACCAGAACAGGTTAAGCAAAGATAAAATCAGCCCTAACTTGAATCCCATACATATTCTACACAGCAAAGCTAACGATAATTTAATGGTAATTACTAGGACTACTTTGCATCAGTACTTTTGCATTATTGTGTTAGGCCACACATAACGTAAGAAGACATCATTACGGGTGTGAACTTACGCCAATAACGCACTCAATTATCTAGCAAACTAGACAAGAATATTTCTACCTAAACTAGTAATAATGACGGGATAGATATTGTAACGGTATAAACGGGTGGTAGAACGGGATTACAGATAAATTGGCCTTTTTGCCCCGACTAGCCAGCGTAAGGGTGTAGGTCAGATGTTAAAAAAAAATTGCAGAATAGTAAATCGTACGTAAATCACAATAGGGGTTGAAGACAAAATCGAGGGTTTGGGCGCCAGAATGTTTAGTAGTCAAAATAAGGGTTGTTGTGCCAAAATTACGAGTACATAGCGTGTCCAAACATCCAAAAAACATACGCTTACCTATTCGTAATCAATCCCAGGTGTGCTGGACAGCAACGCAGCAAATCACCTGAAATAGGGCTTCAAAATACACTACGCTTGTCAAATAAAAGCGTGATAAACACTCAACAAATTTACGTTAATACACCTCAGCGTATTAATAATTAGACGTTAACTAATAATCAAAACAAACAAAAAAATCAAGCTATTGAATGCAATTTAAATAATTAATACTCAACAAAAATCAAATAAACCACTAAATATTAATAACGCTATTACTCAAAAAAAAACAAGTTACGTTACGTTAAAACTTAAACTTTCAATCACTGAATAAATTCTAAGTTCAAAACAAAAAACGGTTATGTAACACAAACGAAGGGTTTTACAGAATTAAACACATTTATGAAAACTAACAAAGCTATAATAAGATTAAAACAATAATATATATAAAAATAAAAAATGATATAAATATCAACATACGATAAGGCGCATAAGAAAACAACAAATACTTAATCGGCGACGAAAGACTGGCCAGCGATCGATGTAACGCCGGTCTAATCACTTATCTTAACTGTTTCGTGGAAAATATACCACACTACCTCAGGGTCAATTGCCCTTTAATACAAAACAAAAGAAAAGTATGAAGGCGAAGTGTCACTAATATAATTACTTAAAATAATTAAATCTAAAGCAAAAAAAAACTTAATCCAATAGGCAAAACAACTCCGCTTTCAAACTTTCGTATACAGAGAAAATAATTTAAGGTACATACACAAAAAAAAAATATATATACAGAAGTTCTATTAAATGGTTCCAGAATTATTGAAAATAATCAATCAAAAAACTATATTATACTACCTTAATGGTTAATTACCCACTTCTGTGTTACAACGATGGAGATGAACTAGGTGTTCAATTACTGCTATTCGGATGTGGGTTTCCCCAGGTCTGACAAGATGAGCGAAAATGTTGACGTTGATTCTTTTATGCACAAACAATTTCTTAAATGAATCTTGTTAAAATGTTACTGCTTTAATTGAAAACTTCTTTTAAAATGATAATTAGAGCGTTCAACTGGCTTGTTAACTTTTAGCTTTACTGTTTTAAATAATTTTATTTTCCACTAATAATCCAAAAGGTTAATAATTGGTTTAAATAACTATAAATTTTTAATATACTGCGAAAGTTTCTTTATCTTTACACACGCTTTGTACGATAAATAGGTGGCACTGCAAGAACGATGATTTTAAAATCCGCAGAAGCGATATAAACCAAAGAGGTCACTGAAGCACTATACAACACGACGATGTCCTCTAGGTAACTTTACGTAAAACCGAAATCGGCACTAGGTATAATCCTTTGGTGATGAACAATTTTAATAAATCCCTTTACAGGTAATCTTCAGTAGCTAACCTACCCTTACTACACAAAAAAAGTACGTTCGTTAAACACCACAAGGTCCAAAATTTCAACGTTCTAAACCACCCCCTTAAAGCGTAACAATAAACGGCAACGTATACTACTCGAAAGCACGATCAGTTTTCGACTTCTAAAAATTATTAACAAATTCCATCTTTGAATTTTTAATCCCACTACTCATAAAAAATCTTATCTAATTTAATTCAACCAATTAAAAAAACGGAAGGGGAAAATTTAGTACCCCCAATACATAAATTCGTTTTCGTCCGTAAGGACTCGGTAAATGTTGAAAAACTAAACGTCAGCAAAAATATCCTGTACAGCCTCTGTATGTTTACCTTAAAGTACGAACAATAAGGCCCACATGTAATCTCTATAAATCAAAACCAAAATACCTAATAATAAACTGGACAACTATACTTAAGCGTCTTTATGGCGCTAACATGACATCATACGCCGATAATTCCACACTATTTATTTAAATCACTTAATTTTCTATTATATTTTACGGAAAACAAACGAAATGAACCTTAATTAAACTTATATACAACTATTTACAAACAAACGTTAATCAAACTTCCATAAACGGGAAATAATAAGGAAAAACAACCTAAATTTCGGAATAATAATTTCACAAACAAAGAATCTAAAGCTCACCACACACCTACCATCCCTAAAGGTCGTTGCACACGTTAAAACAAATTTACTATAAAACTCAATTTGACAAAAAAAAAAAAATGTATATACAGAATCTAACTAAATGCATAAGACTACAAACAAAATTACCCAATTACGTATACAGGGTGTTCAAAATACCCTGACAATATAATTAACATAATCAAATTAGCAAGGTTGATGCATCGATCTGTACATCGGTTAATCCACTAGTAAATACCTCACAGTATAATTAAGAATAATAAACGTGTAAGTTAAATATTAGCATTGTCCGAAATTACCGAATGGAAAAATGCCTTTAAAGCATCGATCACAGTATTAAAATTAAGTTGCACTATACTGAAAATATTATTATCATATGCCAAGTAATTACTTTATTATGAAGATAAACGCAAGGGGTTGAAATAATTAAAAACGTTAAAATTAAAACAAAAAATAAAGTTATACATGCATACATTGAATCGTTGTTAATAGGAAAACATACATTTCTGTATATTTTTACAATGGTTTGTGCAGAAAATTTGTCAAAAACAACATTAAAATCCAGTTTTTTTAAATTTAATTAAAGAAATATACGATTGATTTAGAATAAAAAATTATACGTGCATAGAATAAAAAAATACGCATCTTTTGATATGCAACATGACATACTTTTGTATCAGTAATACTGTATATTTAGTAAAAAATGAATACAGCTACCGCTAGTAGCCCCTTAATGTAACTATGAAAGTATTGAAAATAGCAAATTTTATTCTTGTAAAACCGCCTAAATATCCAGTAACTAAAAAATTTAGTGGTTAAAATTTTCTACCATTTTATTTAACAGTTCATCGTACAAGAAAAACCCTTTCTTCGACTGATCTCGTTTTTTTGACTTAAGCAATGATCAGCGGTATTCCCGAGTTCGTAAATGAACTAGAAAACGACAAACGGCGGGACGTATTTAAATTAAAGCAATGACTGTCGACCATGTTTCAAAAATACTAACAAATTTAATTCAATAAGTAAAAAACAATTTTTAAAAAGAATTTTAAAAAAGATATTTAAGAGTGAAACTGCAAGTAATAGTTTCATTATGTTAGCAACTTTAGTGTAACAAAGAAGTTAATTTTTAGGAATGTAACGACACTCGATATGTAAATGAATTTGCAGCAATCCAACTAAAGTATGTGATTTAAATGAAACCTTGTAACATTTTCATACAACGTAGCTCAACCTGAACTACTCCACTTAACGAATGTAACAAACGTATGCACATTTCCCAAAGAAACACTCTGTATAATTAAGTATTTAAATGCGTTGTTTTATTATATAAAGTGTGCGCCACCTGACACCCTTACAAGGAAGATCCCATTACAACTGTATATGAAAACAGAAAAATAATTTGAAGAAAAACTTAATTTTTTTAGTGCGTATATTTTTCTGTAGTTATTAATGTTGCTTAATGCTCCTGAAATAATGTTAAGCAACAGTTTAGCTGTGCCTGAACATTATGTATTAGTCCATATTTGTTACTCGTATATAGGGTAAACCTACAAAAAACTCGGAAAGGCGAATTGGTAAATCTACTTTTCATTACCTGGAGAGCTTATTTCACTTTCCGAAATATACAATTTTCGGTCCCATTTGGACTTCCGCCAATAACGTCACTCCCAATTAACTGCACCCTTTATATCTTGCACCACTGGATTAACAGAAACTTTGCAATACATAATATAAAATCGTTGTTTAATCTTTACACAATTTATTATGTAGTATTTCTGTACATGATAATATAATGATTTATCATGACCTTTTTAAAGAAGGATGATTAACATTTTTCAAATATTTATTTCTGTGGTATCATGTATGTTAATTTAATATCATTAATTCTATGAGTAAATTTTACGAAATACTTTTGCCTTGTTGTTTCATAAGAATATACGTGTTGTTTCATAATAATATACATAAATTATAAATACTCGATAATTTAAAATTATTGTTATACTTTATAGCGTCTACAATATTAACACTATAGGCAACATACAGGTTGTTTCTAGCGATTACTCTGGAGAAGCAGTGCCTTAAATTATAATTATAATAAATTATAACTTGTACCCAAAAAAAGATAAGTATCATCATAATTAGAGGGCGGATTAATATGCACAAAAAGTCACATATATGATATATATATATATATATATATATATATATATATATACCAAATATGTAAAAGATAAAGCAGTCAATCTGTTAAAATATGCAACATTATATGCAAAATATGCGTACCAAGAAATAATAAACAACCTATACCTATTAAACAAAAACTTTTATTATGTGAAAACGGTTCTTAATAACATTTAAAATATTAAGTAATAAAAATAATAATAATGTATTTGTTTAATATTAACTACAAATAATCTTACGATCAGTTGTAGAATTAAACACAATATGTACATATTATTTTGATTCATCGCTTTTCTGCCTATAACAACTTGCAATAAGGTGTTTCTCCAAATTGTTTAAATTAAATCCTTGTCGCCTATCAGACAAAATATATTTATAAGTTGAAAAGCTCCGTTCGACATCAACAGATGTAATTGGAGCGTTTATCAACACAAATACAATGTTTGGTTCGATTTCCAATTCTACTGATTCCCCAGAAATAATTTTAAACACATTTACAAGAACTTTGTACCCTTCATTTTTCTCTAAAACTTGATTGAGTTTTTTTTCAACGGCTTTACCTACTGGACCACGAACTTGACTACAAGATATACTAAACTTATTTATTAATTCAACAGAGTTTGTAAGCGGAAAGTCTTCAGTCTCTAATTTTAAAATTGTTTCAAACACAAAGTGGTAATTGGTGGTTATAAATGCTAATTGTTGCGGTAAGTCTATTTTATTTAGAATAGCTTTCGCTTCCGTAATTGAGTAAGATTCATCGGCAAATTGTAAAATTATTTGTTGTCTTTAAAATTTTCCGAGTAAAACAGGGCGGCCTGTAGCCACGTACCGTACCTAGTTATTACTGGCTGAGGGGGAATAGGAGTATTTGGAAGTTTTTCTTTGTAATGCTGAATTCTAAGGGGTGCCTTAATAAATACTTTTTTTTACATTGTTAATCAAACTATTTACTAATGAGAACTGAGATCTAATCTCCTCCGCTACTCTATTTAATCCATGTACTATGTAAGTGTGAATTAAATTTTTTTTAAATGTTTTTAAATTTTGACTTGCTTTGACCATGTATGGCACAGCATCAGACAACATTAATAAAACTTTTTGGGTAGAAACTCTTCAGGTAAAAAAAAATTTGCTAATTCCTCCCTGTATAAACCTACATATAGTTAAATGGTTCGTTTTTTCAAGTTGTTTGGAACTTACCAAAAATGATTTACTCTTATAATCTGGATGCAAAACCCTTATCAATAAATTCGCGATATAACGACCACAACTATCCGTTGTTTCATGCACTATAAAACATAAATAATTATTTCCTATTTGTTGTCGTATCTCGCGCATTGTATCCATAAAGACAGAATTTACATAGTTTCTCGCTACGGCGAAATTATAGCAGTGACGCTTCTTGTCAATGATTTTAAGCAGCTTACCTTTTACAGGAATTTCTAAAGGCTTTCTTTCTTAGATTTTAATCTTTTATTTAAAAATTTCATTTACTGTGCTCGTTTGAGGAGATGAAAGAAATTTTTTTTAATAAAACGGCAGATTTATTTAGAAATGCACAAATTATGCAATAATACACATTTTACAAAAATATGAACATTGCTGCAGATATATGCAAAATATGCAAAATTAAATTGGTGCTCCCATTAATGTGATTCACCTAGATACGGAAGGGTATTTTTACAGCATCAGTATTCAAAAATATGCATTTTGCATATAATCCGCCCTTTAATTATAATTATGTCTAGAACGGATTTTGAGGTAGTAGTACAACTAGTATCTTTTTCTTCTTCTTCTTATTTTAGGTCTAGGAGCTGGTTTTTTTCCGGTTTTCAATCTTTTAGTCTTGATCTTGTGACGTTGAAGTCCAACTGATCAACCATCCCTTTGGCGGTCTGCCCGGCAGCCTTGATCCATGCGGCTTCGCGATTCTGTCATCGTCCATTCTCTGTACATGTTCTCTCCATTATCTTCTTTGTCTTCCTCAGCGTACGATATCTTCAGTTTGGCACATATCCCTGATTGTTTCATTTCTTATTCTATCCCTCACTGATTTTCCCGCTATTTGTCTTAATACTTTCATTTCGTTTATTCTTAATAGTTTTAAGGTTTTAGTTGTATCCGCCCTTGTTTCAGTTGCATACGTCATCATGGGTCTTATGCAGGTCTTGTATATTCTGACCTTGCTGTGTGTGTCCATATTTTTGTTTCTCCATATTATGTCCTTCATACAGCCCGAAATAGATGCGACTTTGGTGGTTTGGCAATTGAATTGCATTACTTGTTCTATGAGTTTATCATTGATAGTCAGTTTGCATCTTGTAGCGTCCCTCAGGTACCCTATCTTGAGAAGTGTAATTTGAACTTATTTGCAATAATGCAAATTCAAGAAAAAAACAATCGCTAACTGATTTATCTTGACTTTACTAACAATAATGTTACTATTACTCAAATTAATTGCTTGCCTTATTTTGACTTTCCTGGCAATAATTAAAACATTAGAATGTATTTACAAGTCTGATATTTAATTACTCGCAAACCTCAAATATGATCAAAACAATTGTCCGTCTAGTGGTAGGTACGCTGTGCTATTTGAATTAGATAGGCTGGATGAGATAAGTGTTGCACCATGTGGGGCAGGTAAAAAAAATTAAACTACTCATATTAAAATTAACGAGTTTTGCGCAATGGTGATTCAGCCCGTTAATTTACTATTGTGAGAGAGAGCCACCAATAAAACCCACTTTATTCATAAATAAATAATTGTACCAGTACATTCATAAATCAAATAACACAAAAAAACAATGAAAAGGTTGAATATATAACAGAACACCATTAAATCAGGTTAAAGTTCGTACAAAATTGTAACATTAAGAGAAAAATAAATAAAAAGCCGTTTTGTTGCACATAAATACAACAAAAAACCTGTAGTCACACTCACAATTGTGTCATAAATAATCGGAATAAAAATCGTAATATCAAACATGTGGCCCTTTAAAACATCATGCCAGTCTTTACGTAAGTAAGCACATAAAGCAATAAGGCAAATTACGGTACGGCAAATTGCCCAGGTGATAGTAAGGTAAAGGCAAGGACAAAAGTAAATAGACAAGGAATTTATACGTACACAATTGTTTAGTGACTTCTTAAGCACAAAATACATACGTACAGTTACAATAAATTACATATAAAGAGAAATTAGTTCACAGGTAAACAATTCTACTTAACAAACTAACACCAAAAAAAACTAATTAGAAAAATACAACGTCCCTTTCTCAGGTTACACATTCATCTATACAACAATAAAAATAAAATTCGAGGTGTTTAACGGTGATCTGGAACCGGGAGTATGTAACCACTTGGCAACTGCCCATTACAATTAGTAACCAAGGGTTATCCTGTACCCGTTCTCCAGACCCACCTTTACACAAATGTAAATATAAACAACAATGCTAACTCACACAAATACAAGAGTAAGGGAGCCCTGTACTGTCTTTTATTTTAATAGATTTCGGCTTAATGAGCACGCGTGCAAATGAGACACCTTTGCAAGGCAATGCTCGATTTTTAATACGTTGTATAGGCTTGTAGAATTATTTGCTGCCAGCCTTAATTTATATAAAAATACATACTTACCACAGACACAAATCGTTAACATGCGCAGTTTAACTTCAAAAAGAGCGACTGTTATTTATAGATTAATATTTGAAAACCACATTAAACTAACACCCGAAAGAAAAGACGAATTAGCGTTGGCTAATTCAAAAGAAAATGTACCCGCATGAAATATTTTAAAGACAACTGTTTACAATGAAGGTATTTAATTAACCATCTCGATCTGGATCCGTCGACACTCTAACGCTCACTCTTTTGTCCCCCAATTTCAAACTAACTGCCTTTACTCCCGCAATCAACCCCCATGTTTCAAAAGTAACAAAAGAGCAAAAAATGATTATGTTGGAACAGTTTTATATTAATTATTGAATGACATCTTTATTTTAAAAATATGCATTCGTCCGTAACAAGCGCTACATGTAGGTCTCAAGTTTCAACGTACCAAACAAAGACGTCTTTGATTGCAGTGTGTACCGACGTAATTAATTACTAACTACTAACATTTTTACATCAATAATGTGCGTATAAGAATTTCCAATGAGTCGTTACGCTCCTACCGTAAAGCAGCTTTTTAGCGTATACCTGCTAGTCAAACCTCAAACACATGTTTTTCAACCCTTTTATTTTATCTTCACTTTCTGTTCTTTAATTTTTCATACTGTATATTACTTGTGCTTCGTCTATTATTAGTGCATTATCTTCTTCTCTACTTCGTTCATGCGTGCTGTTAATGGTTTCATTATTGTTAAACAGCTTATTGAAATGTTCCACCCACTGTTCTTTGGTTATAATAGTAAATTCCTTATATTCATTAACGTGTTTTTTCCGTGCCAGTAATAATTTCTAAATCATTTTTTGTGCTCCATATAGGTCGCTTTCCATTTCTTTGGTAAAACGTTGTCAGTAGTCATTTCTTTATGTCATTGATTCTTGCGTTGACCCTGTTTCTAGTCTCAACATAAGTTTTGTACTCATTTCCGGCTTTTTTGCTTCTGTATTGTAAATATGCTCTTTGTTTTCTTCTACTAGTTCTTTAACTTCGTCCGTGAACCAGGGTTTTAGGTTATGGGTGGCATTTACGTTTACAACTCTAGTTCTTCTGCGGCTTCGGGAATATTAGTTTTAATTTTTTTCCAGCATTGTTCTACTGTGTCTGATTCGTTGGTGCCGGTATTTAATATTGTTTGTGTTAATCGACTCTCATACAAATACTTGGTAGTGTCGTCCGTTAACAGTTCAATGTTTAGTTTGGTGGCTTCTTCTTTGCTGGTTTGAGCTTCATGCGCCATTTGCATAATACCATAATCAGAGCCTGCATTAGGTGATGATAATGCGCTGACGTCGATGATTGTGTTGGCTGTATTGCTTTATTGGTTATTATATAGTCAATTATTGATCTCTGCTTTCTTGGGTTCGACCAGGTATACTTATGTTGCCATTTGTGTTGGTATACAGCGCTTAGTCGTAACTGATTGTGTGTGCATAATTCAATCAGCCTTTCTCCATGTTCGTTTATGACTTCTTCATTGAATCGTTGCATTACTCCATCCACTGTTTTGTTTCCAACTCTGGCATTCGTATCTCCCATTATTATAATTTTATTCGTGCTTGCAATGTCATCAATTTCATATTGTAGTATCCTGCAAAATTCTATCGTTTCATTCTTTGGTCTGCTTGTCTCTGGAGCATATATTAAAACAATGTGTATTAGTTGATTTTCGAATCCTACTCCTGAATGGGCCCTGTCTTCTTTTTTCTGAGCGCTGTATACCAAAGTGTAATTTTGATACTTTGATGTGCCTTGTCCATTTATTTTTGTTTCAGACAGTGCACAGATCTGGTGTTCGTTCAATTTCGAACATAAATTGGAATAGAATGTTAAAATTTGGACAAATTACAGTTCAATTTTTTTTCTGCAAGACGTGGCTATCAAGTACATATTACGAATTAATTTAGCGGGCGTAAAATGCCACTTTAGCGCCCGCGAACTACTTCAGCGGTAAAATAAATGTCTTTTTGTATGTTTTCAGAATTCACATTCAGTTAGTAGTTAGATGAAGATGACGATCACCTATTCTAGTCTTATTGACTTTGTTGCTATGGTAACGCAAACGTATGTATTTTCTCATCTTACTATACTAAGTTTAACGAACAGATTCAGTAAATGCTCCTCCTACAAATTTGTAGGTGCGTGCTACTGACTGCGCATAGGCCTTGTTTACAACCATCAAAAACTTACTTTCTGGGTAATACAGTGGTTGAATTACATTCAACGGTTCTTTAATGGTGCATATGAATTATTGTAGTCCCTAAAATGTATAATTATGTAGTTTTAACAGTAATCAAATAATAAACATATTTAGAAATATAAATATTTTAAAATCACACATCTTTACGAATCAAAATTCTCTGTCACCAATGAATCGGTTTTAATACAGTTTGAAAACAAGCACCTTTAGTCTATGGGTTGACGTGCTGTACATAACTCGTTAATGTTTACCAATCTGTCAAATCTCACATGAAGCCAAGTCAAATTGTCAGGGCACGCATTAATTGTTTGTAAAAGACCATAAGTCGGGCAGGTAAATAGTAAATGAATATAATTTTAAGCTTACATTTTATTTTGGAGGAATTTACAAGTCAACTCCTTGTTGAAGTCACAGGTGTTGCAAAATGTAATTATGTTAGTTGAGAAAAACCCCTTTATTCTTTAATAATTGCCACAAAAACTTTGTCATATTCACAATTCTTCCTGTAGCTGCATTTGTATTTTTTTTACTAAATCTGTAAATAAAGCACAACAGGTCAGTCTTGTTCGGAGTCTGATGAAGAAGAGTCATCGACTAACTGGATGATTAACGGCTCCACTTGAACTTCTATAGTGATATCCAATTGACACATATTTTCTGCCACACTTTGCACGTGTCTAATGGCATTTTTCCAATTATCTGACGTTACGTTCGCAACAGCGGTGCAAAATAATCGGTGCACATCTGTGATTTTAAATGTTTAAATGTTTTATTGTTTCTCGCAACTTCACCCTTGATTTGTGCCCATATCGGTTCGATTGGGTTTAATTCGCAATGATATGAGGTAAACTCAATGCAGTATGATTCTGTGTTTTTGCTATCTCATCGACAACTAATTTAGGAGCAATAGCAGCTTTTCTGACAAGGTCGAGAAGTTCGTCTTTGATCATATCTGGTTCGTAATCAATGGATTTGCTGGTTAGCCATGCCTGAATGTCAGCTTTTTTTGATCCTAAATTTGGATTTTTGTCGATCTTTCTGCTATGATAGGAAGCGTTATCTAACATTATAACAGCGTTTTTATCTAAACGCCCAAGAACGTTGCGAAACCATTCTTCAAAAACAGCAGCTGTCATTTCTTCATGATAATCGCCAGATTTCTTGGACTCGAACAACAGCAAACCATCATCAACAAAACCGTCCTCGGAACCAATGTGGAGAACGATAAGGCGTTTTCCTTTTCCCGATGGATCCCGTAACCCCGTTGTTAATCCATTAACAAACGCTTGCCTCGGAGTCAAGATGGTTGTATCTTTCCATACTTTGCTTACTGTATGGCCAGCATTAACCCAAGTCTCGTCTAAGAAATATACCTTTTTTCCTTCTTCTCTGTATTTTCTAATTTGTCGTAGATAACGTCGCCTTCACGCAACTATCTCGGATTTTTCTTTAAGGAAACTATTTCTTGACCTCTTGGAATACCTATATTCCAAAATAAAGTATAATTTATGTTTACTCACTTAAAGCCAATTTCATTCAACAAGGTACTTAATGTACTCCTTTTTAATTGAGGCATCTCATCGTGCTAACCAATAGCGGCCACAATTTTATTTAGAGTAGGTGTATCGTTTTGTTCAAAGAAGGAATAGATTACGCGCTTAAGATTACTCTTAGTTTCGTCGTCAATTTGTCCATAATTGCTCGTTGTCGGTGGTACACAGTCGGAAGATGTAATGCATGTGTTTCCTTGTAGTCACGTAGAATGTTGTACACACTTTTATCTGTAATACCTAAAATGATAAAGTAATGAATAAAATATGTTTTTATAAAGTTATTATGTTACCTGCTGCTTTTGCTGTAAATGCAACATTTTCAGTCTTGTTGTTGTTCGGGTTTTCTTGAACACAAACTTTAAAAATGTTTAAGATTTGCTCCTTTTCGTCAATGGAAAAATGCCTGGCCGGGCGTTTTTTCCGGAGCGAAAGATTTTGTTGATCCATAATAAATGTAATTATTTGCTAATAGGCTTTAACCAAAATAAAAAATGAAAACACCAAATGCTAAATGACAAACTATTTTGACATTTATAGGTTAATATAATACAAAAGTTTTCGTGGTTGTGTGAACCTGGCTAACCAATAGAAATGCGCCATTTATTTAAATTTGGCGCTAACTCGTGGGAGGAGCACTTACTGAATCTGTTCGTTAAACGGAGAATAGTCACTATAAGAATAACTATTTTCTCTATAACGAATACAAATTATTTGGTAGATTTATTTATACAGGGCGCGAGTTTTGATAATATCGAAATTTCAAATTCACATAACTTAAAACAATATTTATAATAAACAACTCACAGAAGATGAAAAAAAAAATAACATATTAATAAATGGTCATTGAAACGGTATGCATAAAACATTTTTATTTATTTCGGGCTCAAACAGCATTTATGGACCTTATCTGACGGCTCGGGCTCCTACTTTACAGGTTGCGGTCCATAAACGCCTGCTTTACTTTGGCCTTCATACATAAATAACTATTATAGCTATTTATCCCAAAAAATTAGTAATGCCTTAATCCAAAGAAACATAGTATGTCACGCGCTCTTTATAACTCATAAGTTTATTTTATCGTGTTACTTAACATCAATATTTTATAATCAGTTTTAGTAATATTTCTATAAACGATTTTTCACAATTGATTGAATTGTTTATTATTAGATATTTCAATCGTATACTCGCATAATCTAAACAATTAATTGATAGATATTCAATAAAAAAAAGTACTTTAAAAGTATTTATTAACTTAAATTAACCTAGCAGACTTTAAATTGAAACTATCAATAGATCGATTGTTTACGCAAATGATCTGTTTCGATCTTGAAATTTTATAGTAAATCAGCATCCATATTACAAATAGAATTTTCACGCTATTTTGAAACATTGCATGAATGAGTAAAAATAAACTTAATGATTGAGGTTGTCGACCGACTTTAACTGTTATAATTTCGTGCAGTGGCTGGACACATAATTCTTTCATGCAAACATTGTAATCGTGTTTATTATTCTTTAGAACATTGTGTGAACAGCTGTAGACCGTTTTGCTGTATGAATATTTATAAGATTTCTTTTAATCAAATTTTGCAAAGTGCATCACCAATAATTGAAGTGCGTGGCCTAGCATATAATTACAAGATTAATTATGCAATTAAGATTACAATTCCCTGACCTTTCTATAAAAAACTGTATATTGCTTGATTTAAATAGTATTAGAAATAGCAGTATCAACTTATTCATTCTGGTGGGTTGTGTATTTACCATCTTTATTACACTGAACAAATAAAACGAAAGTGCTTTGTGTTTAATTTTTGCAGATTGTGCTTTGTGTTTAATTTCTGCAGATTAACATACCTTGGTAAATAAGTCGGCATAGTCAATTTGTTTAGTTTCTATGTTTTTCAGAACAAATGTCGTCAGTTTGGGTTAGAGCATTTTTTACATTAACTGAAAGGAAGGGAACCATAACTATAATCATTTTGTCTTCAAATGTGTCTCCAGGAACAATGTTTAGTCGCAGGTGACAACTGTAACTAACTGTGAATAATACTTGTTAAAACTTTAAGGATCAGTTACATCGATGACAATAAAAGTGTACTATTTGTATATCATACAGATTATATGATTAATTCAGGAATTTGTGTAAAGCATAAACAAAGAAATCATTTTAATGACAAATCGGAAAACGCCTAATTTATTTAAGCTTAGTTTACTCTTAAGAGATTGGACGCTTCCGCTTCCGTTTTCTAAGAGGTAAGAGCTAGTTTAAAGTCAAACTGACGATCTACTACAGATTCACAAAATTTGGTCTGCAGTAACAAAGGAACAAAATCGAAACAAGCATTGATAACTTTTTGTATGGGAACTACCCTAATATTAAACTGACCTTCCCCACTTCACATTCAAAATTTGGCGTGCAGTAACAATATATCACTAAAACTTTCAATATGAGTCAATTATTTTCGCGGGGGGCAGCTGAGTGTAGGTAAGAGAAAGCAGGATATTAAAATAAATCAGAATCAAATTAGTGCTAAAGCGAAAAAGCATAAAATTTTTCGAACATAATTACGCTTGAGAGGCGAGATTTATTTCGAAATGGACAGAGCAGCTAATTTGGGAGCAAGATATTTACGTAAAGTATAAATATCGGAATAATTTTAATGGCAAACCGAAAGAGCATATCGTTTTTTTTTCGAAATGGTATAAATACCCATTCTTTGCTACTAAGGGGTAGATTGCACCGTCTGCGACAAAATACAACTTTTTCTATACTGTAAGAGTAGATAAAAGTGCTTAAACATGGGATATTTTGATAGTGAACCAATATAGAGTTCATTTTAGTGAAAAGCTGGAATGGTAACTTATTCCTTGCTGGTAGGTATCTAGTAGTTTGGGAGGAGCCATTTTGTGAATATACTGCACATTTGCAATTAAACCACCTCACTAGCACTTAATTATAGGATAATTTTTGGTACAACATGTTTTCATATACTCATTTTTTAATTGTGACAAACGGCTGAAGCACTGCATTACTATCAGCACTTAATTAGCACCTAATTTTGAATTGGGTAATAGGAAAATGCGCAATTATGAAGCAGGGGTGCTAACTTAATGAGCATTTGATTTTTATGAGTACCATGAATGGCCGAGATCCAGACAATAGTTGGAACAATGTATATTTGTTGAAATTGAACCTTAGTTTATGGAGACTTATGATGTCCTTTACGTCAAAACACATCCCCATGATACTTTTGTTATGTCCTTTGGAAATTGGATGTTCAAATATATGTTTATCATACCTATAGTTTGGGAGGGGGGAACAATTTGAAACAGAGGCTTAATTAGTTTTAACAATACTGAGTATTTCGTTTTATTGACATTTATTTCTGCTTAAACCATGTTTAGGATATTCTGAAAACACGCTGTACATGCCTTTTTTATACAGTGGCTACTTATAACTACTTTGTCCAATTAATCGCTGGCCCCTCTATACATCAGTTCTACACTTAATACGCTAAACAGAAATGAGAAAACTTACCTGAAGGCATTTCACTACTACTTTTTTTACTTTTGCAATATTTTCTTTAAATTCTAAGCAGAATTGTTTTGTTCATTTTTGTACTTCTACTGAATTATGGTTAATACTTCAAATATACTGTTCCATTTTATTTTGCATTAGAGCAGGCCATGAATTTCTAGGGGGAGTGTGGTGGCACTATCAAAAGAACAAAAAGTTACTACCGTAGCTTAACTTTTGAAAATTGTAGGTTATATTTCGAGTAACCTATTTAAAATTTTAGTCTTCAGACCTTGAACGTCTATTACCTACATAAAACGAAAATTGTACATCTTTACATTGGTCATAAATGATAACATTGTGTCATATCTAATACAATGAGATGTATAAAAACTAATAAGAATGTCAAAAAATCCAGAGCGAAATTTCATAAGTAATCAACGTGAATACTTGCTTTCGTAATAAAATTTGCATTTTTCATTTTTCTTCCGTTTCTTGGCTATCAAACATGATGTAGAGAGGTATGAACAACATCAATATGTATCCATTTAATTTTTAAAACCTATCCAATAATATACAGCGGTTTATCATACGTACTCCAATGTGAAGATTTACTTTCGTAATGAAATTTGCTGCGTTGTTTTTTTCTCGACTGTTACGTACACATGAAAGTAAATAGCTAGAAATATGTCGTAACTTAATGGAATTGACCACAAGATTGGAGCTTTCGTATCCACGGACAAGAAAGAGCTGACAAAAACCAAATATTTAAATGTATTTTTACTACAATCCTGATGCCAAACAATGGGGTCTTATTCCAACTGCATTATATCATCAGAAGAATCTGAATCCATATCATCACTATCTGAATCTAAATCGGATACTCCTAGTGCTACAATAACAGGTGAGATATTTAGATCCAGAAATGTCCCTATTTTTCCACATTTCGTAAAGCCTGAAGCCATAATTTCAGAACCCTACGTTTCGATGGAGGTTTAGAACTTCTTTGCTTTTTTTTGTAATTTTGCCCTCAAGTTCGACACCATCCGTAACCAACCACTCCTGCTTTTTCTTACTAGAAAATGAGGTTGGCTTGTTTAACTGCACCGAATGATACGGTGTGTTATGCACACAATTTCTGGGTTGTTTGGTCTGCAGAATCAGCTGTTTAATAATCCAATTTTAAAATCGACCCCCATTCATATTTTTATGATAATCCCTATCCTCGATCCTGGAATCGAGTAAATAGTCGCAGTTGTCCCAAAACCCTACATTGGACCCCGTGTGTGCCTTTTACCTTCATTTTTAATTTTGGATGGATTAATTTTGATGTCAGAATCGTTCACGCAACGATGGGTATTATAATTAATTTGATAAATTCACATTTCGTTTACTTACACAAATCTGACATCTTGGCCTGAACTTTCCAACTGTAGTACTTTTTTTCATACACTTAATTTTGGTAACAATGACGTGTTTCATTTCACATAAAATTTTCTGTCCATTGACACATTTGTGTTTGAACCCATTTATTTAGAAATTCTGTATAATGTCGTTCGACCCCCATCGAAATCGAAATCTGTTTTTACATGATGGTATAGTTTACCCAAAGTAAAAAATTCATTTAACAAATTTAATTGCCCAATTAGTCGTTAGATCTTTCCGAAAGGTGAAATCCCAAAACTCAGATTTTCTGCGTTTACCACAATAAGGTGACTTTAAATTTTGAGATTTTGCTGTTATGATGTATTGGATAGTTCGCTGTGAAACCCAAAACCAACTACATACTTAATATGCGCACGAAAAATGATTTAAGTTCGTACGTACTTGAATTATATACCATATTTCTAAGGTACTCTTTGCGATGACTTTTCGCATTATTATTAATTCAATATGAGACTTTTGTAGAGCGCTACTCTAGCAAAATAGACGTAGGTTCAAATCCTACTCGAAGTAAACTTTTTATTTATGTATTTAATAAAATTAATAATAATTTTTAATTACAATGTGAGATTTGTTTATCATATGCGTTAGTTAAGTAGGGAACACAGCACTTTTGATAGGGCGACGTCAAATTGACTTCTTGTCATTTTGACAAATGGGAATACTACTACATAAAAAACAAGTTGAGAATGATCTTCTACCATTGCCAGATCAAACAAAATTACAGTGCAAATACAAACTAATAATTTAAACTTTATTGTAATATTATATAAAATTATATATCATATATCATTTGACATGGTTGATCACGGTTTGTTGATGTCAAAACTTTACAACTATATGGAATTAGAGGGGTTGCCTTAAAATTGTTAAAATCATTTATAAATAAACGGTATCAAAATGTTGCAAGTGAAAAAATTGTCAGTTCGGGAGAAATAATAGAGGCAACGTCAGAGTTAAAATTAGTAGAATATTGGGTGCCCCAAGGCTCTGTCCTTGGTCCCATACTTTTTGTAATATTTATTAATGACCTTCCTTATCCAAATCCCGTCGCGCGGGATTATGGAACTACGACGCCAACGCCGTGATGAGGCATAAGAAACCGAAGATAGTGCTGTGTTGAGTGAAATGAAATATTATGCCATGTAGTTATATGCCTATTTATTGTTATATATCTTAAGTTAGTTTAAGTTAGGTAGGAATGAAATGGTATGTAGATACTATCCCTGAATAAAGCAAGGTCCGATGAAGGTATAAGGGGTATCTGCCCGGTATGCCGTAGTCCTGCCAATTAAAATGAAATGAAAATGAATGACCTGCCTCTTAATTGTGCATCTCCGTGCAACGTCTTAAGTTATACACACTAACGTAACTGTTGCTTGTAGAAATGATGATCTGGAAAGTTATCTAAATTACATAATGAAAACGTTAGTAAACTGATTTAACGCAAATAAACGTAGACAAAACAAATATTTTAATGTATAATAAAAAGTCAACAGTTAGTATTACGGGCCTATAGTTTGAATCCAAACTCATCGAAACGTGTGACTGCTGTAATTTCTTGGGGTTTACTTTAGATCGAAACCTTAACTGGCGGCACCACATAGAAAATCTAAAATTAATGTTAAACAAATCTATATTTGCTCTGTCACGATATAAAAATTTATGTGACCAAAAAACGTTACTCCAAGTCTATTACTCACTGTTTGATCAAAGGTAAGGTACGGCGATACAAAAAAAAGTGGTTATTCGTACAATGTTTTCATTACGAAAACGAGACGCATGCTAGTTGTTTTTTGAAAAACACAGCATTAAAACTGTTTATGCCCTATATATCGTAGAATGTCTGTGTTTTATTTTCAAAAATAAATCTCAATTCTCCCTACATTCCTATGATCACTCGTATAACAGGAGACTCAAAAACAACTTCGCCTAAGTCGTATCGAACAGTAGAGTACATGACACCTCATATTTACAAATGGGTGTAAGATTCTATAACGCTGTTCCAGAACATTTAAAGTGTATATTGATATACAGGGTGTCCCGTAAATAAGTACCGTAAATTAGAGGAATGGTAGATTGTTAAGGAATATTTAAAATACCTAAATACAATTTTTTCTCTAACCTTGTTAGTTTGTGAGATACAGGTTTATAACGGGTGCAGAAGAAATACACATTTTATTGCATATCTTCTCGGGCGATTGAGATATGAATTTAAAATTTTTTATAGGTTATAGTCTCTTCAAAACACATCAACAGTATTAATTCTTTCAAGCCGGCGTGGTACAAGGGGTTCGTAAACTTTATTGTACCATATTCTTGAAACACCCTGTCTTTCGAGCTAAAGACTTTTGTCTGCAATTCTTCACTAAATTTTGCTACAACACTCCATTTTCAATATTTTTAAATTTTTATTGCAATAAGACACTTTTTTACATTGTAAATTTTTTTAAACAATAAATTTGTAGTAGTTGTATATATTTCCCACACTTTATCTTTCCTTAAATAAATTCATACATGTTCAAATAGTTAAATATGGCTATAACTTTTCACTAGCAAGGGCCCACAATTTAATTTTGTTCAAAAGCATAGTTACCTACGCATAATTTTAAAGCTGTCAATGTCATCTAATGAAAATGTTTAACGAGTATACATATTTCCAGTTATTAAGTACATATTACTAGTAATTAACATGGTGCTTTACAGTTTTGTGGAATATGCTGACATGCATTTACTACTAGGAGAATGTCACGAAAATTCTGAACGTGCATATTGATATATCGAAAATATCTGCCTCAGTATTCCTAATCGCCGAACATTCATTGCTGGGATCGACGTTTAAGAGAAACTGGAAATTTTAAACCTGCATCTAATAACCGTGAAGAAACAAAGAACTGGACTAGAATGAGGCAAATGTCCCATAAAGGTTCTTTTTCATTTTAAACTTTTAGAATGACATGGAGAGTTTTAAAGAAATGCAATTATTCAAAAAGATCTTTAGCTAATGAAAAAGAGTAGAATTATTAATGGTCTCAAGACAAATAAGAAATAGGTATTTTTTGTTTTAATGTATTTTACCCGATGCAACATTTACAGGAAGTGGTATTTTTAATGTGCACAATGAGCACACTTGGTCTGACGAAAACGCGCACGCCGGAAAGTTTTAAAATTAATGTTTGGGCTGGGATAATTGGGGACCAGTTTATCGGGCCTTTTATTCTACCGGAATATTTAAATGGACCAAAATATATAAATTTTCTTAGGAATAATTTAATAGATCTTCTTGATGATGTACCTTATCAACGTAGACTGTCAATGTGGTTTATGCACGATGGGGCCTCATTTTACACTGCAAGCTAGGGAATGGCTGGATGAAAACTTTACGGGAAAATGGATAGGCCTGAATGTAATCCAATGGATTATGCCGTGTGCGGAATATTAAAACAAAAAGTATATTCGACACAAGTCAATATGGTAGGGGAACTCAGAGTTGTCTCTTAATAGATTTTTGCTGAGGAGGATTACTAACCAAATGAAAAAACGCATGCAAAAATGTATTGAAGCTGAAGGACGTGAACAATTAATGAAATAGCAACGTTTGTTAATGCAGTTAACTATTACCTACAAAATAGTTTCAATAATAAGTTTATTCGTGAGTTAATCTGCTTTTCGTTTACAATATTTTGTATTTAGATTTATTTTACTGTGAAATTAAATGAACAAATTTCAAATTACTTTTTAATTGTAGAACTGTGAACCCATAAAAAACGTATGTGTTTAAATTGTATGGAAAACATCTGCAACTACTACAAATTTATTGTTTAAAAAAATTCACTATGTAAAAAAGTGTCTTATTGCAATAAAAAGTTAAAAATCTTGAAAATGGAGTGTTATAGAATTCAACAAAGGTACCAGTTAGTTACATGTCACACTATGATCTTTTATACGTCAAACCGCTAATTCACTAATTTTAATTAATGACATGGATATTTACACCTTAATTTTAACTTAGTGTAGTACGTGTTATTAACTAATTTTATACATCCACGTGTGAGACCGGATTTACACTATTTTTACACGTTAGTGTGGCCATTTTTCACCTATTTTTGAATCAGTGATAGAACCGCATTTTCAACTTTTCATCATCCCGTGATAGACCGTATTTTTAAACTTGCTATTTTATCTAATTATTTTTAATAGCGTAGAGTGAGACAGGATTTTCAACACCTTATTTTTACACATCCAGCGTAGATACCGTGTTTTAACCCTAATTATTTTACTCCTTACGTATAGGACATTATTAATTACCTATTTTTGCACTCCATGTGAGACCGTGATTATTCAACACCTAATTATTTTACTCGCTTACATGAAGGACCGTATTACACAACTTATTTTTATTATTTCTTTTGGGTTAATACACTTATGGCATACGTATTAAGGACCTTTTGACAAGCATAGGACTTTTGCTAACTGAGACAGGTGACTTGGTCAATTGCTTAAACTGTATTTAGGTTGGAGCTTAGGGTGGGGCTGGTCTAGGGTTATTCTTAGGGTTATTTGGTGGTTAAGGACCATTCTGGTTATATTAAGAACAGTGCCCCTGGAGGTTAGGCAAATGCACACGCATACAATGTTGGAAATTGCATAATTAATAAGATATTATTATTAAAATTATCAGTCTATTGCTTTAAAATGGCCAAATGTTGTAATTCTAATAAGGAGGATTCTTGTGCGACACGTGTAGCTTCTCAACTTGTTCTCAGGCCTTCGTGGCTGGAAGATGGTATGGGAACCTAACCTTATAAGACAAGTGTAGAGACTTAGCCTATCGTGGCCCCTTGGTGCAATTATAGTAGTTCTAACTTATTCTTACAGCTGTAGGCCTTCGCCCTGTCATTTTTTCTAATAAGGTTCTTGTAAGCAGGACTTGTATCAGGGTCTGCGCCCTTTTTTTTTTTTTTTTTTTTTTTTTTTTTTTTTTCCCCCCCCCCCCCCCCCCCCCTCTCTTTCTCACACACTACAACAATCAATTAATTAATCAATCTCAAACAAATCACGTTCGATCATCAGATAAAACTCAATCAATCAACCGAAATTATGTCTTACAGTTTGCGGAAATAGATTACAGTTCAAACTGAATGCATTAAAGTGTAATTAAATATGACGTGAAATAATAAATAATTTCTACCCTAATGGAATGATGCTTTATGTATAGGCAGATCCTCTAAACAGCCACCACCTATACATTAGGAACATCATATCTGATTTATTTGCATGTTTAATTACATACAAAACTATTTCATTGTAACGTGTTCATTAACAGCTGTAAAACCCATTAAAAAAATAATTATTATATATAACATAGAGTTAAATTAAAATTAACATGTTTTAAGAATATCAGGTTGATATAACGGAAATAAAAGGCAAAAGGTTTTAATGGTTTATTATTATACATGAATTAACAATATACTATAAGTTTAAAAACCGTGCGTACCTAACTATTTTGATAGAGTTGATCTTATGACGTTATCCTATAAGCATGATTATATACATTTTAAAAATCTTTATAGGCATTTTTGTTAACAATATCAGGTAAAAAACATAGAATTAAAAATAATATATCGCATCACACTTTTAGAAGTTTTTCCTTCAATATGTAAACTGAATTTTTTTATAACGTACATCACTAATTAACATGCTTTGTGAATGGCTATAAACACCATTACATATCGGACATTAACTATTTAGTTAAAGTAATACAGAAAAACCTTTGAATTCGTATTTAATAATTATTTGTACTTACAAATTTACATTCAAACAACACAAATATTTTAAAAAATACGTCTAATACCACTAAATGTTTGATCTATCACATACGAAGATACAAAACTCATTATACAGTATTACATATTAAACTTACATTTAAAAAATGTAACTTTAACTACACGTCTAATATTATTTACATAAATGGTGATTTATTACTTAAATTATAATTTTTGATTTCGATTCCTACATCCGTATCGAATTATCCTTTTCTTATCGATATCAAAAAATAGCCTATACTAGTACGATAAGTTATTTCAGTAAAAGAATAATATATATGCTAATTGAAGGAATATACTTATTTAGCTACATGCTAACGATATTGATGTTTATTAAATAATGAGACATGATCTACTCAATTAGGTAATTTTTAAGACAAGCTGTACACATTCACGTTGGCCAAGTATCTTTGTTAGGAAAAATTTGACATAAAAAGTTTATTAAAAATCCAGGGCAGTTAGAGTTGTTAGGAATATGTCCCCAAGTGTCCGTTCTACAAATTAAGACCTTCCACAAACCAAGGCTATGGTTCCGTTCCGGTTTGCCTTAAAGGAAGATGGTGGTTATAAATGTATTTCCTGTTTATAGCCAATAGGTTAAATTTTATATTGTTAATAAATATTAAAATAACCTTCAGATAAAGAAACGATGAGGTTAGGGGTATCTCCATCCAGTGAGGTTAAAGAAAAAGAATGAGTGGGAAGGCAAATCTCAAAACTTGAGTATAGACACTACGGTTCAGAAGAAAAGAACCGAAAGTTATTAAATAATAATGATGATGTTGTTTATAAAATAAAAAATTATTTTAAAATAAGTTTCCTCGGTTTTGTTAATAAACCTGTTTTTTCACGTCTCCACGTTTGTTATTTTGAGTTTACTTTGTTGTCTGTAATTATATATGCGGTAAGGCATTATGTAGTACTTTATTATATACCATTTAGTACCATATTATGTTGACATTTTTTATGAGTTCTTAGTCATAAATAAAATGTGTCAAACGTATAAGAGATTTTAGATTAAAATTACATCCTAACATTTTGAACATTATAAAGATAAGGTACTAACAATACTAATTTATTAGCATCCGAGGCGTTAATATGAATTTAACCTACTGTATCTTAATAGTCCTTAAAAATCAGCTAATTGCTTACTTTCATCAAATCCCGTATGATATGTACAAGTTCTTATTAGGACTTGAACAGGGTCGGCCCTGGCTTTAGTAAAAAATTATTTAGCCATTAGTATATGACATTTTCTTACTAAGCTGATATGACGACCTCCTGTCATTGTTCCTCTCTTTCTACAGAAGATCTCAATTAATAATCAATTATAAAAAAGTCAATAGATAAACTCAATCAACAATTCTTACAGTTTGCGATATCAATTAACTTCAAATGATATTAAAGTGTAATTAAATATAGAAATAATAAAAATTTCTACCTAATGGAATGATTTTAATGTATAGCAATCCTTAACACATATACTGAAATCAATCATTATTTGCATGTTTAATTAATACTTGTAATATTTATTGTAACGTATCTTAACAGTAAACCCATAAAATAAATAAGTTTATAAACATAGATTAGTTACATTAAAGTTTTAAGACAAAGTGATAAAGGAAATAAAACAAAATGTTTAATGGTTATATGACCAGATTAAAATAATAAATTTAAAAACTGTACTACATTTGTAGTTGTTTATAACGTTACATAACTATAATATTTTAAAATTTTCTGGTTTTTTAAAAACGTTGTTAAACGTGTCAATTAGTCATTTGAAGTTTTTCATAATTTAACTGAATTTATTACACGTATCTGAAACATGTTTGTGAATGGTAAACGCATACTTCGACATAATATTTCAAAGTAATACAGAAAACCTGAATCGTATTAATATTTTGTGCTAATTTACAGTAAATCAAAATATTTAAAACGTCTACCTAATGGTTGCATATAATAAACTGTAAGTGATACATATTAAATCTTAAATATGTAACTTTATTATTATCATTAAGGATGTTCTTAAATTAATTATTTCTTACCTTGATTCTTTTCGATATAATTAGCATACTATTACCTGTAAGATTTATAGCTTTACATTCTAAGATTATTGATTTTAGATTGCAACATCATATTTTAAATAACTTTATTTACGTAAAATTTTAGATACAATCTTTTGATTGAAACGATATATTCAACTTTAAGAATAATACCTAATAGTTTATCACATTATTACATGACAGAGGTTAGCTTTAATTAAATGTTACAAGCTTGGAATGCATTATTAAAACCTTTAAGTCTGCTCGTCAAGTTGTACCGTATTCACTTTCTTCAATTTTATCTGCACTCTGTTTCGAGGCTGTAGTACGTTTTCTAATACATAAACAGAATCTTCAATACTGTGATACGTGTAGCGCAAAACACATTAGCTAGTTAGTTTCACTCTATATTACTTTACATGAGCCTGATCTTATCATAAATAAATAATCTGTAAAAAGTAATTAAACATAACTCCATGTATTTTGCAACAACCTTCATTTAGTTTAGTACAAAAGGGCCTAAACAATACAATATCATTTTAGCGAGAAAAGAATAAGACCTACGCACAACTAAGGTTTAAGTTCACATTCCAAGCCGTCGAACGTATTTAACTACGTGCCAGTAAAATGCACAACCTTATTATTAGCAGCTTTGGTGACATTCACAAGGCGGTCAGCCGTGTACCTACCTTATCTATGAGACTTAACTTTTCTTAAAAACCACAAGCTCTCTTCAAAATCTCTAAACAAAAATGTAACTTGCAACATTAATATAATGATCACTATAAAACGGTTTTTATAATCCGAAGAAAGCTAAGTTTGAAATTTATTAAATTAATAATTTAAAATAACATCTTATAATATACATGTTATCGTATATTCATATTTTAGTACTTATATCTAATCACATATAGTTTTGGATTATTACTTCCTACGGAATTACGTTTTAAAATTTTGTTTTAATATTTGTATCCAGCTAATTATTTCAATCGAATGTTTTTTGAGTTACGTTTAAAAGTTTAATACCATAGTAAATGCTTTCAGCGTGAAACATAAACTGTGAAATATATAAAATTCGTTACAATTAAGAAACTTCTAAAGAGCGTATTTTTTTAACTAGCTTTACTTTTGTAACAATGCATAAATTTTTAAAAGAATTCAGCTTTAGGTAACTTAAATCACTCTAAATAGTACTGAGGTTTTAAACTAATAGTTTGTTAATGTGAAATAATAACCATTAAAACCTTTTGCTTTATTTCCTTATACAACGAATCTTAACATGTATTTTAATTTAACTCTATGTAATATACATAATTTTTTTAAGGGTTTTAACATGTTAATGAACATTAAATAAATGTTTTGGTATAATTAACATCAATAAATCGTATGATTTCCAATGTAGGTGGCAATGTTTAGAGATAGCATAATAAGATCTTTTTAGGTAGAAATTATTTAATTACGTCATTAATTACTTTATGATTTGAATTAACATTACGAACTGTAAGAATTAATGTTGATTGATAGTTTTATTGATGATGAACGTGATTTGTTTAGATTGATTAATTATATTGATGTGAGAAAGAGAGGGAAAAATAGATGAGAGTTACCATACATCTTTAAGAAAATGTTCATTAGCTTACGTAGATGACAACAATTTTATCAAAGCCAGGTATCTGATAAGTTCTTTATAAAATCCTTATTAAATACATTTTGTTCTAAATTTTTCTGCTAATTAAAACATTAATTGCATTTAAGGTTGTAACCTTAATTGTTAATTTTCAAAACAGCAAAATGTTGGTTAGATTCACTGTGCAAAATCTTATTGAAATACAAATTGAATGAGTCATATCAAAATCTACTTTATGTAAATTTGCGAATTGCAGAATTTGCTCCAATCAGGGTATGTTTAATAACAGGAAGTTAATCACCTTCTCTTTAAAGAACTGAACCCACTAAGTTCTACCCTAATTCTAGTATGATATTTCCCTTCTCGTTAAAAACTAACTAAAAGTTTAATCATGAGTTACCAAGATAATATAACTGTAATTCTATTAATATTGGAAAAGTAATTTAAGCAAAACAAATTTAATGGTTAATTTTAACTCAAAGGCCAGGGCGCAGACCCTGATACAAGTCCTGCCTTTACAAGAACTCCCTTATTAGAATACAATTTTGTATGACAGGCGAAGGCCTACAGCTGTAAGAATAAGTTAGAACCACATACATCAATTGCAGCGTAGGGGCTAAGCTCACACTTGTCTTATAAGGTTAGGTTCCCATACCACTTCAGCCAGGGCGAAGGCCCGAGAACAAGTTGAGAAGCTACACGTGTCGCACAAGAACCTCCTTATTAGAATTACAACATTTGGCCATTTTAAAGCAATAGCACGATAATTTTAATAATAATATCTTATTAATTATGCAATTTCCAACATTGTATGCGTGTGCATTTGCCTAACCTCCAGGGCACTGTTCTTAATATAACCAGAAGGTCCTTAACACCACCAAATAACCCTAAGATATAACCCTAGACCAGCCCCACCCTAAGCTCCATACCCTATTAATACAGTTCTAGCCAAGCCAGTCCACCCTGTCCTCTTAAAGTCCTACTGTCAAAGTCCTTATCACCATATTTGGATTTAAGCCCAAATAGAAATAACTACAATAAGGGTAATACGGTCCTTCTAGCTATAAATATTAGGGTTGAAAACACGCTCACATGGATGTGAAACAATCAGGTAAACTCACGTTCCTTATCAAAATATTATGCTTGAAACGGTTCACTGTTGAATGTTTATTAACAAGTAGTGAAAATCCTAATGTCCACTGTTTAAAAATATTAGGCTATAAACATGGGATTGAATAATTATGGTAATGCTCACTCGAGTGAATTAGGTTAAAATGCGTACACACGGATAAAAACATAGCTTGGTTGAAAAATGCGCTAAGCGTGTTAATAGTTAGGGTGGAAATCCGGCATCTTCACGTGGATGTGCTAAATATGGTGAAACACACTCCTACACTAAGCCTGGTATGTTTAAAATAAAGCCTTTATGGTGAAATTTCCAAGTCGCACAGCACGTTGGCATATAAAGAAGTTGTAAAGTCTTGGACTAAAAAAGGATGGTTAACAACTAGTACCTTTATGTATAAAATTTAGCGAAGAATTGCAGACAAAAGTTTTTAACTCGAAATACCGGGTGTTTCAATAATATGGTACAATGAAAGTTTGCGAATCCTTGGTACCACGCCACTGGCTTATTAAAATTTGACAAAATTAACACTGTTGATGTGTTTTGAAGAGACCATAAACTATAAAAAAATGTAAATTTGTATTTCTATCCCCCGAGAAGATATGCAATAAAATGTGTATTTCTTCTGCACCCTTTATCAGCCTGCATGTCACAAATTAACAAGGTTAAAATTATATTTAGGTATTATAAAGATTTCTTAACGGTCTACCATTCCTCTAATTTACGTTACTTATTTACGGGACACCTTGTTTAAGCATTTCAAACAAAAGTTCCTAAAGTCCTCCATAAAATGGCATTGTATTCGTTGGACGATTTTTTGCATATTACATGTTAGGTTATAGTTTGTCCAAAGTTTGTTACATGTTAAAGAATTTAAATACCATTACGTGATATCTATATTTTATATATTTATACATCTCTATTATTTTAATTATTATGTATATTTTACGCCAAACGACATAAATAAATAAATCATTAATCAATCTATATTAATAATTTTTATATTTTGACCCCCATTTGACCATGTTTCCGATGAGATACAAAGTTCGTATAAATGGTGACCCCTATTATAATTTTCTTTAATGCCCCGATCGTTATATTGCAATTGCAATGAATACATAATATCTTTAAATGTAAAAAATGGAACTACTATTAAAATAAACTAATTGATAAAATGAAATATCAAAATATGATTTTAATGGGTTTTCCTTATACAAACTAATAACTTTTGCATTTTTCTACCATGTCATCGGCAGATTGTATCTTATTTGAGTTTGAGAGAATTCTGTAAAAGTATTTAATCTAGCTCACAAATTGAATTTTAGCAGTTGAATGCACTTGTTTTCATTATACAAAATAGAAATGTCTACATATCAGAATAAGACAGCATGTTTGTATAAAGCTTAATCAAAAGCTCTCTTGTAAGATCAAGGAGACATATCTGTTCTGAACACTTTCAACAAATCGTAAAATGTTTTAATTTGTTTATTGTAATTAAGTATCTGATCTGGTTTTTAAAATAGAATTCGATAGTAAACTTTCAGCAAAGTTAGAATAAACGTGGCCTGCATTAGGCATGTGCCTCATGTTTTACAATTTAACGCTGGACAAGCATTATTATAGTTGGAACTAATAATATCTTTTAATTATTGCCTACGTTATTTTTAGTAACTTATTAATTCTATTCTTACTAAACTAATTATTAAATTATTTCTGCATTAATAATTTAAATTTATGGGTTTAATTTGATGATACGGTGTTTTTTTTTCCTGTAATAAATAATTTAATGTTAGTTTTTATGTTGTAAATGTTATGGATTGTAAATAAAAATTTATGTAATCCATTTTAATCCCCAGGAAATACGTTGACCTTTCCTGTTTTAACTTGTGATTCGTTCTTGAAGAATGATCATAAATTTTATTATAGGATTTCTTGTTTTAATGGACAATTCTATTTGATTTTTGGATTCTGATTACCGAAAGGTATTTTTTAGTTTCTTTATATTTTTTTCAAATCATTGTTCTGCTTTGTAATTACCCGTAGATTGAATGTAACCAAGTTTTTAATAATAGTTTATACTATTCATAGGGCAGGTTTTCCAAATAGGGTTGGATGAATATTTACCTGACATTGCTCTGTTCGTTTATTTGTTAATTGCTACAAAGAAACTATTTCTTTATTGGAACGTCAACATTTATTTTTCAGTGAACTACATACACTACATACTTACCTACACACAAGGGGAAGTTCTGTACCAGGCTTTTCTAAATAACCACTCGTTCTGTTCATATATCTATCATTCCGCTATATGTGTATGAAGAAAACACTTCGTAAAAACCTCTTAAGGATTATTCAGTCAAAAATTATGGATGTTTTTCTTTATACGTCAATTGCAAGTAATTAATATTTATGCTGTATCAAACATTGAGGCTAAGTAATTGATCATTAAAACTGTCTTACTTCAGTAGCGTACAAAGATATGTTAATTTAGGATTAAAAAAAGTTAATACATGCAAGTAATATGATGTATAGTATTTAAACACGGTTAGTTTCCAAAGCAATGTATTTAAACGATGTTAGAAGTCAGTCAATGATGAGTTTTATTCGTTAATCATTAGTAGTCTTAATTTAATATACATATTAACAATATAATAACCGAGATTATAAATTTAGAGTAACGTTTTAGTTTAGGCACGTTATTGTGTGACTTTTGTTGATTCATATGTTTGTTATTCAATATGATGTTTTTCAGAATATTGCGTAATTCACTCACAATAATAAAATATCAGGTGTGGAACAACACACGACCTTCCAACCTGCAAAGTGGAAATTAAAAGAAATGAAATAATTTTAATAACAATTTTTTAAAGGATAATTATGCATCCCCTTTTTAATACGTTCATAACGAAATTAGACAACATTGTAAAAACAAAAACAATAATCTATGTCAGATGGACGTTAAAACTTCATGTTAAATACACGTTAATAGAAACTAACTTAAACTTAAACTTAAATAAAACCCAAAACTGCCTTGCCTCTATAAAATACCCATAATACAATTTGAGCACTTTCAACCCTGTTTGATTAATTAATTGCAATATATGAGAAATTTCATAAAGAAAAGGAAAATGTAAAATTAAATTTCTTGAGAAAATATGTCTACCCATTTTCTTATAAAATTAATCGTTATTCAGATTAATAGTCATGCTGTAGCAAACAGACTCCTGCTTCCAACGTCCAACATACTCTGCTACAATGCCCCGAACGGAATTTTCTCTAATTTCAAATTGCATTCGATTTGACAATAAAGACTCTGGACAAGGTAGAAGGAAAATAGGGATGTATCCGATAGCTTCCTAAATAACTGCACAAAGTACTACAATTATGGATTTCACTTGACGATGGATGAACAATTGGTACTTTTTCGTGGCAGATGTCCTTTCCGTGTCTATATAAAATCTAAGTCTGCCAAGTATGGCCTCCGTGGTTTGGGTTCTCGCGAATGCAGACACGTTATACTGTAAAAAATTTTAAATGTATTTCGGAAAACTGGTACATTCTCCGGAATCCGACCAGGGGAAACGAATGGTTTTAGATTTGGTTTCGAGTTTTAACTCAGGTTACGGAATCACCATTGTCAATTCTTTCACTTCTTTAGAGCTATCCGAACTACTAGACAGAAATCTCACCCTGTACGCGCAGAAATTTTTACCTTCTCCAAATCGATCAGTGTATTCCAATTTGGCAGAATACCACTGCCGTTATTTCCATGAATTTTATAGATGTTGTAGCGTTTGTATTGTAGTAAAAGATACAACCAGGCTAGAATGCCCAGCATCTCGGTAAGAGGAGGTTGTTCCTTCTTGAACTAGGAAAACAATCTATATAACCCCATATGCGAAAGAGCATAAACAACTCCGCCATAAATTCTAGACTAAATAAAAAGACCATTCAAAATATTACCCACATATTAGAAGACGTTGCAAATAAACCTAATAGAAATCGGGAAGACCTAATGCAAGGAGAGTGCGAATCAAGAAAAACAGGAAGATATCACGTGTACAGTAGGACAACGGACAAAAAGATGCCATCAAAATTTACAGCATGTAAAAACTTTGTACGCCCGGCTCACAACAAATGGGTAAAATTATGTCACAAATGTACTAAGTAAGTTGAAGCCACTACATTTCATCACACATGGCGCGCACCACATACACGCACATCGCACGCACGCACACACGCACACACCACACACACACGACACACACCACGCACACACAGCACACACACACACACACGCACAGCACACACACACACACACACACACACACACACAGGCACACACACAACACACAGGCACACACACAACACACACACACACAGGCACACACACAAATACACACAGGCACACACACAACACACACACAACACACAGAATACACACACACACAACACACACACAGGCACACACACACAACACACAGGCACACAACACACACACACACGCACACACACACACACACACACACAACACACACACACACACACACCACACACACACACACACACGCACACACAACACGCACACACACACACACACAGCACAACACACGCACAGGCACACACAGGCACACACACACGCACACCGCACACAGCACAGCACACACGCACAGCACACACGCACAGGCACACAGCACAGACACACACACAGCACACACACACACGCACAGACACACACAGCACACGCACAACACTGCACAGACACGCACAGGCACACAGCACAGCACACAGCACACGCACAGGCACACACGCACACAGCAGCACAGGCAACACGCAACAGCACACCACAGCACACACACAGGCACACACACACACAGGCACACAATCGCACAGGCACACACACAGCACAACACAGCAGCACACAAGCAAGACAGGCACAAACCACAGGCACAACACGCACAGGCACACACACACAGCACACACGACACAAAACCACAGGCACGACACACGCACACGCACACACGCAGAGGCACAGGCACACACGCACAGGCACACATGCAGAGGCACACACGCACAGACACACACGAACAGCGCACACGCACAGCATACGCACAGCACGCACATACACGCGCACACACGCACGCACACACGCACGCACACACACCACTAATTTTTTTTGTAACACGTGCCCGTTTAAACCAGGATTACACCCCGGCCAGTGTTTTAAGCAATATCATTCTCAACGTAAATATGTAAAAATTAATTTTTTGGCATTTATTTGTTATTTAAATATACTGTATATTTTTATAAAAAATGTTCGTGTTATTCCGTCTTACATAAAAAAATGTATGGCATAATAAAGTTTGGTGCATTTTTGTATGCAAAAAATCGTCAATTTTAAAGATTTTTAATAAATTATTAAAATAAGCAAAACTATTTTTTTCACCTTCACTTTCGCTACTTTATTATCTTTGAAATGTCAAAGTTTGATGAGCCCATGACTATCCAAACACCGACAATTACAATTTAATTATAACTAGTGAAAATTGGTTACTTGTTCAATAAAATGATGATACCTGAGCAATCAATGATCAGGGGGCGAACTATAATAATGGTGCCTGCATGTCAGAAATGAGCTACGTCTTGTAGGACATGGCACTGGAAAAGTGGTTCGCCCGCTAAGGGTTAAAGATTCTCTCATATAATAACTGTCATGGTGCAAAAACATTCTTAGGAAGAAATATATTAATGCAAGGTATTGTGGCCATTATATTTTGGATACACGCGTTAAGGTTTAAGTCAACTTTCGCTCTTCCTTTACGGTAGGATATTACAATGTATGCATTTGCGTAAACAAAATTAATCAGTGTTTATTTCACAACAGCTCATTTAAAGTTTAAAATTATCTCTCTTCAAAAGTTACAGTATATTATATTGTCATTATGGAATACTGCGTTTCTCAGGAAATAACTTTTAACAGTCTAACCACTTCAGAGTTAGTTACAACTCTACTAAATTAACTTCTAAAGTAATGAAAGAAGTTTTACCACTTTATGTGAGCTAAAAACATGTTTTATTACATGTCTCTGCAGTTGTTATTATTACAAATCAAACTTATCGTAATATAAATCAATACTTCACATATATTTTACTGGTTAATTGATATATAGCTGAGTTTAATTCACCTTTATTAGGTTTTCATTCCAAAAGGAACAATTTCATTTAAAGGCGTCCTGATGTAAGATTACGTTTTTATCTACACGCGTAACATTAAGTGATCTTTAAAGTTAAAAAATAGTCTCCGAGATAAATTCTTTAACGGCTTATTTATGGCCATTTTTTTATAGAATTAAAGTTAACCCTTTTCTGACGGCATTTTACTTACATTATTTTGCAATGGGAAGGATCCATTCCGAACCCTTCACTTTTCCTCTTACTCTTATCAATCAGATCTCTAGAATAGTCATTAATTTCAGAGGGCGTATTGGCTTATATGTATTTTGGAAAACTGGGAAAATTGTACACATTGTATACGCGTACACATAAAAAAACTCGCAATTACAACGAACTCACAAACTGAATAAATAATTCATTTTATCAGGGAGATTTTTATTACGACAGATATATGCAGACCACAACATTTTCTTTACCTAAGTAACTTATCTTTATTTATATCACGATTTATTAAGTTTTATTACTACACAGACTCTTGAATTCATGCAACTTAATTATTACAAACTTTCCACGTAAAGGGAAAGTAGGAATGGCTCAAAAAATTGGAAATAAACTGAGACCGGAAATATCCGTTTTTAGGCCGCGTGGTCCCAAAAAGTGGTGGATGGGTGGGAGTGTTTGCGTTGGTGTGTTCGTCCGTACGTACGTATCGTCGTGTGCGCGCGCGCGTGTGTGTGTGCGTGGCCGCGCGCGCGTATGTGAGTACGTGCGTGTGGGCGTGTTTACGTGCATGTGGACGTGTCTGTATGTGTTCATGCGTGATTGGATGGGTGGATCATATTTGAGATGATTTAAATCAGTTGATTAAAACCACGACTAAAATCATGATTTTAATCAGCATGATTTTTTAAAATAAAACATCATGATTAATTTAGTTTAGAAGGGGCTCAAATTTGAACACTTAAAAATGTATTTGCTCATAAAAAAATAAAACCTTGATGCATTTTTATGTGGTAATATTTATTATTTATTATAATCGAAAGAAATTCAACACTCAGCTGCTTTTTACAAAAATAAAACTATTAAAAAATGTTTTTAATACAAAAAAGAGAACTATATTTAAAAAAAAACTAAATATTGCTGAACGTCTATAACCTAAGTGTTATAATCCTTAAATAGAAATACTAGTTTAGCTGCTTTGTCACCGCCAAGTCTGTTTCTTATATCTGAATATATGCATCCATAGGTAGAAAACATCTCGATGTCAGCAGAGGACATAAATCACTATAGGCAGCACGTGCTTAATTTCTGGAACATCTTCTTGGGATCTCCACCACTGTACTGGTGTTACATTTTTTATTATTTCATCCGCAAACACAGTTTTGTAAAAAGGGTCTGACTTGGCTTCCAACTTAATTAGTAATGGTAATAATCCTGTGTCTGTAAAATATTGGGAAACAATATCTAAAGCGTCTCTCTTTTCTTCAGCTAGTAATGGATGTTCTTTGTTTATATTTATTGTAGGATCCAACATATATGCCAAAAAGTGAAAGGGGGTTAGAGGTTGAACATATCTTTTGTTAAATATTTGATACTGACGCAAGCTTCTTTCCTCTACAAAACTGCCAGTGTCACAAACAGCCATTAACTTTTTCCATGTGTGAACTGCTTGAGATAAAAATGCAGCTTTTTGTTGTGTTACGCAAAGTGCTATAGAATTGGTTTTAGCAACTGTAGAAAATCTTCAGCCATCCTTTTAATAGATACCTGAATTTTTCTTTAAAAATCACTGAATCAATTTCTTCGTTATGCTCTTCACATATTAATAACAATTTCGGCCATTCATTTTCATAGATCTGAAGACAATCTGAAAAGCGTATTCCATCGAACATCTTGAGGTAAGACCAATTTCTTGGCCCCATTTTCTTTATACCCAGCGTTTGGCAAATGGGTATTTCTGAAGTATTTCACAATTTGTATTATATGTTCTTTTACTTGCAAGCAAGTGCGCCGAACAACTATATGTAATTATAATAGGACAACTGAACGACTCGGAAATTTGTTTCTTCATACTGACCATGTTGGCCGCACTATCTGTCACAATACTGGTAACTTTACAGTTATATTCATTTTTACACTTATTTATTGTGTTAATAGCCAACTCAGCAAGATAGTCAGGTGTATGGAGATGACCGGATTTATCTATGCTTTCCAAGAGAACAGTGTTTCCATCCTCTGCCATCAAAACGACACAGATTATCGGCTCCATATGTACATGAAAACTTCTTAAAACATTTAGATTCTTCCTCAAATATTTCATTCAGGAGCGTTGACGATAACTGAAATCTAGATGGAGGAACGTAACCGGGTCTTAGCATTTCTATGGCTTTTCGAATTTTCATATTTTCTATCGCTCTAAGGCTGCAATTTGTTGCGTAAACCGCTTTGGATATTTGTCTGTCCAATTATTTCTTCTTATCTTGTCCAGTTCGCACAACAAAAAAACCGAAATGACCGCTACTTCCACTATTTTCACTCCCTTTTCACAGTTCTCGGTTCTATGTTTCCTTTGCAACTGAATAATTTCATTCTGGCTAGTTCCAGACTGCGACTGATAATCACCGTGAAGAGTCTCAACATCAATGGTATCACTAGTTTTACTTTCACAAATTTCCCAGTGACTTTTTAGTGTGTACACCAGACCTTGCAATTGTGTACCACACTTTTTACACACTGCTGTGCAACATAGTTTGCCAACCACTTTCTTTTTTACAAAATGTTGCCAAATACTAACTTCCTTTCTGCCCGGCTTGTCATGACTCCAAATGTCTTGCTAGATTGCCCACAGAACCAAAAATATTACTAATAACTAGAATAAATGCATGTCACATATATAGATGAGCGTTTTCTATCAGTTTTTACAACTTTCAACAATTACCCAAACTAGCAAAACTGTGTGAACAAAATTTTCACGTTAAGACTTGGCGAGTTTTGCTTCCTTTCTGTACTATTACTGCCTGCTAGGGTTGCAAAGTTTAATAAATAGATTGTATTAAACGAGTAGAAACTTATATTAAACATATTACTCGCGTTTAAACGCACATCAAATAAAAATTTGTGAGATTCTTAAATATCTGCTAATAAGACTAGGCGAAGCATAAAATCTACAAAAATCATGATGTGTAAAGGTATTTAGTTACGCAAATGATAGTTTTTATTACAAGTGGAACTCTATCCTAAACTACTAAATGCTTCAAACTAAAAACACATTTTCATTGTTGTGTATTCAATAGAAATAAGATTTATGACCCCACATGCAGTATACAGTAAATAAAAAGCTAACCTAAATTTGTAAGGCGGCTATAGAAAAAGACTTCTGCTAAATTAAATATAACTATTTGAATCATCACAATTTCAAGGGTAAAGAATAAAGATTATTCTAATTTAATAATTTATATTCTGAATAAAAATGCATCAGCACAATGAATTAATGCTGTTTGTTTACCTTATCTTGTTTGTTGCAGTTCTATTAGTAGTTATAGTGTTATTATAGTATTTTACCTATGCGAGGAAATTTAACTGTGTAACTGTAAACGTTTAATCGCTGCAAGCCTACTTCCTGCAAATATTTGCCTGCTTAACATAACAAAACATAAACAGATAGAATTATTTGAAAATAATATCTTAATAAAAACTAGTCAAATTTAAAAATAAATCGTTTGATTTTTTCTAAAAAATCATTATTTGTATCAACCCTGGCGTGGTTTGGTGGGTACGTGTGAGTGCGTGCGTGAGTGTGTGTGCGTGCGTGTGTCTGTGTCTAAAAACTTGAATATTAAACGTATTCAAATTTGGCATAAAAGTCTAGACCCCAGTGATTTTGGTAGCGGCGTTAATGAGTAAGAGGGGTAAATGCGATTCTTCTCTCGTCAGTTCCAATAACTAAAAATTGTGTACATTATGGAGTAATAAAAATAACATTAAGAAAATTACGTTAAATCGGAGTGGGTTGAGGTAATTCGTAACACACAGCAATCGTTACGCAAGTCTATAATTATTACTATTATTATTAGTTTGGTTTACAGTTTATATTAATATTTCTCATTGTGAATTTAATACCTACAAAGCATGAAAGGAGTTAAAATAATTATCTGGGTGGCCGATGGGTGTATATTCATAATTCGTAGGGTGTAGAATATAGGTTCGAATCTAAAAAGAAAGTAAACTTTTTTTTTAATTCAATAAACATTTGTATTTAAGAAAACTACAAATGTAAGAAAAGGTTATAATTTCTAACAAATCTATGAAAATATTATTTTTCTCCACCCATCTAAATAAGGCCCTATATTGTGACAGTATTTCATACCAAAAGTGGCTGTTTCCAGGATTCTTCGGTGTCTACATGGACACTGTACACAAAAAGTAATTTGCTTTACTTTACCGAATCTTGCGACTGACATTCATAGGGTACATACAAATAAAAAACTTTGGCACATTCATCACAAACAACGTTTTCAGACATATACTTTCGCTTCTTACTTTCGTTTTAAGCACGTGTAAGGTTATTTAAATGTTTTGAGTGATTATCTTCTATGAACAGAAATTATTTTACATTTATTTGTTTATTTTACATTTTCTGTCGCTATCTTCACGTTGTTTCACTAATATCTGTCAACATTTGAATGAAATTTATAGAGGTAAAATCCAATGAATATTAATTGAAAACTACACGGCAAATTTTTTATTTCACTAAAAAGTAGAATAATACTCATTTTGTATAAAATAAAAATGGCTGATACTGGCAACGACGTAAATGAGGTTCTCAAACAAGTAATGAACTGAAATGACTGAATATAACGGTAAAAGTAACTGGAGAAAAAATTTTATATTTTTATTCGTACAAATATGTGTATTCGAGACGCGGAAGATTGCTTGACTGCGCTTCGCGTCTAGCAACTTTCTTCCTCGTCCCGAAAATTGTCATTTTTTGTATTAATGAAACAAATAACTATTGTTTTACTTCTCATTTACTTATTCCTTTGTCATATACGTACGTATAAAGAGAAAGCTGTGTAATAGGTTTAAATTTTCAAACACTTTTTTTTACATTTCTTGACGTCTTGTGGCCTAATCAATACGAAAAACACATTTTTAGAAAAGAAAATCTCGTGTCTGATTGTGTGTCTGTGTGTGAGTGTGCGCAATATCTTTTGAAACATTAAAGCTATCGATAAAAAACAAGTTTTTAGAAAAACAATTTCGTGTCTATGTGTGTGCCTATTTGAACCATTAAAGCTATTGATATGAAATTAGCTACAAAAATTCTTTGCCCTAAATCTAGGTCAAGTTCGTTAATGGTCAAAATCCAACCAGTGGCGAGACATTTTTAGGGGATTAGAAAATTGAAAAAATGCATTGCTTTTTAAAAAGTTACATAATTAAAAAACAAACTAAATTGTGCATTTTTATAATTTATCAAACGATTTTTTTGAAAGTCGGGTAATGGGGGTTTTTAAGATCGCTAAGTATAAATCATTTGTCAAAATTTAAAAAATGGGGGATTATAGTGTTTAAAAACCGATATGACTAAAATCCATGTATTGTGGGCTAATGATCAATTTTGTAACTTTGTTAATTTATAAAACATCTAAAAAATTTAAAATGCCAGTGGCGCATCGTTTTTAGGGTGCAAAATATTTTTAAAAGTCGGGTATTGGGAGTTTTTAAGTTCGCTGTTTAAAAACCGATATGACTCAAATTCAAGTATTGTGGGCTTTGAAGTTATTTATTTACATATATGAGAAAGCATTATGGTAGATAATTTGGCAGCGGTTTTTTTATTGAATCGACTAAAATAATTGACCATCCTCTCAAATGCGTAACTTTTGTTCCATTTAACCGACCTTCCATCTCTTACCGTTTCCGAGATCCCCATAGTGGACATCCTTATCTTGGACACCGTGTATACGTTCGATCACTAATTATCCGAAAGCAGGACGACCAATTATATACACAGGTTAGTTTTGAAGATTATAAACTATACATTCTACTGCATAATCTTATGTAAATTTTTGATGAAACATACATACACTCGTCTCATACGACACCATATTCGTGGACAGATGGGACAAATGCAGGTCTTAAATCTCCTATTGAAAAAGGAAATCGCCTTATAATCGTACATGCTGGTATGTTTATTTAATTTTATAATGTAAATATGTTGCTATTTATCATTGTTTTAGGTAGTGAAATGGTCTTTATAAATAATGCTCTGCTAATATTTAACTCTGACCAAAAATCAGGAGCTCAATTGTTATTGGCAAATGTATTTTAAAGAAACTAGATTTTGTAACTATGACAATAAAATATGATTTTACTTTATGATTATTTCAAAACTTTTTCATGTAAAATTGTATTCTTGGACAACAAACGCGAAGTAACATAACCTAAACTTTTTTACGTATGTTTTTTTGTTGAGCTTTACACTCTGACGTCACTTTTTTTGCGCAGCCTGGTGTCTTCCGATGTTGACTTTACTCTAACAAACAAAATACAGGGATACTGTACTCTTTCTCCCTAGTATCTGGATGAACATATTTCGTCCCCACCAAAAGTTGTATTTGAGCTGGAATTATTGGAGCTCAAATGTTAGGACCTTATTAGATACATGGCTTATAGGGATAACTTGTTATTAAAAAAATTGCAATGCCTTTTTCTGCGATTTTGTTTGAAAACATAATCATTATTGTGTATTGCCATGTGATGCTAAATTAATCACCAAACAACTTTTATTGAAAACATATTTCCATGAAATGGCTATTTCCCGATATATATTATATACCATACTTTTAAGACACCCTGTGTGCAGTACTTCTATAATTTAATAATTAAAAAATTCTTATAAATCGTTCATGTGTTGGGAGTCTAATGATGTAAGTGGCTGGACGTTAAATAACTCCTAGTTTGCCAATCCATCGGTTACCAAAACAAATCGTTTAAGTAATCACGCACAAATTAATAACGGTGCGGCGTGGTACCACATTTCATGACTAGTATCTACTAGCAGGGACTATTACGATCAAAATATTGAGTACGTGTACATTTAAAAGCAAATTTTCTAAGCTTTAAACGTTTTAGTAACAATCGCAGCTATCTCTCTCGGTAAAAGTAAAAAAGTGTTGACAAATGTTTGAACTATTAATGTCAATACAAAATTTATAAAATGTAAAAACTCAAACAAGTCTGCTATGATAACCATAATAGCCGACTGCTAGTCACGCCTCTCACCGTTGACACAAATTAAACTCACTTGGAAATAATTAATTTATTAACGGAGAAATAATTGAATGCATTGGATTCATATTTAAAATTACACGGACTTCACAACTCCGGGGGATCAATACCGATATCAGTTCCAAAGGGGGCTCCGGGTAACCACACTTATGGTTATCTTCATGGTTCAATACGGCGGTCGAAGATGCTCTTAAATTTAGAGTTATTTTGGACCCGGGGGTGATTTGGGACATAGACAAATCTTACAGGTTCCCTCTTTCCAAACACTAGGTTTTCACCAATTATTGATAGTTATGATGGTCAAATTTAAATAAATACAAATTCTCTTTAATTAAAATCAACCTATGCGGCCATTACGCTAATCAGATGGCGATTCATTTACAGTACTAAATTTAAATGATTTTTTTTACAATTACTCTTTGAGCATGCATTTATTAAACAAGCCTTCTTAGGCAATTTAAACTACATAACGTGCGTTCATGATTGAGTGCAATGTTTAAAGCACCATACGTTTGCAACAATAGCTGGCAGAAGATAATTGTTGCATTCTTTTTTACCAAAATTCTTAGCGATTATTTTAAAATTTTACTTTAAAATTCATTCGGATTAATTACTAATTGAGGATATTCCGCAAAGACGAAGCAGAAAGATCAAAAATTGCCGAACATATTTGGAACCACTGAATCCAATGGAATAACATACAGATAGTGGCAAAGTATAAGAATACAATTCCTCGCCGAAAACTCAAAGAAGCCACTTGCATCGCACTTGCAGAAAATCCGATAAGCCAGTCTAGTGTGGAAATGAAACCCATATGGATCCCAATAATGCGCGAAGTGCTTAGGCGCAATACACCCCTCCAATAGGTTACTACGCAACATGCGCAATAAGCTACGGTGCAACAAATAGTAAATGAATTCGACTTAAATGTGAAATTAGTCCTTCTCAGAACTAAGCCTGTTAATGCAAGCCGAGTCCGCTTCCGAAATGTCGCGCTACAAAAGCAAAAACTGTGAAAATAGGTCGATCAACTCAACCAATATCAGACCACAGTTACAAAACACTTATAATACAAGTTAATTATTCTACTGATGGTTGATTACAGGAGGTATATTTCTCGGGTCGGTTATAAATTGGAAAATTCCATTAAATGTACTTAATGAATCATAATTAATGGTTATCTTGGTAGCGAGAGAAGAAAAAATCTTCTATTAAATATTTAAATTTAAATCTATATCTGAACTTTTCAAAGACGAAATTTGTATTAAACTTCTTCGGGTACTATTCATAATTCGTGGATTCTACGACAATTTTCAAAAGAAAAGTTTGGGATGCTAAGTTCACAAAGTGGAAGCTTTAACTATAGCAGGTAAATTGTGTAATACTGTCTGATTCACTCTTGTGACAGATAGAACTGTCATACTAATGTATCAGGGGTGATTTAATGAATTAAAGTCAATTTCCGAAACAATATTCTTGCCTTGAGGACCTTTGGCGTAGGATACAAATAATTGATAGAACTGCTATAATATTAGTTTATGGAACCCTCGAAGGTGTCAGAGTACTGCATATGCTGCTAAAGGCACGGGCTATTTGCTGATTTACAAGGTAGTCTCTTGTGTATATGCATCCTAGGTTGTATAGAATTACGTTGGGCACGTCTGGGATAACCGAACGGCTGGCTTTGTTTGTGGCTAACTTATGCCAACACTGACTGTTAGTAGAATGATTTCGTTAGTAGAGAATACTACGTCATCCGATGTACGACTTAGCTAGTTAGCGGTACACTTGCTATTCAGTTACTAACGGATAAGTTAGACTGTCTCGGACTCCTCTGGCTACGAGTGGCCCACAGTGCTGAAACATTCGGGCCCCGTTGTTGATTGCAAAAGGGATGTCTGAAAGCCGCTGACGACGGTCATATTAGACTATTTCTCTAGAAGGGAATTACAATTGAGTAGCTCAGAGAGTATTGCGATGACCGCCGGAGTTCCCCAATGCTCCTTAATCGGGCCACTAATGTGCCACAGAATTCCAAGGGGGGGAGGGATTCAACGCTAGCTTACGCGGATGACCTAGCCTTGCTGACCACAGCAAGGTCTTTAAAAGGCCTTCAAGATTGCGCAAGCGTTGCCTTAAATCGATTGACGACTAGATGGGCCAACATGGCATCCCAATACCAGTCGTCTTCAAAATGAGGAAAGTGGCAATAATTCCAAGGCAAGACATGAAATATCTCGGTTACTTTATTCAAAGGAATGCACGTGGCGGAGACCGTGGAAAGGTGCAAGTTGTCCTGGCTAAAGTAATGCCAAACATCGGTAGGTGAAAAATGGGTTCGAGGAAGATTCTTGCCTCTGTAGTCTACTCTATTCTTCTATATGCCGCTCCGGTGTGGGATGAAGCAATGCAAATAAATACTGGTAAAAAGGGAAAAGGGACAAGGAAGGGAGAGAAAGACAGAAAACTATACTGGAAAAGTAAACGTTAAGGTCCGAGGCGAAGATATGTATAAAACGGTACCGCCTCGGAGCGTAGAATTTTAGAGGTATGTAAAGAGAAAAAGTATGAACTTACTAATGTGACAATGAAAGGTTGTTTGATATTTTGTGTGTATCAGAGACTAAGCGGAAAAGAAATGATGCTGTGAAGATGGATGCCGGTAGTTGCTATGACCAAGGGTAGAAATGAAAATACATGGTGTAAAGAAGTTGGAGTGATTTTAACGGAAAGAATGAAGAGGTAAAGCAAAACAGTATGAATTAGTATCCCTCGGGTACTGTGTATTAAAATGAAAGTGGAATTTTGTAAGATTCAAATGATATGAAACAAGCAATTGAAAAACGTTGAGTGAGATAAAGAAATCTGTGCAAAAAGAATGGTAAAGCTGGAGGTGTGGGGAGGAAATGAGTGCAGTCTATCTTGCACAAATTGTAACACACGATGTAACATATTGAATTCGCTATCCACGTAGTATATACCCGGTGTCAACGAAATCATTATACATACCTTAGCTTTGTTACAAGAGATAGAAATTTGAAATTTGGAATGAAGATTTAGTGGATAAAAATACATTTTTTTGACATTAAAAACAGCTGACTATCATTTCCGGTTTTACCGGACGTGGCCTTATTTTTCTAATTTTAAATCGAAACGTACCAATTTTTTTCATAGAACGATACCTCTCCCATTCCAATGCTATATCACAAGTTTTTGTTGATTTGAAGTAAGTACTCGTTATTTTACAAAATAATTCAATGAATAGTCCAAGAATATTATTTATTTTTAATCTCTTAATTAGAATTTATAAAATTCTGCTTAAATAATTAGTATTTGTGATTCTACGTTGTACGAAAATTACTAATGTTTAGAACAAAAATTCACCAATATTTTAAATAGAAAGCACTAAATACCTATAAGAAAGTAAATCTATTTTACTATCTAAAAACAACACTACAAAAGTTAACTTCTAAATCAGCTGGTATGGCTACCAGGGTATAAAGAAATTAAAATTGTATTTTTTCGGATACAAGGTAACGAACAATAAATATAAAGTCATAACAAAACACTGAATTCAGTTTACATTTACTCAGTATGCTTTGAAAAAACAATTGAATGAAAACTTTTGGCAGTGTTAAAAACACAATAAAAAAAACAGCATTTAGTTGACATAAAATCCAGCTAGGCATTTACCTAAGCAGGCTTGGAAAAACATAGGAGTAATGAATGGAAATAATATTGACAGAAAATTGTTTGTTTAAAATGCCATTTTATACTCGGTAAGAACAAATTAATATGTTGATCATTTATGGCGAATGTCTGAAAAATTCCAGAGCTGCAGCAATATTATACGCTGAAAGGTATCCAGATCTCCACGCACCGCATTTTACCTATTTTCCGTATTTAGAAGATTTGAAATATGTACGTAATGAAGGTGGTAATGAAATTTTATTATAAATGAAGAGAGTGAAATAAATGTACTAGCTTATATTGAATATGATCGCATCGCTTATTTGCGAGAGATTGCTATAAATTTAAATATTAGCCATCGAAGCATAGGAAGAATTTTAAAAAAGCATTGTATTATATTGATTTTCCTAGAAGACTTATTGCAATTGGTTTCTAGAAAATTACAATCGAGAGGAAACATTTCATCACAAAATTATTTATTTGGATGAATCAAGATTTATTAACCTGGGAATGTTTAACCGACAAAATACCAGATATTGGTCCACGGAAAACCGTCGGTTAGTTCCAGGAACGGCTTGAAATTAACGTTTGGTTAGGAATCGTTGGAACCCATATTATAGGAGAATTTTTTTTCAATCTACCCCTGAATGAACAGATTTATGTAAATTTTCTACAGAACGAAATTGAACTTTTTTTAAATAATTTTCCAGCAAACAATTACATATTTCAGCAAGATGGTGCACTTGCCCACAACTGGGATAATTGTGACTAATTATTTAAATCAGAGATTTGGCCAACAATGGTTGGGAACAAATGGCCCTATAAGGTGGCCCGCTAGGTCACTTGATTTTACCCATTGGATTTTTCCATTTACGGCTACTTAAAAGAAAAGGTCTACAAAACATCACCTACAACTCTAGAAAATATTCAACACCGAATACATCAAGCAATACAAAGTATTTCAAGGAATCAGTTAGAAAATGTTTTGCGAGGACCGAAGAATAAAACATTTAATAGAATAACGTAGTTTTGTAAGCTTTTTTACATTTCAGTGTTTTGTTATGACTTTATATTTATTGTTCGTTACCTTGTAGAGAACCTAGGTATAAAAATTGTTTTTTTTTTAATTACATCCGAAAAAAGTCCAATTTTAATTTTTTATACCCTGGTAGTATACCAGCTGATTAACTTTTGTTGTGGGTTTACGTTCTTATGGGTATTTAGTTCTTTCTATTTAAAATATTGGTGAAATTTTTTTCTCAACATTAGTAATTTTCGTACAACGTAGAATCACAAATACTAACTATTTAAGCAGAATTTTATAAATTCCAATTAACAGATTAAAAATAAATAATATTCCTGGACTATGCATTGAATTATTTTTCAAAATAACGAGTAATTACTTCAAAATGGCGGAACATTGAAATAAACAAAAACTCCGCCTGAACCACCATTTTGAAAACAAAAGACGACTTGTGATACATCATTAGAATGGGAATTTAGGAGGTATCGTTCTATGAAAAAAAATGGTAAGCTCCTATTTAAAATAAGAAAAATAAGGCTACCGCCAGCAAAACCGGAGGTGATAGTAAGCTGTTTTTAATGTAAAAAATGTATTTTTATCCACTAAATCTTCATCCCAAATTTCAAATTGTTATCTCTTGTTTTAACAAAATTAAGGTATGTATAATGATTTAGTTGACACCCGATGTAATCAAAATTTAAAATCATCTCGGCTAAAAATTACAGATATTTAGATATGGATCAATTCAAATTTGTATATACGTATATCTATTAACACAATTTAAGGTTGAAATCCCTACAACTAGACAACGTTTTCACAGATTTGCTGTGGTGTTATCAGGAACGCCAAAAATGTAATGAACAAAGTTTGGAAAACCGGATTAAAACAAGTTTTGTTAAATTGATAATAATAAATTAAGCTAGCAATCACTATTGATAACCTCGTTAAAACTTTGTTAGCACGGCTTGCTTATTCCAGATTTATTTTAAATCAACCAAATACAAGGATGTTAGGTTTTTGTTTTATTTTCTATGATTTAAGGTCTTGATAAGGTTTTATTTCTGCAATAATGATAGCTTTCACGAAATTGAGGAAATGTAGTCTAACGTATTTTGAGTTTAAGTTTAAGAGCGATTTCTGAATTTGTGCTACAAAATGTTATTTTATATTCACATAAAATGAAATGGTTACTTTAATGAAACTTACTACCGTTTGCCTGCCGTCATTAATTCTAAAATATGAACTTAATTAACATTTACTTGCAGTAACTATAACTTTTAAAGAACCGGAAATTGTCAGAACTATGAACATCTAATTAAATTATCTCTATTTCCTCTTTTGCTCAAGATACACTATTTATTGTTACATTTCCCTAACATTTCCTCTAAAAACGAGAAATTAGAGTTTCCCTTTAAGTGAAGGAAGAGGTTTATACTTAAATATTAATTATCGATGTTTTTCCTTACAAACAAAATAGAGTGAAATTTGATAAGCATTTAGATGTATGTATTTCCTGGCCGTTTTTCCACATCCCTAATATTTAGTTTCAGAGAAATCGGTCATGAACTTTTAAGACTTTGAAAGTGAATTTTTGTTTGTAATTTTATCTTGTCTACCACATTGGATTCTAATAACAACTCCTTTCTAATCATGTATTATGACTAGGAATATAGGCAAGAGAAAACAATTGCTCGCTAAATAGGATTAAAAGTTTGTCGTTTAAATTACAATATTCATTTCATGTGGTAAATGGATTATTTAGAAATTTGAGATACGTGGTATTTTTAAAATGAACTTATTTATACTTAATAATACTATTGTAAAGGTGTATAAAGAATAACATGATTAAAATAGACAAACAAATGAAATATATAAATCATAAATGCTCAGAAAAGTAGTAATATGCGGAAAAGGTTACATTTCTAAATATCCTGATAATATTTTTCATTCCTGCATTAACCACAGTTATAAAGTCGGTCTATCAGTTGGTTATGCAACGTTCCCCTATTATTTAGTTGCTACTACCTTATATATTTCCCGAATACTTTCCAAATCTACACCTAAACAACTTTTATAATCCATGATGTAACGGGTTCAAACGGTATTAGAACATCCATGGCACGGCAAATAACTAAAAGGACCGACTAGCACGCGTGAGATCGTGGATTTGGACGCACCCTGTAAAATGTACGCAAACAAATAGAAGTGTACTAGCATAAAAAAAAGAGAAGAAAAAAGAAAAGGCCCCGTGTTTTATTCCCTCCCCAAGGGGAAGGGCGGGATGCTTGAGAAATTCTTTGGATTCTTCAGTCACAATCATGGATTCCCAACATCCATACATTAACCTATTAATGCCTGAGTAATTTTTTTTTTCAATTAAATGATTAATCTTTGTTTTTTCACATATGATATATCATACCATTTTTTTAATTAAAAATATTTTAAAGGCAATTAGTATTATAAAACAAACGACAAATTCAACTACAAATAGTTAAACAAAATATATTTAAACAATATTGATAAAAACACTAAATCTGTAAAACTACAAAGCATCTTTGTAAAACGTAACAATCTATTTTCTATGAAGCTGTATGACACGCCTGGAAGCATACTTTTGGATGCATACCAACATTGCATTTACAGCGAATAAATTTGGTACATTTTTTGCAATAGACACATTGTCTTTGGGTAGGAATTGAAACAACAAGGTGGTCGATTCGATCAAGTCTTATTTCTTGAGATATGCTTCTACTACATTTAGGTTTTGGACCATAAAGGTGCTCAGGCGCTGTTAAAAGTGACAAGACACCTCTTCTTACAAATGCCAATTAAACTCATTTTTGGAACCACATATGTATAAATGATCTACATATGGACTAAAGAACCATTTATGCAAAAACGAATAAACGGCCAATACCACTTTTTGGATCGAATACGGATGCGATAGAGTCCTCTCAATTTGTCAAAAACATCTTGGATTGCATGAATGCTTCCTTGGACTTCTTTTTTCAAGTCTTTTAGTGGCGCTTTTTCTACTCTATCGGCGCGAATTGTACCAATACACTTAAAGGTTTAGTTTTTTAAATTATCAAGAAAAATAGAATAAAAAAAATGTCTATTACAAAAATAGTACTATTTCCAGGTAGATATCCAAGACACAAATTTTCGTTGACCGATGAACCTGAAGATTTACCTTCCTTTATCACAAGCACCACAGTACGGATCAAACTTCATAAGAAGACCCTCCGATGTTGAGAGACACCAGAATTTAAATCCATATCTAATGGGCTTCCCTCTTATACATTGTTTCATGTGATGATGTCCATAATATGGTTCCATGGCTTCATCTAAGGAAACATTTTTTCCTAATGGTAAAGCCAATGTCTGTGAAACCTGGTTTATTCTATCAAGCAACAGTTGAATTTTATATAGTTTGTTGTTTGGATCTATTTTAGTGTTATCGTTAAAGTGCAAAAACGATGTATTGTTTCAAATCTGTCGCGTGATATGCTGTTACTCACTAAAGAATTGAGTGTGTCACTTTTGGTTTCCCAGTACATTCTTCTTGCCGGCATCTTACAATATGCAGATAGAATAAGAATTCCGAGATAAATGTACATTTCATTAGTTGACACAGAAAAATTATGGTTACCTTTGAAAATTGCATACTTATTTGTTTCATTAAATACTTTGCACATATTCTTCGGAAAAAAACATTTTGAATAAATCAACAGGAGCCAAATTCTTGTTTTGTATTGTTTTTACTATCTCAGGTTGCGGGGTTTCTTCAATTTAAATTTTTTCAGATGCGGCAGTTACTATTTTTCTTTCCCAATTTCTCTTTTTTCTTTTCAGTGATAAACTCTTAGCGGAGTCTACTTTGTTTTATTTATCTACTCGTTCTTTTTTAAACCTTTTGGCTAAGCTGGCCTGTGATATTTGGTCGTCAGTTTCTCCGGACTCATCGTCAGGTAAACCACGATTTAGTTCTACTCAGTCTTTATTGTTTTCACCAACAGCATATATTTTCGTTGGCTGTTTCAGAACTCCTTTTCCTATCTCTTACTTCAAATTTTCCTTCTTTGTCACTCGGTGCATCATCTTTATCACTATCTTTGACATCTTCTGGTGGCAATAAAACAAGATCAAGATGATCACACTGTTGCACGGTGTTACAATTGTGATCATCATCATCATCATCAATTCTTGTTAATAGTTTAAAATCTAAATAAACATGCCTTCAACTGCAACGGAAAGCTTATAATACATTATTAAATATAATAAATTTCTCTTTTATATTTGAGTTACAATTGGCAAATTGTTCAAACTATCATTAATTCACTGAATTATCAATGTACTAAATGTAGAATGTTTCAAATCTTTTGCACCATCCATAAACGGTATTTCCGATGTTATTTCTTTATGTCCTTCACTTTTCTAAAATGAAAATTATAATTTAGTGGAGAGTGACAGTATGTTCTTATATAGGATCCTTTAAATAACAATGTCAATACGTATTTACCTAAATTCACATTTTAAAACACCTGAAAATTGAGGTGGATGCTGAGTTAATAGAACAAATCGGCTTGGACTACCAATTAAGTGCTGTTACTACTACCAAATGAGTATATATGTGCTCTACACTTTAAAACCACGTTAACAAGTGTATCCATTTTACAAAATAATCATTACAATGCAGTTGTAATGTGCAATAATGTGTTGACACTGGACTTCCTACCAAACAATACAATGAGGTTAACTCAGTGTAACTAAACTATTTCAGTTACCAAATTAATAATTTTTAATTTTCCTTTAACTGTTGTGTAATATATAACGTAACACTTCTAATTTTCATTACGTAACCGTTTTACGTAGTGGAGAATTTACACATATAGTAGAAAGTTTCATTTTACAACGTCTGGCCAAGTTTTGCCAAGATCGGCGACCATTTAAAAATTAATTAAATATGAATAAAAATGGTTAAACTGTATTATTGATATCTTATAGATGCGGGCGGCTTTGAAATATTAAGTTAACGTGTATTTATGTCTATTAATCTCTATCTGACATGAAGTGTTAAATATCATTCTGACAGATTATTGTTTTTGTTTTGTTGTGTTGCCTTTTTCGTTATGAACGTATAAAAAGAGGTTGCATAGTTACCCTAAAAAAATTACAATTAAAATTGTTTAATTTCTTTTAATTTCCACTTTGTAGGTTGGAAGGTCGTGTGTTGTTTCACACCAGATATTTAATTTTAATATATTAATATTTACACTAATGACGGTTCCTAAGGACGCAAAAGATGGTTTCCAAGAAGTACATTACACAATTCAACAATTTTGAACATAATTTTACTTTATTTACAATCCTGCAATATGAAAATACGTTTATTTTAGTTCTAATATACTGACTTCCATAAAAATTGCAACACCTAGAATTTATTGAAATTTTCGTCAACGATGTCTTTCATTAGAACAAACAAACGATTAAAATTTGAAAACAAAAGAACAAAAACTGAAAATGTTTTTTTCAATAATGAGTTGCTCCGACACGATTTGTAATGCACTCATTTAGACGGCGTGGCATGCTATCTTTCAAGTGATCTATAGCTGCCTGTGGTATATCAACCCAAGCTTTTTGAATCCGTAGCCGGAGATCGTGTAAGTTATCTGGAGGGTGTGGTAAATTACCCAGTTGCCTACCAACCTCATCCCATACATATTCAATGAGTGACAAATCAGTCGACCGAGCAGGCCATGGGAGGACGGCAATGTTAGCTTCTTCCAAAAAAACGTGTTGTAGCCCTTGCCGTATGAGGGCGCGCATTATCCTGTTGGAAAATGGGATTTTGCAGCCCCTGAAGATATGGAAGCACAACGGGTTCTAGCACATTGGCAATGTAACCAGCGGCGTTTAAGTTGCCATCAATGAAGACCAAGGGTGATCTCCCGTAACATGTTGTCCTTGTGTGAGGGTTGTGTTGCGTTCCACAAAAAATGTTGGATTTATACGTTCTCCACGCCCCCGTCTGACCCTTCTACGACCATCGTGGGCCCACAAGCAAAATCGGGACTCATCATTAAACACAATTCGATGCCATTATTGCGCCTAATTCGCTCTTTCGTTGCTCCGCGTAGACGGTGAAGTGGTGTAAGAGGAAGACATAAATGGACGATATGAACGCAGCCCATAAGACCTTACCAGGCGATAAACAGATGACATTGACATTTTGGGTCCTACACCTCTCATCCAATCATTTGAAATCGATCGAGTTGTTGGAAATCTGTCTTTTGTGGCCGAAAGTCTTAAGCGACGTTCTTCGCGATCTGTAATCCTGACGTCCAGATCCAGGGCGACGTTGTTGCACCCCTTCCTCGGACCATTTGGACCAACATCTCAATACCGTTGTAACATTTAGGTTTACACGACGAGCAATTTCTCTTAGCGAAAGTCCGGCCTCTCTCATGCCAATAATACGGCCACGTTCAAAATCAGTCAATTGGGAAAAATGTTGATGTTGACATGCTCTTGGTATTGTTCCAAAGTTCAGAACGAAATTGTGAACAAACAATTTGCAAAATGGACAGTTAATCACACACTGATTGGTTTATTTCTTCAAATTTATTGTTACTAAGCGCAAAGGAAAAAAAAAAAAAAACTACTAGCTAGATTTTATTCAAATTTTAATCGTTTGCTTGTTCTAATGAAAGACATCGTTGACGAAAATTTCAATAAAATCGTTCAACAAATTCTAGGTATTGCAATTTTTATGGAAGTCAGTATATAAAGAGGAATATATTATGATTTTAAAATAGACCATACTTTTGACCAGACGTTTATCGTTTGATTTTAAATTACAGATTATTAACAGTAAGTTTGTTGGAAAATGAGACGTTTATCAGGGTTTTTGCTAATATAATTTACAACCATATGTAACACCATCATTATTTTACAAAATTACACATATTTTAATCAAGAGCAACACAGTAAATCAATACCCTGTTTTAAAGTTCAACACTAAATGACGACTTTAGTCACCACTTGTTTCATGTCAAATACTCATTAGAGCATCAGTCCATCGGCGGGGTTCTTCCTTAATGCTGTAAAAGGACACTCGTCACAACTCCAAAAACGTCAAAGTCGGGAGAAAATGTCAAAAATGCGCAACCTGTTAAATACATTTATAGCAGGAAAACGTCATGAACTAGATATTAATAATGGCGAACAGGAAACCATCGTGTTCACTCAAAATAAAATACTCTCCTCCCTGAAAATTCTACTCTAAAAAACATTTACGCAATGTTCACTCAAACTTCACTAAAATCTTAAGCTTCATATAAAAGCCGCAACATTGCGAAAATAAAACTCAAAACCCACTAAATATTTCGATAAACCTAGCGCTAAAGTCAGTGGCTCAAATACGCAAAAATAACTGATCAAGACTGCATTTGATTATTCAATATCAAACGAAAAATACGTCACAATAAAACTGAACGCGATCGAAAATTCATAAAATCTTAAAATTTACTAAACGACGAACTCGGGTTATAATTCCTAAATTCGAAAATACACAGCTCATTTTCAAACAAATAACCAACTGCTTACCTTTTGGCAAAATCAGGTACTACAGTGCCGGTAAGTTGATTTCATATAAAAATAACTTAAAAAAAATCGCGGCTACTCGCAAAACTATCATATGCAAAAAAATAGCTGATCGGTCAACGATCGACTTACTTCATCATTTACGTTACGTTATCATTCAAAGCGTCTTTCAAAATCAAAATAGCGGATACTCTAGTATAGAAATTATCATAATCCATTACGTTAAAGCTTTCCATAAATAATGAAACACTTCAAAGAAATGCTACTACAAAGTTGTGCAAATTAACAGTGACCACAGAATCTAATCCAGAATAACAAAACTTTTAAATTTTGAAAGAACGTAAAAATATTAGCCTTGTAAGTAAAGATGAGGGTTAAAAAATATGTACACTCAAAAAAAAAACACTCAAGTTATGAACACTATACATATGTATTCAAAATGACCATACTCATGGAAAAATAAACATTCAACGAAATGTCTATACACATGAAATATTAACTCTTAAATAAAATTTCTATAGTCTGATTTGGAATAATTCGCGCAGGATTTCAACAACCCCAAATTTATCTATTTTATACCCTAAATTTTAATTAACATCAAAAGAATAACGAAAACGTCGATCTAAATTTTACAAATCTTGCCGTACGCAAATTTTATATAACGTAAACAAAATGAAATAGTCAGAGATACAGTCCGAGATAATTATTGTACAAATGAATCTGCTTTATATATTGAATTTCTATCTAAACGTTCCTTAATTAAAATTAAACTAAAAGGCACATTCACTCGTCTAAATGACTACAAACAAACATTTTATTAAAATCACCAACACATATAAATCCAGAAAAACATATAGTTACCCCCACATAGCACAAATAGTGAAACGAACTTCCTTTTCAGAATCACAACGGTATAGGAGAAGCTCATCTCGATAGGTGATTTATGGTGACCAATAGCTTCTTAATTCTTAAATGTATCTTTACACCAACTTTGGCAAATCGAACTTGACTTTCATAGCACAAACTATTATTTACATTATATTTACAGCAGTGTATATTATTTGTTTGAAGTTGGCAGTGTACGCGAAACCTATCATTTAACCAGGAACTCGTTTAAACTAGTCCGGGTAATCAAAATGCGTTACAACAGGTCAACAGAACAAAGGTTCAGCACTTCAAAAAACACTAAAACCAATTACTTCTATGACCTAAAATTGCCACTATTCACAGAACGAAACACTACAATAAGATAACCCGGGAGGGCGTTGAAACTTTAAATTATCCCATACAAATGGAAGCGGAAAATACTCCTACGGTAATGTTCGATGCACCCTCGGTTCGATATAACTTGTTCCTTCCTACTACACTAACCCCTTTCGCGTATATTGCGAAAGCGCAAACAAAAAAAAACGTGAGCCCTCCACTAGATCTTGGACTGGACTGCTTCAACATCATTCATTTCTCACCATCTTCAATATCATCTCCCTTCCTCTGAATTAGCCAATCATAAAAATATTACTTAAATTTTGTAATGCGCGCCAAAACGGCCTAAAGTTGAAAGCCGGCGAGAAAATTGCATCACCCAAAAACCACTTCGTAAACAGCGGGCGTTATCATTAACCGATATCCTGTAAATTGAAGTTTTCATAACGACGCTGGATTTTAACGCCTCGTACCTAAAAGCTAAACTCTTTGTTTAAGACCAACAATTTTATCGAAAAAACTCGCCAATTTGTCGCCTTCAACGTCTTTATAACTGCGAAATATGCTTTTCTACCTATATTTAAATGCATATCAAATAGTAAATCACATTTTGATTTCAAACTCCTATCTAAACTTGATTGACAACCCAAAACTTTATTTTGTGTAAACAAAAAGATTCTAAATGCGATTACTATTTGTAAAAATTTCGAATACTTTCCAAATACGTAAAAAAACAAAATAAAAGCGTTACAATCGGAAAGCTTCCAAAAAATGTATGCGTTATCAAGTTCAATGCATGAACTTATACTACAGGTCAGATGTACGGCACCAACAAACAATTTATAATTTAGGAATTAACGGCAAATATTTGCTAAAAACACGCCCACGTGACACACTTGAGCATAACAAAAGCGTAGGTGAGGTCGTATCTACGTATATTATTTCTATATTATTGGTTTTACGTGTTATGATAGTCATTCATTTGAATTTACTGTCAATTGTTTTTCAATTATTATATTTTTGTTAGTATCTCTGATTTCAAAAATGATTGGGATTTGCCGTTTTTAGTAAAGTAGCAAGTTTTCACATCTCTTTTCGATTATGCTAAAAGTATACCGTTGTTCTATTTAACAATTTTGAAAAAAAAACTGTAAAATTTATTGATTTGTTAAATAATACCCGCTATTACTAAAATGAAATGGTTTCAAACGCACATTAAAGAAAAAGAAAAGCTCTTCCCCAAAATACCAAGTTTATTAAAATCTGAGGTTTAGGATAAAAAATCTTACGCAAAAAGTTTGGCAAACTTCTTTGAAACCCGTTATTGGTGTTCGTGTTCGTCCCCTAACGGTTTCCGAAGAAACTTGAAAATAATTTCCATCAATTTCCCGGGCCACTTTTACTAATAAGATTTTTTCCTAACCCTGCATCATTAACCGTTTCTCAGATACAATCGACGTCCTCTATCAATGGTTGTATATTATGAAAATGTCTCAGGTAACAAAAAATGTATCATGGTCTTTTTTCATAGTTGCTGTGCTTCTTGGTTGCTAGGTCTAAGATTGTTCGTTGTCATGGATTCCAAACATAATTTTTGATTTGATGAAAAGTCTTTAATAGTAAGCAAACTTAATACGGATATGACAAATAACGTTATTAAAAGTGCCGATGAAGCCCTTAAAGCGCCTAGTTCCGAGAAAATCGAAGGTGTGCTTTGAAATATCTTATTCAGATTTTGAAAAATTGCAACACATTAATGATTACGTAGAAATTCTACTTGGTTATTTTCTGCAACTAGTAAGTTTACTAATATCTATATACACAATCATTCTTGATGCCACTTTAGCGCCCGAGAATTGCTTCAGCACCTGCGGGTGGTAAACTAAATGTCGTTTTTTTTGTTTTCACGTTCAGTTAGTAATTAGATAAAGATGGCGATCACCTATTCTAGCCTTACTGATTTAGTTGCTACGGTAACGGTAATAGGAACGTTAAAATACAGATTATTGTTTTCTAGTCTTACTATTTTCTTTATAGAATACAAATTATTTGGTAGGTTGTTATACAGGACGAGTTTTGATAATATCGAGATAAACATTCACACAACTTAAAACAATATTTATAATAAAGTACTCACAGAAGATGAAAAGAAAAAATATAGTATATTTATGGTCATTGAAACGACCTTGCATAAAATTTTGTATGCATTTCGGGCGCAAACAGCTCATATAGACCTTACGTGTTAATAGCCTTCGTCTGACGGCTCGGGCTCTTACTTACACATTGCGGTCCATAAACGTCTATTTCGTCATGATATAATTACCATGGATCTTTTAGATCATGAAACCGGTAAAAAATCAAATTGTTTTATTTCACATGTAAGTGCTAGTTAATAGATTAAATTTATTGTTAATTATATTAAAAAATAATAATTCCTTTTTTTTGTTTCAGGTATGTACAATATTGTTATATTTTGAGTAAGAGATAGAGGTAAGTTAAATACCAAAATTTAGGAAGCGAAGTATCAAAAATAGTTATTTGTATCACAAGGCCAGAAACGATTCATAGTTGTGGACCTCGGCCATACTCGGAAAATTATAATTCCTGGACGTGATCCACAATAGTATATTGAAAAAACAAGTGTTACAATGAACGTTATTGCCATATACGTATCTTGTGGCACGAATGACGAGGCCGCGAGTAAGCACAAGGTACGAATTTATCATTGAGCACTATTATTTTTTCTATTTTGGAGCTTAAATTTTATTTGAATTTTACTTTTTTGTATATATTTAAGATACTAGTCATTTTAATTTCATTGGTTGGCAACCTTGTAAAAATCCGTATAGAAAATCTATCTGTGCATCAGGGACACAGGAATTGCCAACTACTGCGCATCATAAGCTGCATTATTCGGTGTCACAAATTGTTTCTTTGTAACACTGTTTTTAACACCAAAATAACGTTAATTTATTTGACATTTTTTTGGCACCGCCATCATATCTTAAGTTAAGCGAAAAACAACATGTCAAGCGTCTCTAATATGTTTGATGGCTGTCAGTAAATGCTCATGTATGAAAAATCCACGGTACCATAATAAAAATTTTAATGTTTGCCGGCCTAGATTTGAAACAATTAGTTTCTGGACGGTTTTGTTAATTGCACAGCCGTACAGTTGAGTTATTACTAGAAACATCGATCAATAGTCAACAATTGTTACGGCTCTATCTCACTAAAAAACACATTATATCTAAGTTATCGTCCAATATTGTGATGACTAATTGTACCTAATTTGAACAATTTTCAGCACATATCCGTATGCACCCTTGTTTTAGGTAAATGTTTAATGATGGAAATATGTTTTAAATGTTATAATTTCTCGTCAAGAAATGCCAGCGGAAGGCGTTCTTCACTGAAGAATGATTTCCCCCAACTGTTAAAGATGCTTTTTCAGACTTAATCAAGTGGTAATATTTGACAATTTCTGGGGCACTGAAAATGCAATTTTATTTTCGAAAACGCATATTTTTGACATTTTTCCAAAACCACTTTTTGGACTCAGGGTACCTCAAAACGGATATTTCCGGGAACAGTTCAATTTCGAATTGTTTGACCGGTTACAGTAATTAACCCTTTAGGTGGGACAGTTATACAGGGTGCCCAAAATGTATGGAATAATGGTTCTGCAGCCGTAACCGTACATTTTATCATAAAACTTTCAACTTTGACGCAATAATGCGCATATTTTGCATATGTCAGATAATATATTTTGGTTGTCAATCTTGAGATATGACCTCATCGGCAGTTTTTTTTAAATCGCAACCCCATAATTTTGTTTCACGCTTTTATTCCTCTTCCAATTGTCAAAATGACAGTATAATAACTTTGATATATTACATAGGAAAATTGTTGAAAGTTGGAAAACATAAATTTTATTACCAACAAAAACACAACTCAAATCAAGTAGGTAACTAACTAAAATTGAAATTTCTAACAAAAACATTTCGTTTCTAACGCAACAAATGCTCAAAATGTTCACCATTAACAGCGGCGCAATGCCCCAATCTATCATAAAAGCCCCGAATAAAAATTCTTAATGAATTAGGCGGTAATAATTGTGCTTCGTCGAGTACTCTTTGTTGTAGTACTTCCAGATTATCGGGTCTGTTTCTGTACAGTTAGATTTTAAATGACCTCATACGAAAAAATTGCGCGCTGTAAGATTCGGAGATCGTGAAGGCCATTCGACAGTCCCTCTAAATATCTCCACACATTTAGCGAGGAGGGGTGGTGCCTCATTTTGTTGAAACCACAGATCAACATTTGGAAATTGTTCTTGACAAGCTGGAATAATTTGATCTTGCAATAATTGTAAATACCGGTTGTCAGTTAATTGTCATTTATAAAAAAAGGACTAATAATGCGATCACGGCATATCCCTGCCAATATATTAATCTTTTGTGGTCTTTGGGTATACTGTTGGATCATCTAACGGGAATTTTCAGCTGACCAGTAACGACAATTACGTCTACTTACCCTTCCATTTAAATAAAATGTGGCCTCGTCCGAAAAGAGTCTGTGGAAGTTTGGATGATTATTGATGCGCTCCATCATAAGGTCACAAAACTCCACACGTCGGTCATAGTCATCAACTGTCAATTCCTGCAGCAAAATAGGTTTATATGGGTGCAGTATTTTCCCTTTCAGTATACTACGTATGAAACCTTCACTTAAGTCGTGGTTTAGAGCTAGCTGACGCGTTGAAGTGTGGATTTTCTGTAATCTCTAACAATACCTTTAATTTTCTATCTTCGTTTGTAGCCACGTTTGGTGGACCAGATTTTGGAAGATCCTTGACCTGACCTGTTTCCCTAAATTTCTTTACTATTTTGCTGACTACCGATTGAGTAATTCGTGCTGGATACACTTCATTAAAAAGTTTACAGACTTCTTGCCGTGTCCTCTTACTGTCTCCATAACCGACCATTATTAAAATCTGGATTCTCTGCGTTTCTGATAAATGCACCATGGTATTGCACTAGCACTACTTCCACAAATACACAGAAATTCAATTATTTTTATTTGTGAAAAAATGATGTTTTATGTGCAAAAAGCTTAGTTGGTAGGTTTTGTACAAAAATTAGAATATTAAAGATATATTGACACTACTCTGAATGTTACCTTCTTGTTTTTTTATGTGTTTTTGTTAATAATGGCAATGCCAGTTTTTGTTTTTTGACCAACTTGCGCATGCTCCAGTCTATCCAAAAGCTTTTCAGCTCTTGATCTTATGCCTAAGAACGTGTGGCAAATTTGGTTCAATTTGGTTCAGGGGTTTAGCCGGAAATGAGCGTATAGACAGACAGGCGGACTGACATACATCATCGAGATTTTACTGGATTTGGGTTCCTGGGGAGTTAAAACGCGTGTTTCCGTCAAAAAAGAGGGGGGTCGTTTTGGGACGGAGTACAATACCTCCCTTTATACTACGTATTGCGGATGGTAAAAATGCAGTATAATAGTATATTAAAAAACAAGTTTCATGAAACCAGTTTTGAAGCACGAATCCAAGTTTAAAAACGAGTGGCGTAGCCACAAGTGCTTCATGGTCTTATGAAGCACGTTTTTTAATATTTTTTGTAATTTGCTCTTTTTTAAACAAACATTTTTACTTTGGTTCATTTAGGGATTTTTGTCGCGGTTGGTAATATCCGTATTTTAAAAGTGAAAATTTGATCTAGTCGCCTTTTGTTTTATCCAAACTCTGTCACAAATCACAAATCACGAAAGTGGAAAATAATCAAGATAATCTTGCATGCCCGCTCCCTGAAATGCGCGAAATTGCCAAAAATACGGTCGTGGATTTGCTCACATCAAAGTTTTCCACTGGACACATCCTGTTTCTGACACATTTTGTGAGTGCGGCATGCATGACATAATTCCGGATCAAGCTTTGTCAACCTAAAAATTTTCGTAAAATTTTCCGTGAGTTTATGACATCGCAGATGATGACGTCGCGTTTCTTAATATGTCTATTAAAGAATCAAAATGTAAGCAAATTACAAAAAGTATTTTTTCACTATCAATCAAGTAAGTAGCACTTACAATATGTAGTTTTAGGGAAGTAGGTTATATTTACACAACCTTTTTAAGTTGGCATGACAACAGGGATATGCTATTATTTCCCTAGGGAAGTAACTGTATGACAAACGGTTACTATAGTACCAATACTACTTAATTTCGCTACAATGGCATAAGATTCTCCTAATGAATTTTTGTAACAAAATCATAGAATAATTGTTAATAGACGATATATCGTGTTGATAGTGAGGCAAATAATGTACTTTACACAGGAAGTAAGGATTTACTTTACCTTACCTTGTTAAATCCCTCGTATACGCTCGGGAATCAAATAATTCTCGGTAGAGTAAATCCTACTTACTTCCCTTGTAAAGTAATATACTATTATTGACAATTAGGTTTTATAGTTTTAGTTTCCAAATTCTGAAGAGAAATAATTGTCAATTATCAATGAATTTTTGGGTTTGGGAACAGTTGATGTGAAGCCTGCCTACCAAAAACTGGTTCTTTCTTTTTTTTAAACTATGTCTATAAAGGATATTTTAGTATGGTATTAATGTTAATTGTTATGCATTTATACTTGTTGATATTGAAACAGATGGACGTGTCAGGTGGCGGAGTTATTGAAAATACTGGGTTTTTTGAAAAATTAAAAACTAATGCCCTGAAAATACGTTTACCCACTAAGTTCTACAATAGTTCAGAAGAGTTATCATTTGTATTCATTATCGATGAAGCCATTGTTCTTCTACCTAGTTTTATGAAGCCTTTAAATCTTCATGTATTAGATACTCAAAAGAAAATGTTGAACTACCGATTATCTGAGGCACGAAATGTCGTTGAGAACTCTTTTGGGATATTGGCAAGCCATTTCCATATTTGTCACACAGAAATAAACCTGCAACTACACCATATAGAATTGGCTGTTCTTGCATCCGTTTCTATTCATAATTTTTGACAAAAAAAAAACGATATGTATGCCGAGAGATTAATAGCTTTGATTATGCAGTATAAAACATAACAGAAAATGCATCTGAGAAACCAAAATCAATTCGCGAAAAGTTTTCTTTCTATTTTAATAATGAAGGACAACTAACACAGCAACAAAATCGTTTAATAAAAACCTCGTCATCTTATGCCTAAGAACATGTGCCAAAATTGATACCCTTCAGTTCAGTTGTTTGGCCGAAATGTTAGCGAACAGACTGACAGATGTTATCGCGATTTTAGTTAATTTGGATTCATGGGGCTTCCAAATGCCAATCAAAATAGTGGGGGAGTCGTTTTTGGGCCAAACATAATACCCGCCCCCTTATACTACGTATAAGGTGTAAGTACAAAAAAGTAAAGGTTAATTTTTTTCAAAACTAAGAAATCTTTAAATACAAAACGTATTTTAATAATAAACGTTAAAAACTAAAAACATAACTTTGTAATCTTACGTCCTAAGTATTGCTAAAAGAAAAGTTTGGATAATAATCACAAACAGTTTGATTTGCATGTTTCTTGAAGAAATATTTAGAGAAGATTCTCTTTTTAGCGTCCTTAATTGCGCTTCAAAAAAAAACATCATTGATGAGTATTTTACCATACATTTTCATGGTGTGCTCGATCTTTCGCAGTTTTTCGGCAAAATTTTGTTTTAATGATATCAAATTCATCCTTATCCCTTGAAGACTGCAGTTTTTGTCCTACAAAGGCTAAAATTTGGTCACTTGTCTTCCCAGTAGATTTTGTTTTTTAACTTTCGCTTTTTTTGTTGAAAGGCTAGAACTTCCTTCAGATAATAAAGCTGGAGCCATCGGTGGACTTTTTAATTCATCATGATTATTGGTTTTGATTTTGTCGGCGTCACTATCATCTTCCACCTAAACAAAAACAATATCGTGTATAAAGCAGTATCTCGATGAAAAATAAAACATACAGAAAAGAATCCTCTTATTCACTTATGTTAAGTTATGTGGCCTTCCCATTTGCAAATAATTGTCTGCATCATCATTTCCTGCACTAGGTCTTGTATTTCTGAATCCTTCAAAAACAGAAGCATTGAATAGTACCAAAGATTTGGCTTCTAAATAGTATTAATTCCAGAGCCACTTTTTGTTGAAGCTATAACATTCTTAAATTCTTTCCGAAAAAAATTTCTTAGAGAATTAATTTTTTCACCACATCGTCTTTCCTAATTTCCGGATTCAACTGTTTCATATGATCCACTAAAACTTTGTAAGCTTCCTTCTTTTAAAATCTATCTGAATTTTATTTAGATTTCACCTTCCACAAACAATGATAGTTTGTTAGGGTCTTTTCATTTTCCTGTTCCATTATGTATTTCTATTCTATAATTAATAAAAAACACTGAAACAAAACCTTGTATTATTAGTATCTTTCGTATCTCAGCTTTATGCTGGTCAATGTGAACCTATCACGGGCTTATGCCAAGTGGGTTGGTTCAATATCAATTTATATAGGAGTTTGTGTAGCTGATGTCACTATTGAGCAGGTGTCGATGATATTGTATGAGTTTTGTAGAGTGATGTAAAATTTTTATGTAGATGTAGTTCTTTAAGTGAGATGCAATGACTTGGGGATGAGTCCAGTTGATGATTGGTATGATTTTGACGGTATGTTGATGCCACATTTGACGAATTTTGTCAGCTAATGGAATATATTTTTGTATTTTTTGTATTTTACTTATTCCTTATATTTTCGGAGTTGGGTACGGTTATGTCTATTAAGTATGTGAATCTTTCTGCTTTTAATGTTAATGTAATATCCGGTCTATTGTTTTTAGTTGTTTTGTCAGTAATTATATCTCGATCTCATTAGAGTTTAGCTCTTTCATTGTTAATAACATTTTTAGGTTTATATTTATAGTATGGTTCTACTTTATCTAATAATTTGTATTTCAGGGCAAGTAGTGTTTTGCTACGTTATTGTGTCTTTCTGTGTATTGTTTATTGGCAAGAAATGAACATCCTCCTGTTACGTGGTCTATTGTTTCTTGGTTGGTATTGCATAGTCTACATCGATCGGATACTATCGTTGAGTCTTTGATTATATATTTTTGGTAATTTTTAATTTTGATAATTTGGTCTTTAATAGCAATCATGGATCCTTCTATTTCTTTATACACGTTTCCTTTGTTAAGCTATGCGCTTGACGCATCTTTATCTTTGTGGTCTTGTTGAAGTTGATTAGGATATTTTCCGTGCAAAGATTTTTGTTTCCAATTACAATTGCTTGTTGATCTGTTATTAATATTTCCGTAAAGTTGCTATTGTAATCATTTAATTTTAATGGCGCGCCTGAGGTAGATATGAGTGTTGGTAACCTTTGAAAATGAAATTCCCTACAATCTGTTCAAAATTCCCCTACGTCCCCGTCCCCCTACAGGTTCACACAATTAAAACCGCATAGGACAGATTTTCGGGTCAGAGTGAATACTAAATAAATTTGTGATATCTTTAATATAAAAAAACATAATTCAGCAAAACAAAAATCCTATAAAAAAAAAACGATTATACATATTTATAGGCACATAAAGGAGATAAGCTTAAGTTATTAAGTATTTAGGTATTATAACATATGTATATATACTATATAATATATTAGTGATTGTACATATACTCAACTATATATTATATAGTGTATGTATATGTACAATCACTAATATATTAATTTCAATGCGTGTGATCATAAATTACATGAGAATTCACAAGAGCTAATATTTTTGAATCACACTCAAATGTTGGACAATCCAAATCCCTACTTTTCAAAAAACTTCTTATAATACATATCTTTTTTGGTTTTAATGTCCGTCACATTCAGAAAAAATACGTTCAGTATCCGCATTTGCATGTGGTAAAGTTAAACATTTATTACTTAAAATATTTAAATTTGGAAATACTAACTTATCTTCGAAGTTTTTAAGTTTTGAGATATCCCACCAAAGTTCTTCAATGGATTTGTTAATGTAAATTCCACGCTGCAATTCATCGGTGTCCGGTTATTTCCCCGCCGACAAAATCCCGCCGGTCAATTGCCCGCCGGAAAATTGTTCGCCTGGTAAAAATCCCGCGCGGTGAAATGTTCGCTGGTAAAATTCCCGCCATGACGAAATCCCGTCGGTCATTTGCCCGCCACTGCCTATAGCTAGAATGATTCCCCCGATATTCCTCTATTTTCGTGAAAAAGCTCGTTACGTATTTTATGTTATAATTTCCTTATGCGTGTATAGTTAGAAGATAGAGTTAATAGTTTCAAATGTCAATCGTTTTCGCTTGTTTTTGCAAGTAAGGTAGATTTATTAGAGAATTAGAAAGTCACATTAACGAGATACTCAATATAAATAATAAATGTGCCTTACTTGCAAAAACAAGCGAAAACGATTGAAATTTGAAACTATTAGCTCTATCTTCTAACTATACAAGCACAAGGAAATTGTAACATAAAATACGTAACGATCTTTTCATGAAAATAGGGAATATGGGGGAATCATTTAGCTACAGGCAGTGGCGGGCAAATGACCGACGGATTTCGTCATGGCATTTTACCAGCGAACATTTCACCGCGCGGGTTTTTACCAGGCGAACAATTTTCCGGCGGGCAATTGACCGGCGGGATTTTGTCGGCGGAAAAATGACCGTGAACCAATTCATCAAATTGAAACGGCATGCCTCGCCATTCCAAGACAGTCTCATTTAAATTAAGATTGTGCTTTTATTGTTAGTGTCTAAAGCCATGTTAGGATTCAAAAAACAGAGATTTTTAAAGAAACAATCGTTAATGGGAAGTCTTTTTGAATTTCAGTTGAAGCAATCTTATAAAAATTAAGACAATCTAATCTAATTTTATGAGATTCCGTGTTTGGTATCTTACTTAATAAACTTTCACAATCACTACCTAAAAACTCATCATCAATATTCAAGAAATTTGTTGGATCATTAACGTTAACATCTGTATGTAATTTTTCAGGTTTCAAGAAGTTCTGTCCTAATGTAAAAAACAACTTTTTAGATGAGTTGTACAATTCACTAATTAGGGGTTTCTTAGATTGGAACAATGCATTTAATGAGTTGAAATAATTAAGCACGTATTTTAAAAATAACAGGTACGCCTTATTACAGATATTTTCTAAATCTATTAAGATTGATTCTGCAGCTTTCAATTTATCATCTACAACTGCCACTCGAAAAAATTAATCAATACTTCCCAATTTTCCAACACAGGAGTAATGCATTGATGCATTGTTCGTGAAACTTTCAAAATTTTCTTTTTTTCTTGAATGAAATATTCTTGTATTTCCTCTAATTGCGCACATCTTTTAGAACTGCTTGATAAATATGTTGAAGTTTGTCATAGTATTTCCTCAGGAGCTGTAGGTAAATTGAAACAAGCTTTATTAGCAATAATAGCAGACGTATGACAGACGCATCTAATAACTGTAAAATTTGGGTTTTCTGAAATTAATCTTGAAGCAAATGGATTATGAGCTCCCAGCATAACACTTGCACCATCACTAGCTAGTCCAATTACATTTTTCAGTTAAAACATTCTTGAAATATTTATACAAATTATCGGCAGAACAGTCTTTAGAGTCTAATTTTATTAAATCAGTTCAGTCTTTACACTACTATTTAAGAGATGAACATATCTAACTAAAAGACACATGTTTTGTTAAGTCCAATATCGGTACTTTCATCTATCAACACTGAGAAATTTGTAACTTTTAATATATCGATCAAATGTTTTGTTATTTTATCTGCAACAACATTTTTTATAATTCCTGTGCACTTCTTCCGACCAAGTGCTGCTTGTTCGATAATTTTGGAATCAGGCACTATTTCTTTAAGCAATGGGAGTAAGCGATCCACTACTTGTAATGCCACATTATTTTCTGCAAAAATATACTTAGTCGAGCTTCAAAATTTTGGACTTTTTTCTTTCATCTTCATTTTGTTTCTTACAAAAATAATTAGACATCTGCTGAGTTGACTGAATGGCAGTTACATTCTTCATGTGTTTTTTCCCTTTGGCATGTTTTAGCAACTCTGATTTTCCACATACAAGTTCCTAGTTGCATGCTTTGCACTTACAAGAAAATTTATTGGTAGGATGATTTGCGAGCCAACCTTTGAATTCGGGTAAATGTACCACTCATCAGCAAATTTTTTTTTTCCTATATTTTTTTTAAATTTTACCATTATTGCGAACCTCTAAGGTAAACGATAACGAATAACGTAGATAACGAGCAACAAGCAGGAAAGCGATTAGGGTTTAAGTTAAACGAGCTTACTCTATGAACAATGAACAAGAACTACGGGCGTCCAGCGTGGACGCGACCGCGTGGGCGTGGTTAGAAAGTGTGGTTAGGTTAGGTTCACGCATACCACAACAAAATAACTCACTATATTTAAAGAAAATGTCCCCAATTTATGTGGTAAATTATGAACATATATTTCTTTTAGTACCAAAGTAAATTACGAAAGAGGCGTGAAAAGATTGGAAGTTAAGAGGAAGAAATAATTTTCCCCTATAAAAGCATGTTTTATAAAAATCCCTACAAAATCCCTACATCAATAAATTGTGTTATTTTTCCCTACGGTTACCAACACCCCATAAGTGCTTTGTGGATGTAGGGTTATCATGTACTTTTGTGTGCATGTAAGTGCGAATATTGTTTATCTGTTTGTTGTGAAGATTTTTATGTCAATACATCCTCTACCTCCTTACTTTCTATTCAGATTAAACCTTTCAGTTGCTGAGTGAATATGATGTATATGGTGTTTGTTACATGTTGTTAGCGTTATTCGGTTAAGTTTGATTAAATCTGTAGTGGTCCATTTAATGATCCCGAACGAATAAGTCCGAACCGGTAGTTAATTGCTCTAACTGTATTTCTCGTATTTTACTATTTATCTTACACTTGTCTATTCCAAATTTCATTCCAATGTCGGTGATAATTCTACTGTTGCTTTTAAAAGGTTGTTACTTTGTTGCTTGCTAGCTGCATACAGTTTTATATCATCCATATACAGTAGATGTGTTATTTTAGTATTGTTTTCCCTATATATTACGTATCCTTGTTTAGTTTAGTTAGTCTAATTCATGATAATGGGTTTAGAGAAAGACAAAACCATAAGGGACGTAAGGAATCTCCTTGGAATATACTACGAACAATTTTGATTTGAGAGTTCCGGATTCTGTATTTACTATGAGAGTTGTAGACTATTTTTGACACGCTAGTAACACGTCTTCCTCTTCTATTGTAAGTTCATGCATTGGTTCTATTATTTTCCGACTCTTCTATTTTTGCGTTAATCTATTCTGCGTCGCTGTTCCGCTCTATAGGTTTTGACCATATGTTTTCCTAAAATGTTTGTACTTCTGAGATGATAGGCGATTCTTTGATATTCGGATCTCTAGTAAAATTTCGATAAAATAGTGTCTGGTTTGTATTAAACATTATATTATCCCTATGCTTTTGATTTGATAACTTATACCTACGTAGCCTTTTCAACAACGCCTGTAACTTCTGTGTTTTTGGGTCTCAAAATTCTGTTGCTTTTTCTTTGCTTTCATAATTTCTAGTCATTTTAAACTGATTTTTTATTGTACATGTTTCCTTTAATGAATTGGTCTAATCTATCTACTTCTTTTCTTAATGTTGCTATGCAGTTTTCTATTCGTCTTTCCCATGCAGGTGTATTATCGCTTTTTCTTTTATCTGTATTATTTTTACTGTTATGGATTGTTTATGCTGTTATTACTGCACAAGAAAGCAGGTCCTGAATTTCTTCTAGAGTCAGATGTATAATGTTTGATAAATGCTGATTGATTAAATTATTTAAAGTATTGACTGTACATTTAGATTTACGCGTTATATTTTATATTGGCAGGTTTAGACGGGTGGTTGGGTCAGTTTCCTTATATTCATTAAATAACGTTTTGACTTCCTGTGGTTAATTGGATTCAGTGCTTTCAACTTCAATATTTGATATGTGTAGTTTTGTGTTTGGTATATGCTATAATGCTGACAATAATGGAGTGATGTTGAGAGATTGTAACATAGGGTTTGCAGTATTTCATCTGAGAATTGTGAGCTTATTTCTGTTTCTTTGAGAGGGAGGATTTGTATTATACATTACTTCTGTATTTATTGCATCAAAATTGCGTATTTTTTTTTAACATCTTCCCTTATTTTTTCTCTTTCTGGAACTGAGATATTATTGTTGCGATGTATAACTCGTATTTGATCTGCTAATCTTTGTTCTGAAATAAAACGTAGGTCTGGATATGTTTCTATGAATTTTATGTACCAGTAGTCTGATTAAGAGAGATTACCCGCTGTATATCAGAAACTATTTATCGTACAACTTAGGGAAAAAGTCTGTATAACAAAGTCGCATAAGAGAAACTGCTGGAAATTATTTTCAAGTTTCATACTCCACCAATAGAGGGCGTAGTTCACAATAATAACACAAAAACATATTTTTTCTATAATAAATGCACAGTAATAGTATCACAATATTTAAATATTCGTAATCTACAAATCATTTTACGTAAGCTTGCTCCAGTACTTTTTCCTCTATCTTGTAAAATAGGTAGGGGTGAGTGGGAAACCTGACTCAATAAAACAGTTCTAACTTTTGTGCCGCTTTATGGATTTTGACAAACTTAGTATCATTTGAAAGAGAATTCAATGCCTAAGAAAATATTATATCATCGGGTGGGTGGGCGTGGGTGTGTGTGTGTGTGTGTGTGGGTGGGCGCGTACGTGTCTGTGAGCGTGCGTGCGTATGTGCGGGTATGCGTGCGTGCGTATCGCGTGCGGGTATGCGTGCGTGTCTGTGCGTGCGCGTCTGCGCGCGCGCGTGTGTGTTTAATGTGCCGAGTACAACGGTATTTATGTTTATATTAGTATTTGCCATTCAAATCCCACGAGTTGGGCACAGAAGATGTCGACCGTGGCAGTGGTCCCATACAACGACAAGGCTGGTTACGGCGGAGGGTCGACTGGTACTCCACAGACTCCATTACCGATAAACTAGCGCATTAACATTCATCCCTCGGCACGGGTTATGTAACACTTTGGATTTCGGATTTATCCAGCTTGCTCTGGTGGATATTTTGGTTTCATCAATGCTGGTATCAATGGCTACTGCCCCCCTACACCGCGACGAGATGTATCCCTGATGGGGGTATTATTAAATTTCCATCCTTACAATATTTCCTAAAAACATGGAGCGTTGACTACGCAAAGTGACTACGCACACAGAGACCGCCCTTTAGTTTTGCACGAAATATGAAAATGGTTCTGATGAGCCGCGCCAAGGACTGAACGCTCCTTCGGTTTGACACACACGCACGCACGCACGGACGCACGCACGCACGGACGCACGCGCGCACGGACGCCACACACGCCACACACACCACACACACCACACATACACACACCTCACAGTCACATTTACCTAAGAAAGCCGATGGTCGTAGGCTTCAAGCCAAACTGCGAGTGTGTAGAGCACTTTAGTGGTAGTATAAACAAATTTTCTCTGGTTTACTGTGACACTAGTACGTTACCCAAGATATCACTGAAGTACGCCAGAAACCAGGCCGGATGGAAGAAGAGGTTGCGTAGATTATATGTCAATTAATCCTGTCCTAGTAGCTGTATTGTCTCAATTAAGATGTAACTGAAGGAAATGCTTATCATTTATTTTCATGACTAAAATGTCTGACGGTAATGCCGACGGTATTGTACGATGATAATTCATACGTCGTCGACGGTTTTTATTTTTAAATTTATCACACAATATAAATCTCGGTACGTAGTATCAATAAACTGGACTGTTTTTCCAGTGTATTTGTAAATGACATTTTAGCGTTTTTTTTTTCATTTTTCAGAAAGTTAAATAATCATGCGTTTATTGAAAATTATAGGTGTACCGTTAATTTGTTCGGAAACATCAAAAATTTAAATTAATGCTTTCTAGTAATAAACCTTACGCCTTTGACCAAATTTCCGATCAATAGAGTTTTTTCTAGACGACGAAATCTCCGTTTTGAATTATACGTCGTCTTATATTTTCTTCAACAGTGGGTTTAGGGCAGGTTTTTTCGTAAATTGATTTATTTGAAAAATATCTAATGAATACATTTAAATCTAGATGAACAAATCGACCCTTAATGGTACTTTAATGAAATCCAATGTGGTCAATTTGTTTAAAAAGTTTCTATGAGCTTTTGAGAAATTCTTTAAAAAATGTGTTATTTGGTTACGTAAATATAGTGATTAATTGTAAAGAACCGCTTTATTAAATTATTGAGAAATACAGATATTCATTAAATTGTAATCTTTTGCAAACAATACGAAAGTAATATTTCTTATCAAACTGAATGAAAACGATTAATTTTTCATGATAAAAATTAATATCCTTAAATTTTAAGTTAGCGCATCACCATTTTAATTATAAATATTCCATATTTAACTGATATCAAAAATTCAATAACAGCTTATGAAAACATTGTTATCCAACTTTTCGGGTAAATACGTGGTAAGGGTAGAAAATGAAACGTGATTAAATCTGTTCAGGTTTGGTCAATCAAACGAGTTAACGAATGAATGCTTTTAACAAGAAATAAACGTAATGAAAAATTTCAATCGGATTTCCATATTGAATATTCCCTTAAACTGACAAATATTTGTGAATAAACGAATTATTTACGAATATTTACTGAACAGTCTATTCACAGAATTCTTTTTCGAACCGTGTTCTCATGTCAAATAAAAAGTGGAAATGTCTGCGTTTATAACGTTTAGTCTTGACTGTTAATTTAAAATCATTCATTTATCGGCATTTTTAGAACCTATTGAATTATGTGTTACCGTTCCGAATGAAATATAAAATGTCATTAGAATTGATGGTAGTGTCGGCCTCTTTGGAGTATGAGATAACAAATCACAGTATTTTTAATTTGGATGTAAATAATAGTCTGTGAGGATTTTTCTATTTTTAATTTTTTTTCGCTGCTGCGTGTAATTTGTTGTTTTTATTAAATATTTACGTATGCTTGCACCAAATTTTAAAATTAAGTTAGGTATTATTTCTTTAAAGAATCCAATATTAGAATATCTCGAAAACACAATTTAAAACTAATTTACCCGGAGAGGGTGGAGCAGATTTGGCACTTTTGTTGTGATCTTTTCCAAAATTTTTAGAAATTTTAGATCAATGCGTGCGTAGTACGAGTGGTATATACAAGTTAGTTATCTCTTGAATATAAAAAAAATAAAATGCCGTGATAACTTCAACAAAAATTGCATTTTATTCAGGCTTACATTTGTCCAATGGTGTCCCATTATGGGCTATATTTGGACAGAGATGGTGTACTTTTGGACAAGCGCATAATTATTTGAAACCGAAGCTTACAGAAATTTACTAAACAACCATGTATCTATGAACGACATTTATTGGATAAAAAAGTTAAAATATAAGCATTTAGTGTTTTTTATTATGTACAGCATATTATTGTAAGTAGAATGAGGACAACTTTAGCCAAGACGCAAACCAATTGTCGGTAAAGAAGGTTTCTGTATTCTATTCTGTCGATGAAGATTTTTGTATTCTGGCGATAAGGAAGGTTTCTGTATCCTGCCGATAAAGAAGGTCCCTAAATTGTCGGTAAAGAACGTTTCTGTTCCTAAATTTAAGGTACTGTATTCTGATTGGTTGGTTTTGTTCGTGTTTGCGTGTTTTCGTATTCGTAATTGAGTATTTGCGTGTTTTCATGTTTCGTGTTTGCGTGTTTTCGCGTTTGCGTGTTTTCGTGTTTGCGTGTTTGTGCCTGTGTCTGTGTTTGCGCCTGTGTCTGTGCCTGTGTCTGTGTATGTGCCTGTATTTGTGCTTGTGCTTGTGATTGTGTTTGTGCTTGTGATTGTCTTTGTGTTTGTGTTTACAATAAGGTTGACAGAAACTGATTTCAAATCAACATCCTAGACTTGCATCTTGTTTTTGTTTTAATTCGAATAAGGTTGACCGAAAATGGTTTCAAATCAACATCCTGCACTTACATCTTTTTTTGTTTTTGTATTAAGTGGAATAAGTTTGTCAGAAGCTGATTTCAAATCAGCATCCTAGACGTACACATTGTTTTTATGTTATATCGAATAAGGTTCGCAGAAGCTGATTTCAAATCAACGTCCTAGACGCGCACATTGTTTTTGTGTTAAATCGAATAAAGTTCGCAGAAACTGATTTCAAATCAACACCATAGACTTGCACATTGTTTTTGTTTTTTGTGTTAAACCAAATAAGGTTGGCAGAATCAATTATCAAAATTGGAAATGAAAGTCGACTTGTCTGTAATTACAAGGTCTGTTTGTCTTTCAAGTAATTAGCTAATTACGGGGTACATCAGAGGCATTTGAATAGTGAAAGGATGTTATCGCAGTTACATAATTGGGGAAATCTACAAAATGATTACTTTATATTAATGATTAGGGAAAACCGTAAAGTACTGTATCTTGAATTTATTTCTATACTACTTTACGATTTGAATTTGAGTTGTCATTGAATGTCATAGCTGAAAATAGCGCTTGAAAAGTTAAGATACGTGTCCATGGTTGCATACTCCCCAGGGACTGGAATTCAAAACTACACAGGGCGCATGCTAATCAATCTGTTCAAAGTACATGTCAACATCAGCTGACGATGAAGCCGCGGAAGAAGAAGAAAGAAAATGAGTCTGCGAGAGAAGTCATTTTTCAAAAGCTGAAGATCAACTTTGGAGAATGAATCATGAAGCTAATGAAGATAAATATGTTATTAGTGAAAGTACAGAAGTAGATGTTTTGGTTTTCGTGAATTTACATCCCACGGCATCCACCAGGGAATTGCGCATGATGCACCAATTAGTCACCAGTCCGTACATAACATTTTGAAAAAATAAGATCAAAAGTTATAGATATGAACTGCATCAACACCTATACGAAGATGACCGTCCTAGAAAATTAGATTTTTGCAACTGGATTTTAGACAATTACCGGAATGATAGGGGTTTTCATAAACAAATTTTAATTTTCGGACGAAAGCCGTTTTACTAATAATATAATGTTTAATAGGAACAATTGCAGATATTCGGGCCAAGGAAAATTCGCATTTACTGCGACAAGGCAATTTCCAAGAAATATTTGGTTTTAACGTTTGGGCTGGAATAAAAAACTATCATATTATTGGACCGATAATTTTTGACGAACCACTGAATAGTGTATTTGTATTTTCTAATGAATGAAATAGATGAGTTGGAGTATTTATCATTAATAGAAAGAAGCGGCATGTACTTTTCATCAGGTCGCATGTGGGGCCCACAATGCTATATTAGTAACTGACTATTTGAGTGAACGGTTTGAGGATTACTGGATCGGCACAAATGTGCCTGTAAGATGCAAGATCGGGAGACATCACCTGTCTAGACTTTTTTGTGTGGTATCAAAAACAAAGTATGCGCTACGCCACTTATAACGCTGAAGAATCTAAAATATAGGGTCAGAGAAGCATTTAACGGTATAACACCAGAAATATTCGAAAATATTCATGATAATTTTTTAGAAAAGTGCAATGCTGTTTGGAAGAGGACGGTGACCATTTTGGACATATAATTACTTAAAGATAAAATTAAATATTATCTGTCTGTGAACTCGTACGTATTTAATTTTTTTTTAATTAAGCAAATATCTTTTACATTACTTTGACAGAGTCGGCTTCTGGAGCATCTTCTGTTAATAAAAATTAGAAAATTAAAATTACTAAAGAAATTACTATGTATATAGTTTTATTGGTATTTGAAAAAGCTATTTAATAAACAAGGTAGTCCATATATGTTTCTGCTCGGAAAAGTTAGTTGCAGTTAAAAAGCCGTAATTTTTAAATTTAATCGTTAGGAAACTCCACAAAATTAATTATTAGGAAAAATAATATTGTGGGGTAATACTACGTCAATTAGCTATAATTTGGATGACGTCATAACGATCTAAAATTGAATAGAGTAATTAGCAAGGATATTTCTTCTTTTGCGTGTATGTGTACACATATTTCAAGTTAGTAACCAGTAAGTTTTAATTAAATTATTACTTATCAAAATATGTATATTGTAATGACAAAAAACGATGCTACCAAGCTGAATTCTAATCTAGTGCGCTATTGTCAAAATCACAACAATTATTAATTAGCATTATATGTCAATATAATTGGGTATGAATTATTTGCACTGTTAAGGAAACACAAATATCACCCGTAGCATTTTCAACTTCATCAAAATTTATATGGAACAGATTTTGAAAGGCGAATTGCTTTTTGTTTAACAATACTCGAAAAATCGGTGAAGAAAATAATTTTGATCAATACGTGTTGTTTACCGATGACGCTACGTTTCACAATAATGGCCATGTTAATCGTCATAACTACCATTATTATTATTAAAAATGAGCATTTATTGCATACAACATATCACCAGAATCGATGGAGTATTAATGTGTATGGTGGAACAATTGGAGATGAAGTTATTGGTCCACATTTCTTTGACGGCACTTTAAATGGTCGCAAATTCTTAAATTAAAAAAAAAGACTTTTGGCTACTTTTAGAAAATATTCCATTACACCTCAGATAAGAAACATGGTTACAATTAGATGGTGCCCCTGCTCATTTTTCACGGCGTGTAAGGGAATATTTAGACCGGAAATTTCATAACAAATGGATTGGAAGAAGTGGCCCAATTAACTAGCCTCCTAGACCTCTAGACCTCACTCCGATGGATTTCTTTTTATGGGGATATATTAAAAATCTAGTGTATGCTACTCCTCATACTACTGCAGAAGACATGATAGACCGAATTAAAAATGCATCTGGAACCAATCACTCCTGTTATGTTGCAAAATGTAAGATGCTCGCTTGAAAAGAGAATCGCACTCTGCATTGAAAATGACGACAGTCATTTCGAGCATTTGATATAGTAGTTATATTAAATTGCTAAGAACAGTAATATTATTTAATATATTCGTGGTATTTTTAAATATTGTTGAATAACTTTGAAACGTGAAGGTTCAAGTATAGAATACCTTAGTACTTTTTGAAAGACTATTGAATTGGGCACATGGCAGATTTAAAATATACAGGGTGTTCCATTTGAGATAAGGAAGATATTATAGTTTGAATGTACTAATAATACAACCTAAAAATCTGAACACCCAGTATAGTATTTTTCGCAATTAAATTACCAAATAAATCAACGAAACAGTCTATTTTCGAGATCCTAAAGCAGTTTTGACATGTATATATATATATATATATATATATATATATATATATATATATAGCTATGTATAATAAAACTGAGGATTTTTGTTTGTTAAAATAAAATTGTTATGGTTAATTAAAATATTATTTAGTGTGTTAATTACGCCTCGGCTAACTAATCAGGGGATAGGGTTCAAGGAATTAGTTTTGTAATGATTTTCATACTGAAATTGTTATAATATAACTCATTTATTAACTTGCAATTAAATTTTAATTCAACTAAAATTGTTTTGTTCACACACCTTTGTGATGTTAAATATGTCCATTATGTGATCCATGGCTGAACAACGAAATAAATTACTGTTACTGTAAGTATAATTTAATTTAATTTTAAACTGAAGTAATATCATTATACTATTAATGAATCGCGCTATTATTTGCTGACTGGTATATGATTTGCTCAAATTCTTTATACATGTAAGCATCGATGATAAGCATAAACGTAAACATAACCTTAAATTACTAATAACAGATTCATATAACTTACAGCATCATCAATCTTCCTTCTGCTGCTGCAATCTCCATTTGTTGAAATCCCATTCTCCAAGTCAGTTGTGTTGTGGATCCCACGAAGTACGTTGTCAATAGGTTGATTGTTATCCACCTTAACCTTCTTCAGGGAATTACTTCTTAACTTTTCTTGCATAAGCACTTTATTTTATTATTGCGTAATTTTAATGCCATACCTACCGGCATTCATTTTTATTTATACACTTTTTCTCAAAGAACTTTATTTTAATATTGTATACTTTAAATATAATAATTATCTGCATTCAAATTTTTATTTTATTAAAATTTTCTTATTTTTAACACTAACCTCACTTTTGTTTTAAAATAGTTTAACTTTGCGAATAGGTTTTTGTTTTTTAAAAATAAAGTTATGAAACACTTACCAATATTAAATTTATTACATTTTAGGAACAAAATTAACATGCTTTCACCTTAAAGATTAGTAAGAGACTGTCAAGAAAATTTACAAAATTAATATCTTTTTTTTTCTAAACTATCAATTTTGATTGGACCTATTTTACAATACAAACAAACCTGACATTAATTCTGATTGGTTGAACCTTTTTCTGAAATTTACAATTTATTAATCTTGCAAATGTCTTTGTTATACTAAGATAGATCTTAAAAATAATATAAGCATTGAATTCTCATCAAATTTCCTTCGAAATGATATCCCATTTGCCCTATTTCGCTTTTGCTATAATAATTATCCTAATGAGTCTTTTTTACATACAGAAATTTACTTATATTTAACTTATTCTACTATCTACAGGAAAACTATGATCATTTTTGGATTCACCCAAAAACATGAAGTTACACTAACTTTAACTTCCACAAAGTCAACAATGAAAAATACTATATCATAGTCGGAGTTTAAAAGGTCCATAACCTATCATCTCGACACCTTTAGTTAATTTGCACCAACAATGTTAATTTATGTGGCTACAATCCCTTTTAACACAAATGTAAGTTACTGTTTCACTAATTGTTCAGTATTCTTCTTCATAATTTCATAAATCATATGAATCTTTTTAACATTGTCTTTATGGTTAACTTTACAATTCAATTACTTTCATCGACATGTTATCTATACATACTATTTTCTTTGATTTTAGATATGAAGCAGATTATGCTACCAGAACAGGCTTTACCTACTCCAAATGGATATGATGAACAATATTATAGAAAATACATAATCTACAGGGTTGTCCAAAAAGATGTTGCTACTTAGATGGGATTGATTGTTATGTGAAAAACACATAATAACACGTCCAAATGAAGCTAGTGCACTCCTTCGACCTGTACACCTTCGTTAGCAATGCATGTCACAAGTTTTTGTACCATATTGTTATGCGTTCTTTAAGGTCATTAATGTCAGTAGGTCTTGTAGCATACACGCGTTCTTTTACCATTCCCCATCGCCAGTAATAACATGGAGTCAAGTTTGGTGATCGTGCTGACCAAGCCAAAGGTCCACCTCTTCCAATCCAGCGTGCACAAAAAGTTTCATCCAGGTAATTTCGAACTGTTAAGGAAAAATGTGGTGGTGCACCATCTTGCTGGAAGTAACTTGATGTTAAGATACGGAGGGAAAGGTTACGTACGTTAACTTTCGGAGTGCCTCGAGTGTGCTCTATTAACTCATGTGGATTGTCTGTATTCCAAATTATACAATTGTGCTTATTCATGTTGCCGCTGACATGAAATGTGGCTTCATCCGACATAAAGAACACAACATTAGGGTCTACGTGCATCTCTAATAACACCTCTGCAGCTTGTACACGAGCAATTTTTTATCAGCGTCAGAAAGTGCCTGAATCAGTTGAATGTGGTACCGTTTCATTCCCAGATCGAGGTGGAAAATTATTAAGACACTTGTCCGCGCGATTCCAGTTTCCAATGCTAATCTCGTAGTTGACTTTCCTGGGCTCCTAATCAATGTGCCTTATGATGTTGTCTTCCGTTCGAATACTTCTTGGACGTCCACTCTTTCGTTACTGAGGGCGACCGAAACACTTCCATCCAAGCTGTTACCTTCCTTCTCTCTTCCAAACTAAGTCGGGTGGCCATCTCTAGTCTACAACAAAATAAAATTTGCAATTATGTAAATTATGTAAATCCCATCTAAGTGGTAACATCTTTTTGGACAACCCTGTATATTTTCCAAAGATAATCGGAAACAACTACTGTGAAAATTTCTATTTTACAACCATGCTTAAAATGCAATAATTGTAAAACTTGACTCATTTAGCTCACAATGTGGTATGCAATTACATATGTACTCAGTTAGATGTTATTATGAACCTATGTAACTTGCGATTTTACATATATGTTTACTTAATTTGATTACACTAACTCTAATCTTATTATAATCTTTATTTCTTAATAACTACCATATGTAACATATATATATATATATATATATATATATATATATATATATATATATATATATATATATATACCTTGGTATGTTCTTTACTAGAGAACGATTTTGCCCTCGAAATACATTGATACAAACATTTTAATTACCTAGTGTTGTTTTATTTCACTCGGGTTACTTATTTTATTTGTTTTACATATTCATGTTTTGTTTTGTAACTATAAGTACTGTCTTGGTTGTGTCTTTTTTGTTTTGAAGGATTTACAAGTGCAAAACAAGTGGTACCCTTTTTATACTCTCTTCTGCCAATCACACGTTCACGCAACTGTATACTTTCCGTACAGTGGCCATCTGAGTTACCGGCAATTCCTGGAAAGATTGGGTACGTCACCGTCGGTTTTTGGCACAATTTGGACACGTAACACAGTGTGTTGAATATTATTACGTTATGTATGCAATCGTAACGTTGTAATATCAAGATAATAATAAGTATTATTACATCGAACGATTTACAATTTTACATTTATTGTAACTTGCAACGTAAGGTTGCAATTGAAGAATATTCGAGACTAATCAATATCTACAATCAGACAAACAATCCTGTGTTGCATTTATAAACATGAAAGAGTTGTGGAACTGTTTAATTGATTTTTATAGCATTATGTATTTGTTTATAAGCATAGTAATTTTCATTATATTTTAATTGGTCGCCTCATATTTGTTAACGGAAACTGTAATTGTGCATATTCATGGTAGCCAATAATTTATGGCATTTAATCATCGAATTTAAAAAAATTTATTTATATGGGGTAATTACATTTTTCTTTTCCTTGAAATGTTGTAAGTAGTACATAAATAATTTACTGGAATAATTTTAAATACATTTTGATGCAAGGTTTAATTTGGTTATTTAGAGCATTATTTTCGTTTTATTGTAAATTAAGGTTTATTGTTTTGGTTGGTTTAATTATAATTTTAAATTTAAATTTAAATTTTTCAACAGTTTAATTATTTCTTTTGTTGTATAGATAAAGAGTTGGTTTATAAAAATATGTTTTACATTTAACCCTTTATTTTGTTAATTAAAGTACTTATCTTTTTTTGGATATAAGTCGTATATTCAAAAGTAAATTTTACAAACTTTAAACACTTTAGTAGCAATTGCAGCTAAAAAAACAATACGGCTTTGCACATAAGAAGGTAAAAACACTAACCTTGATTAATTATTTACATATTTTCACAGTTTTTTTTAATCTCGTTTATATAATTATGACTATAAACTAAGTCTCATCTTTATTTAAAAATCACCAGTCACATTTATTTCAATTGATTTATTTCATTGACCACAAGAATAATTGAGTATCTAGTTCACATATTAATTTAACTATTAAATTTTAATTTTGTATATTTGGATAATTTTTGGACTTATACATACACATAATCTTTTATTCGGTTTTCTAGAACAAAATTTATTCTTTCCTAGACAAATTGTTAATTATTACTGTTTTTCCTCTCTTTGTCTCTCTCTTAGTATTTTTCTATTTATCCTTGCATTTAGTGCGGATGCAAAAGATTTGCAGGTTTCCTTTTGTTTAGCACCTAACGTCCTATGTTGTTTGCTTTTAATAGTCTGCTCGTGACCACTCGGGTAGCACTCGTCTAGCACCGGTTGGCAAACTAAACTTCCTGTCATCATTACAGGTAGGTGTATTTGTTTATGTCCGCGGCACATTGCACTAATGATACCTTTAGTATTACAATTATAATAAAAACAAAACCTCGAAATAAACTTTGCATATTTATATTTACTTTATTGTATGAGTTGTGTATAAGCAAATAAACTTCCTGTTTGTCAGATGTGACTTATTAGAATCTTAGTATGCGTATTTTATCATTATTATTATGGCCTCAATGAACATAATAAAAGGGTAATTAATGATTGGGAAGAATTTCAACATAAAAACATCGCTAAGAAAATACACTGCCTTAGTTGCATCGTTAAAAATTAAGCATTAAAAATGGGAAGATAACGGTAAAATTACAACTGAGAAATACATACAATTTGAAGAAAACAAACATTTGTATCTAAATAAAATTTAACTGTAGACTAATATTTACCAATAATAAAAGGCATATCAATAACGTGTTTGAGCTTTTAAATACACCTGGTCTATGACATTCAAGGCAGTTCAATTACGTCAAGTTTAATTATTACTCCTTTACGAGATAAATTCCATTTATTGGTTTTTTAAAACGTATAGCGTAAAGTAATACATTTTTAATGCAAATAGTAAAACTAATGCAATTGGTGCGTTTCAGTAATTTCTGAAGTACTTTACTTCGTTCACTGATTGCCATTTCAATATCATAAAAAGGTAAAAACAACAAAATGCTTTTCACATATCGTACAAATGCAGTTGAGTTGCTCATCGCTGATAAAAACCATCATTCAATGCAATTAATGCACGTAAGTGTTTCACTTCTAAGAAAATAGATTAGTATGCCCTAATAAATTTGCTTCTTGCTTTAAATCCCTTGCGTGTATCACGAAGTTCCGGTTGGCTTCTGGCCCGATTCTCTATTACGAAAGTCCAAGTTTCGCTTATTAAACAACTTCTTCTGTGATAAACGATTGTGTAAGAATGTAGAAATTAGATTTAAAATCGAAAACGTAACCTAATGGTATACATTTACAATATACAGAGAGGCCACTTACTAAAGTCCAATTCCCTTTTCTCTACGAAAAGTAATTAAAGAAAAACGTTATAAACGTGTAAGTAAGTACCTTAAAGTTACATTTCAACATTATGTCGTCTTCTACAGTGTGTCATGTTAACGAATAGCAAACTAAACTTAAATTTTTTTAAATGAGGCACCTTGAATTCATTCCTCAACATAATTTCTATACATTTACCTGATTTGGTCCAAAATTATAAGGATATATAGATATGTTGATACTCAGTGTTTGAAAACATGTAGCCTATTTATCTGGAAATCATGTGAACCCCAGTACTGCGATGGCTTGCTGAAACGCAATAATTACTAAATGTATATTTCCAAATGTTTGTGAAACACTTCATCATCTGGGTTCAGGGTGTATCAAAATTCAATTTCGACATTCATTTTATTTAAATGGAACACCCTGTATATTATTTGCTAAATTAATTGCGTTATGCACTATAAGGTTTATGAAAGGCTCCCTATACTTAAACTTATTACATTTTCTTTTTCTTTTATCTAAGTTTGCCGATAAATGACAACATTCATATGATTTTACTTTGAACACTTAAATTACTTATTGTATAAGTTAATGTATTTCCCAGAATAATCCATGCATGCAAGATAAGAACTAATCATATTTGAGATATAACATAAGCTTACTAGAACAAACCATGGTAAGTCGGTTTATATGACGCTAATTCGTATGAAAATTTTCTAGTAGCGTATCTTGACAATATTAAAACCTTACTAAAATAGTTTGATTGCATAACATTGACTACCTTGTGATTCAAAGCTTAAAACTTATTTAAAATAAAAGTATAATATTGAATTTACTTGCAATAACTCAAATCTATTAATTCTGTATTATAAGTTCTTTGTAATTGTGGTTTCATATTAGTTGAGTTGATTAGCTTATTTCCACAGTTTTCCCTTTTTGAGCGCGACGTTTCGGAAGCGGACTCTGCTTCCGTTATCGGGCTTAGTCCTGAGAACTGTTTTCGCACTTGGGCGAATTCATATGTTTATGATTTTTCCCAAGCACTTGACTACTCTCAGATTCGAACTTGGTACGTTTCACTTACAAGTCTGACACCTTTACCGCTGAGCCACTAATATATATATATATATATATATATATATATATATATATATATATATATATATATATATATATATATATATATATATATATATATATATTATACAGTGAATCTTATCTAATCCGCCAAAATTGAAGGAGTACTAGAACTCATCATTCTAAGCAAAAAGTTCATATGTACGGGTCCGGAAATGCTTTGTTTCCGAGATACAGGGTGTCAAAGTTGAAAAATAAATCGCGTTTTATTCAATATCTTTCGACTGCTTCGAAATAATTTCATGTAATTTTTATATGGTTTTGGGATGACAAATTCAAATCTTTTCTACTAAAAAGTGAAGTTGCTAGAGCAGACACATAAGCAAACAAGTAAGATACCCCATTGTTAAACCTGTCAAAAGAATACCCTCCGAAAATGTGTATGCATCATGAGCTTTAAATGCGTTGCTCTAGCGACTTCACTAAGATATACCTTTTTAGCAGAAAAGATAGGAAGATCGATTTTCTAGTCCAAAATGGTATACAGTGTAGCACAAAAAATTGCGACGATTTAAAGGGGTCGAAATGGTTCGCTGGCGCCTAGAAACCACAACTAAATGGACCACAAATTTAAATTTGTCATCCCAAAAACCTCCACATACGAAATTTCATGAAATTATTTCACAACAGTCGAAAGATATTGAAGAAAACGCGATTTTTTTCAACTTTGACACCCTGTATCTCGAAACGAAGCATTTACAGACCCATGTACATATGAACTTTTTGCTTAGAATAATGAGTTCTAGCACTTTAATTATGGCGGATTAGATAAAATTCACCCTGTATATATATATATATATATATATATATATATATATATATATTAAACTTTTCGTCGTTGCGCAGTGGTTTATTGCGCATTTTGCGCCGTAACTTATTGCAAGTGTCATTGAGGTGATTAAAATCACGATTAAAATCATGGTTTTAATCAGCATGATTTTTTTAAATAAAAATCATGATTAATTTAGTTTAGAAAAGGGGGCTCAAAATGCATATTTATGTGGTAATGTTCATTATTTATTATAATAATCGAAAAGAAATTCAACATTCAGATGCTTTTTACAAAAATAAAACTATTAAAAAATGTTTTAATACAAAAAAGAGAACTATATTTAAAAAAAACTAAATATTTCTGAACGTGTATAACCTAAGTGTTATAATAGAAATACTAGTTTAGCTGCTTTATCACCGCCAAGTCTGTTCCTTATATCTGAATCCATAGGTAGAAAACATCCTCTCGATATCAGCAGAGCATGCACAGGTATACAAAACAGAAATCACTATAGGCAAGCGCGTGCTTAATCTCAGGAACATCTTGAGATCTACACCACTGTACTGCTGTTACATCTCATCCGAAAACATAGTTTTGTGAAAAGAGTCTGACTTGCCTTCCAACTTAATTAGTAATAGTAATAACCCTGTGTCTACAAAATATTGGGAAACAATATCTAAAGCATCTCTATTTTCTTCAGCTAGTAATGTATATTCTTTCTTTATATTTATTGTAACATCCAACATATATGCCAAAAAGTGAAAGGAGGTTAGAGCTTGAACATATCTTTTATTAAATATTTGATACTGACGCAAGCTTCTTTCTTCTATAAAACTCTCAGCGTTAAAAATATCCGTTAAATTTTTCCAGCTGTAAACTGCTCGAGATAAAAATGCACCTTTTTGCTGTATTACGTCAAGTGCTATACAAATTGGTTTTAGCAACTGTAGAAAATCTTCAGCCATCCTTTTAATAGATATCTGAAACTTTAAAAATCACTGGATCAATTTCTTCTTTATGCTCTTCACATATTAATAACAATTTCGGCCATTCATTTACGTAGATCTCAAGAATCTGAAAGTGTATTCGATCGAACATTTTGAGGTAAGACCAATTTCTTTCCCCCTTTCTCTTTATACCAAGCATTTGGCAAATGGGTATTTCAGAAGTATTTCACAATTTGTGCTATATTTTCTTGTACCTGCGATTCTTCTAAATCTT